>OX352774.1:163801536-164044165 GCA_947095535.1 Poecilobothrus nobilitatus | reverse complement strand
CATAAAAGAAATCGAAAATATAGAACTTTCGTTTCGTTTTCGTTTTCGAAATTGTGTAGATAATAAAGGTAAATAATGTCTACTTTCACATGTAGAATTTTTTTTCTTTTGTTTAAATCTTTATTACATTCTTAAAATTTTTAAATTAATATACAAACAAATATTTTTACAATACAAATAAAAATGTACAAATTTGAATGAATACTATTTTGATTTACTTAACAACAAGAGCTTTTTCTGTTATATCCATACGGTAAAGAACTACCATTTTTATTAAATTTTCGTTTTTCTGATTTTGGTTTATATTTTTTTATTTCGGGAATCGTAAGTACATCAGGATTTTTATTTCGACGAATATTTTCTGAAATGCCGTATGTGTCTGCACTATTTAATGAATTTAAAACTGCTTCGTTTATGCTATTGAAATTAATTTTTAGAGAAGCCTCATAACTAAAAGGGAATCCTTTAACTTTACAAACAATTTTTTCTGTATTATCTTTTGTACAGTAAATTTTGAAGGCGTAGTTCTTGGGACCACCACTTACAAATTCTGTAATATAACTTCCTATACCATAACATTCTAATTCATCAGTTATGTCTCCTATAAATTCGCCTATTTCTGGTTCATATTCTCCTTCTCGGCTAATATACAACACTGAATCGGTGTCATAATATAATACTCTACTATCCAGCTTCTCTAGATAACTGTAAAGTTGAAGCCGAGCAAGTGTTGTTGTATAAACAGCGATACATACGTTGACAGTAGATAAAGAAGTTACTGTTTCTTCTTTATATTTCCAGTTAACCACTATATTTTCTTCATTTACTGGAAATATTTGACATACTTCTACAGAGGGGTTTGTTATTAATTCGTAAAGTTTAAAAGGTTGATTTATAATTTATTTATTTAGTTTAAGCTTAACACACGCAAGTTACAATATAATTCAATTAAAAAAAAATTATTAAATTTAAACAATAATTATATAAAATAAAAATTAACAAAATATTTTATGATATTTAATGTAATAATTAATACCCGTATATACTACATTATAAATTTAATTAAAAATAAAATTTTATTTAGGAAAAAAAAAAGAACAAATTAAAGATATAAATTTATTACAAAAACAAAAATTATTAATGAAATAATACATATGACATTAAAATCATAGTTATTATTAACAAAATGCATGAAATTACAAATTAAAATTAACCATCGATTAATTAAAAAACAAAATAGCTCGATAATGCAGTTTCAATGACATGAATATAAATCTCTTTTTAAAGATTCTTTGGTTAGTTGAAAGTTAATTTGGGATTTGTGTAAGGTACATAGAGACATCATTCTATTTAGTGGTTCAAACTTACCATAATTAGTGCGGTGAAACTTCTAATTAAAGAGTTAACCGATCTTAGCCTAGTATTTGTACAAAAGCTAATGTTGGTTAATAATTGTGTAGATAAAATATTTCCTTTTACCAATTCAGTCAAGAATAATATCTCTGCGCTGTTACGACGTTTTTCAAGCGTACACATATGTAAAAGGTTTAGTCTATGTTCATAAGGAGGTGGATTATAAGAATCTCCCAAGGGAGATGGCGTAGGGCATATCTAAGAAATTTTTTTGAACAGATTCCGTTCTGAATATATGGTTTTTATAAAATGGACTCCACACTTGGCTGGCATATTCTAAATTAGGACGAACTAAGCAAGTGTAAAAAGATTTAAAAACATAAAGATCATCAAACTCTCTAGCCCATCGTTTGTTGATATTGCACCAATTATAAAACAATTAAGGTCAGCTTGTAATGTACTCGAATCGTCGAAAGGAGTAATTTTCTTGTAAATCTTCATATCATCAGCATAAATTCTAATATCATAATGTTGAATTACGGAAGTGACATCGTTGATTGCAATAATACACAAAAGCGGTACAAGGTGACTACCTTGAGAAACACCTGTATCAGCTTTAAATTGAGAAGAAAATGAAGATCTAAAAGAAACACAGTAGCTACGATCAGAAAGATAAGAATAGATCCAATTAATAAAATATTGTGGAAACTCCAGATTCTGCAATTTTAAAATAATAATATTATGAGAAAGTAAATCGAATGCTTTACTAAAGTCGGTCTAAATTACATCCGTTTGAAAACCATCCTCAACATGTTTCAGAAATGTAGCTGTGGATCCCACAAGATTGGGGACTGTAGATTTACTGTTTACAAAGCCATGTTGATTGGGTGATAAAAAGCTAGTGCAATGATCATATATAGAATCGAATATTATTAATTCAAAAATTTTAGAAATGGAAGATAATTTTGCGATCAGGCGATAATTGATAACGTCATATTTGAGGTTTTTTTTAAGGATAGGCTTAATTAGAGCCATTTTCCAAAGTGATGGAAAGATTCCTGAAGATAAAGAAAGATTAAATAACTTAGAAAGTGAGTCAGCTAAAAATATAGAACAATTTTTTAAAAATAAATTGCGAATACCATCAGTTCCGGGACTAAAATTATCATCCAATTTATTCAAATAACATAATACCAAATTAGGATCAATAGTAATATTTCTAAGCGTTGTTTTAGGAAAATTATTTATATAGGAAAAATTAACTGAGTCAGGATGGAAAAACAATGGGGAATAGTTTGCTGAAAACAAATCATAAAACCATTCGGAAATAATTGCGGAATTACAGCTACTATTATTATTATAATTCATAAAAGTGGGGTATTGATCACATTTTCTTTTAGAGTTCATAAAATTCTAAAACAGTTCAGGGTTAGATTTGATATTTAAAGACATACTCTGCACATAATTTGAATAAAGGTTATCGGACAATAGTTTATATTCATTACATAATACGATAAAAGCGTAGTAGATAGGTAGGCACTTGGGCCAGACAGGTCAGTAGGTCAAGGCCACCCAGAAGTAGGTCAAACCATAAATAGGTCAGACAGGAAGTAGGTTAATGTCATAAAAACAGGTCAGGCAGGCTGCGGCGACTGTCAGATATGTCTAGTTGTTTATAAAGATTGTATACTTGTTTTAAGTTATAGGTAAACATAGAAATATTAAGAAAAAATTGCTTTTTATTTTGGCTTCCAATTTTGAGATGTGTGTGCTTGCATTTTTGATATGTTTGCATTTATTTCTTGTTTTTTCTTTTTTTTCTTTTTTTTTTTTTTTTTTTAAAGCAGTATTTAAAGAAGAAGAAGGAAAAACTATTAATTAATTGTTATGTAAGAATCTTGAAAAAAACATATGAATAAAAGGAAAAAAAAAACAGGAAATCAAAAAAATATGTAACGTGGTACATGTTTACTTATTGATGTATACTTGGCTTAAGTAATAGGAGCATATGAAATTAGAAAGAGAAAATGATTAATAAATATAAACAGAAAAATACAAAAAAGTTTAAACGTACAAGTTACAACAATTTTAAAACGTACAACGCATCTTTAAAATTCAGAAAGAAAAATAGCAAACCTGATTTTCTGTCTACATAATGATCAAACCATTGAAAAAAGTGATGCGTTTGTAAATATACCTAACTATTTGTGTTGTTTTTTTTTTTTAAAGAAGAGAATTAATAATTATTGTCACTTTGTCGTGTAAGAAATTCTTTGTTTTGTAAGAATGTTGAAAAAATATTAATGAAAAAAAGACAAACAGGAAATTAAAGCTATGGAAATACTTAACGATTAACATGTTACTTAGGTTCATTGTATGTATCATAATCTGCAAATAATAAAAAAAGAAAAAAAAATCCAAGTCATCAGAGTAATTGCATTTGGTACCTAATTTGAAAACAAGAATATAAAAATAAAACAGATTTATTTACTTGTTCAAAAGTTTTTTATTTAACTAGAAATATTTTATAATTTTATAGAAATCTGAAATGTTTTTCACCAGGGTAAATTTTCAAGAGATATGTCACTTAACTGTAAATATCTAGCACTTTCAAAAATCCAAGAGATAAATCGCAGATATTACATCTAGCTCGGCAAATATATCTCATTGTCATTAATGTTTTGAGTAAGATCTATTAATATATGTAATAGATCTTACTCAAGACGTTAATGACATATTTCGATTAAGAAGTGATATATTTGGAAAAGGTTTGTGTTATTGTGCGATAGATCAATTAAAACAATTTGGGGAAGAATATGAAACGTTTGAAGACCAATCGTGATATATTGCACCTATAAAAACCTCTAACCTAAAATTGCAGAAAGTAATTATAAAACTCTGTGACCCTGAAGTAATTAAAACAATTTGTGAAACAGCATTAAATATTTTAAGAGGAAATTGTAATCTGAATAAAAAAGCAACAACACAACTACGAAAGTATAAAAAGGAATTTAGATCACGCATTTAATTTGAAAACAAGAATATAAAAATAAAACAGATTTATTTACTTGTTCAAAAATTTTTTATTTAACTAGAAATATTTTATAATTTTATAGAAATCTGAGTTGTAAGATTGCAGAAATAGTGAAATCCAATTTTTCTATACGTCTTTGATTATATACGTCTGTCTGTTTCTCTTGAAAAATCTTAATTCAATATTTTTTCTTTCAAGAGATGCATATAGAATTAAAACAATTTTTTACAGCACATTTGAAACTGGTGTTTGTATAGTGTATAGGACATGTTGATTTAAAATGTTCAATCTTTGATAATGACAGTAAGTCTCTGCTAAGATCTACTATTTTAACACTGTCAATGTACATTTCAAGAAAATTTTTTTTTGCTCTCCTTTAACATAAATTTTTTCAGCTGATTCTAAATAGTATTTTAATATAGGTAGGTTTTATGTCTAAATATTCATTAAACCGTTATTCCATTTATTTTATTTTCGCAATACTGGTTATTATAATTTACCTCTGCACTAAGTTCTTCAGCAGGGTATGGTGGTTTAAAGAGATATACAGTAGGAATTAAACTTCTTTTTTTTTTGTATAGACAGTTCTTTTAGGAAATATTGATTTTCATTTCCTTTTAAAAATTGTAGATCAACTATGAAAATTTGATTATCCATGTTGAAGGTTTACGGAAGAATGTTCATTAGAATTACTAAATTTACATTTATATTCACTTCGGAAAAAGAGCTTTTCCTACAAATATATGTTACCAGTGTTAGTTTTTAACTAATACAAATATGCTGTTTTACCCATTTACTATGATGGTTGCGGGGTCATCATGCTGTGGTAAAGCTACTTTTATTCATAATTTAATAAAATATAAAAAAGAAAATATACAAGCACACATTAATAGAATTATTTGGTGTAATCCAGACAAAAATGCCGTTCCAAAATATATCAAAGATGTAGAATATAGTAACACTATTCCAGATTTTAATGATAATCAACAACCTTTGTTAATTATTATCGATGATATGATGTTAAATTCTCATGATAAGTATGTATGTGATTTATTTACTAGAGGATCACATCATAGAAATTTATCTGTAATATTTGTAATACAAAATGTTTTTCATCAGGGTAAATTTTCAAGAGATATGTCACTTAACTGTAAATATCTAGCACTTTCAAAAATCCAAGAGATAAATCGCAGATATTACATCTAGCTCGGCAAATATATCTCATTGTCATTAAAGTCTTGAGTAAGATCTATTTATATGTAATTATTATATGTAATAAGATAATATATTAAGAAGTGATATATTTGGAAAAGGTTTGTGTTATTGTGCGATAGATCAATTAAAACAATTTGGGGAAGAATATGAAACGTTTGAAGACCAATCGTCATATATTGCACCTATTAAAAACCTCTAAACTAAAATTGCAGAAAGTAATTATAAAACTCTGTGACCCTGAAGTAATTAAAACAATTTGTGAAACAGCGTTAAATATTTTAAGAGGTAATTGTAATCTGAATAAAAAAGCAACAGCACAACTACGAAAGTATAAAAAGGAATTAAGATCACTCATTTGCCGTAAAAAATCTATAAAAGCAAAAGAAAAATTATTATTCAACGTGGTGGATTTTTACCTACACTTCTTGGTGCAGTACTAATTGGTCAGGGATAATCGGAAATTTTATAAAATGAATTATACAACATTTAACAAAATGATAATTCTAAAACCCAAGATTTATGAGAAAATGAAGCAAAATGCAGACGTTGAACTCAATGAGTTGGATAAAATTATGAAAAAAATATTGATAAATCAACACCTTACGGACACTCAAAAATGGTATTTATACAGACAAAATTTATTTAAAATAAGAAACAAAAAACGAGACCTTCCTGGAAATAAAGAGGAAAGAGTAAAAATTACGGAAACAAAAGGTACTCAAACTTGTGCAAAACCGATTTATATAAATGCGAAATCTCAGTCGCATTTTCCTGAATTTATATTATTAAATATATATATATATATTTATATTATATAAATGTTGAAACACAAGTCGTACCTGAAGCAAAAGTATATGAAAAAGAAGCTGATGACGAAGTATTTGAGGATTGAGGAAGAAAATGTTTTAACAAAAGCATTGTCAGCCGCTTCAGTTGGAGAACGTCTTAGAAAAAGAAAATCAATTAGAAATCAAAATGTAAAACTTTTTGAAACTGATACAGGAGACATTATAACTGTACCTTTAGATAGCCCAAGCTCACCAACGAAAAAAGAAAAAACTATAAATAGTAAAGAGTTGAATAATTCATCAAGACGTGTTTTAAGGTCAGCTGTAGCAGGTAATACTCAAACAGAACCTAATTTTCCAATTTGTAAGAATAAATCCGCAAGCTCATGGACAACATACAAGTAAATCATGAATTTTATGTCACTTTACTTAGTGATTCATTTATGAACTATTATCCAGAAAATTCATTATCATCTTTTACAAATAAAATGAATAAATGCATGTGTGATTTAAGGTGGAAAGTCGGTATTTCAGAAATGTATTTTAATGATTTCGTTCCAAATGTGTATGGTGAAGCATGGGAAAAAAGTACTCAAATATTTATTAAAGGTATGCAGAAAGATATGATAGGAGTTGGAACATCATATATTCCATACATAGAAAAACAAATGATATGTGACCGGAAAGTTTTTCTACTACCAATACTAATTCAAAATATACGCCCACTTAATAGGTTTGCAAGAAAAGAAGGTGAACGACAGTTGATTTGGGGAATTTTTAATTTTATAAACGATGTTGTTAATTATATACAACCAGCAAAAGCTGAGGAGATGCCTACAAATATAAGTTACACTGCAATATGTGTTACTAGACCTAAAATAGATATAAAAATAAGAGCAAATTACGCTTACACCCTGGAAGGACTTTCGACAACATGTTTCAATCAAGTATCTTTGAAAGTTACAGAATTTAAAACATATAAACCACGTGCAATAGAAGCTTTCAAAACTATTATAGATAGTGTACAATTAATTCCAATTATTAAACCAGGCATGTTTTTTATATACACAGATATATTTGAACCACATAAAATATGTGATAATCATGTTTAAGATCTGTTAACATACAAAACTATTTCACTGATACTGTAAAAGAATTCAGCAATTTTCAATATTGCAATGTGGAGAAAACATTTAATAACATTTCATTACTTTTATGCGATAAATATGGATACCAAATAAACTTTTCCAATAGTTCAATTCCAACAAAAATTGTATTACATTTTAAAAAAGTATAAATAAAAGCTATTTTACAAAACTATATATTATTTTATTTTTATTCATAATGGAGAGAGTATACTATAAGTACTATTTAATTCAATCTGGTAGAGGACTAGATATAGCATCTGGTGCGAATGTAAAAGAAGTTATGCAAGATCGTAGTAAAGAGATTGTTAAAAATATACGATGTGGTGCCGTACGAAAACTGAATGAAATGTATGGTTCTGGCATAAGAAAACCAAAAACTAGAAAAAGATCATTCATTATAAATTTAAATTATTTTACGTCAAAACGACGTAAAGACAATAACAAAAATAAACAAAAAAATATTTTTGATTAATTATGATTGAGTGTATAAAATTTGAATTGAATATTTTTAAAACCCAACCCATTCAGTTTAGCATTTTATGATCTGAAGAAGTTTCCTACAATCCTATTGTTTTTTTAGACAACCCTTCAATTATTGAATTTGTTTCACTGGGTCATGGCGATACATATAGAGATTTATCTTCTACATATTTTAGATTAAAAGTACAGATCTTAAAGAAAAATGGAACACATTGGAATAATGATAAAACTGCTGAAGGAAAAATAATAATACAACCAAGTGTAGTTAATAACATTTTACATTCTTTAATAAAACAATGTAATGTTCAATTAAATGGCAAAAATATAACACCGTCTGATGTAAATTATCACTATAGAGTTTATATTCATAATTATTAAAATATGGTACGGATGCTGTTGCAACTCATTTAGCATGTGCAGGATGGATTTGAGATAAAGCAAATATAGCAAAATCTGATAATAATGGATCAAAAGAGCTCGAAAAATTGTATCATAATAGCAGTGTTGTGGAATTTATGGGTAAACTACACGTAGATATGTTTAATCAACCTACTTTACTTATAAATAATTTTGACATTCGTATAGTTTTAACACTTGAAAAATCAGATTTTTATCTAACAGCCCACGTCTTCCTACAAAGCGTTTTAGAGCTGCTAAAAAGGCATGCGATGTTAATTCTGACACTACCTCTATGTGTATCGCTTTAGTGACCAGGCAGATGAAAATTGATAAAAATGCTTTCATGCTTTTGGCGTTTCGAATTTTTGATGTTTTTATTTCAATAGGGCCACAATAATCTACCCCAGTATGTTGGAAAGGTCTTGCCATATTTAACCGTGGTGATGGTAGAGTGCCCATTAATTGTTGGGATTGTTGAGCCTTTTGCCTAAAACATATGACACATTTATATATGTGACGTTTGACTTCATTTCTCGCATTTAGCAACCAATATTTTCTTCTAATCATACCGATTATTAATTGAGTACTTCCATGTAATGTTATTTTGTGCATGTTATTTATTATTAATGAAGTTAAAGGATGTTTATCGGTTATGATAATCGGATGTTTTTCCTCCCATGGAATGTTTGCGTGCTGCAACCGTCCGCCAACTCTGAAAATGTTATCTGCATCTATGAAAGGATGAAGATTATTTAGTCTTTCACCAGCTGGTACTCCAGCCCTTAAATTTTTTATTTCATGTGTGAAGGTATTTTGTTGCATGTGACTAATTAGAAGTTTTTCAGCTTCCTCTAATTCCGGTATAGTCAAATGATTTGAATGCAATTTAATTTTTTTTATAATATTTCTTACACGCATAATGTATGCTGTGACCCTTACCAACTTTTGTAATGTTGAATACTTATTGAATAATTGGTCAATAATGCTTGGTTGAGAGTTGGCACTTAAGTGTACCTTGAACTTCTTTGTTTCTAATAATGTATCGTTTAACTGTGGTAATTTTGGCCAATCCTGTTCTTCATGTAAAAGCCAATCAGGTCCATTCCACCATAAATCTGCTTTGAGTAATTCATTTGGATAAAGTCCTCTAGATGCTAGATCGGCTGGATTACTGTTTGTTGGAACATGCTCCACATTTCAATTTCACTCATATCTTGTATTTGTGAGATGCGATTTGCTACAAACGTTTTATGATTACCGGGATGACTTCGTAACCATGCCAATACAATTGAAAAGGACTGATTTGGATATATTCGATTTGCCGGTAGGATTCCAGTTAATTTTTTCAGTACCAGGGCATCTACACTCAAATTGGACTCATTGTGAATTGAGGAGAGTTGAACTGAAATCTTTTGTTTCGCGGTACCTGCTTCATTATTGCCTAAACCAATTATCTTTGTATAGCTGGGATAACCCTTCAAATGCAATTTCTTGACGAGCGCTTCTGTAATGAATGTTGATTGTGATCCTTGATCAATTAACGCTCGAATTAAATGTTCTTGTCCATCTGCGGATTTTATGATGACTAAAGCTGTAGCTAACAAAATCTCTTTGTTTACACATTTAGTTCCGACGTGGTGTATTTTTGTTACATTATTTAGATCCTGTGAGCTACCAGGCTCTGATTTTCTTTCTTTTTGCTTTGTTGCAATTATTGTGTCATTATGTAGCAATGTATGATGCCGATGCCTACATTTAAAACACGACGAACGGCTTGGACATCTTGTAGCTATATGCCCTTTTGACAAACAATTTGAACAGAGCCTTTTATCGATTACAGCTTTTCTTCTCTGCTCGTGGTTCAAACTAATAAATTGTGAACACTGCCTGATGGAATGTGCTCCTGCACACATTTGACAACCATAGCTTGTGCTTACATGGAAAGCTCCCTTGGATGTTGACGGTTTGAACTGTTCCTTTATATTTAACGCCTCTAACGCTCTAAATTGTCCCTCTAAAAATGCTCTTAATTTTTCGTAAGTGGGAAAATCTTTCGTACTACCTATTTCTCTTTCCCAAAGTTTTTTTGTTTCTAGTGGTAAACGTTCGATTATCACATAAGTGAAGATTATGTCCCAATTCTTTGTGTTTACTGCTAAATTGTTCAAAGCTTGTATACTCTCATTTGTAGTGTCGATTAATTTGCTAATATTAAAAGCTGTATCAGTAGAATTGTATGGTTAGGAAAACAAAATTTTCAGTTGTGTTTTGATAAGAACTCTTTTGTTATCATATCGATTTTTTAATGCATCCCAAGCTGGATCGTAATTATTTTCTGTTATGTTGAAATGTCTTATTACTTGGGCCGCTTCCCCTATGACACTAGTCTTAAGATAATGTAATTTTTGGACTTTCGAAATTGATTTGTTGTTGTGAATTAACGTTGTATATAGGTCATGAAATGAGGTCCAAAGATTATACTCTCCAGCAAATTTTGGTACTTTTATTTTTGGTAAATTTACTTCTTCTTTTCCAGTAACTTCTTCTAAAATATTTCTGAAGTCAAATACTTAATCTTCAACTTCACCAAAGACTTGTTTATTAAAATATTCTGCACACGCTTCATCTGCATCAAGAATTATTGTCTCGTGATTTGATTTGAACTTCTGCCAGTTGACCTCTAACTGGTCTAATTTGTTTTTAAAATAAATTTTTGTTTTACGCGTTTTCGAATCTTTTTTGTAATTAGTCTCGAACCTAATTAAAGAATTACGAATTTCTCCTTGCTGCCTAATCAAACCTTCCATTCTCTCCTTTTTTATTTTATATAAATTTTATTTTAATTAAAAGACAATAAATGCTTTATTTTACAATTAGTTTTTTATTTATTATAGTTAGCGGGCAAAATTTTTTAATATTTTAAAATTTATTTTATTTTTCAACTAACGTTATATAAATGTAAAATTATAGTATTATAAATTTTAATAAGTTTAAAAATGATGTACTTGTATATATATTTAAATTTTCTTCTTTAAATTTAAATTTTTATTATTTTAACATTTATTTTATGTTTCAACTAACGTTATATAATGTAAAACTATAGTGTTATAAATTTTAATAAGTCTAAAAATTATATACTTGTATATATATTTAAATTTTTTTCTTTAAATTTTTGTTATTTTAAAATTTAATTTATTTCTGTTTTTTTTTTTTTTTTTTTAAACTTACAATTCAACCAACAATCTGCATTGATTCAACCAACAATCTGCATTATTTCAACTAACAATCTCTATTTATCCGGTTCGAAGGACCATGTAAAATAGTGCGCCTATTTATAAATGTACGCCAAGTTGTTCTTCCACAAAAAAAAAAATACTTTTATTTTTAATTTAATTTTATTTATAATCCAATTTTGCTCCTCTACCTTCTAATGCTTAAATACGAATGAATGTTAAAATTACTATATTAACTTAAACTAAAATTATATTACTGTATACTTAAATTAAAATTCCACTACGATTTAAGTTCATTAACTTTTGTTATGTAAAAAAAAAAGAAGTACCTATCATCATATGTTTTAATATATTTTGTATATAATGATGGTATATAACAAAAAAAGTGAGTAAGTGGATTTTAATTCGATACTCGTTTTAATTTATTCTTACAATTATATAATTCAATTTCTTAGAAAGCTTTTTAACAATAGTGTATTATAATTCAATTATTTATCTTTATCCAAAAGCTTTATATTATTTTGACATTTACAGAAATTTCTAAAATAAACACAAGTAAGTAATAATTATTATAAATCTTAAAGTAATTTAATTATTATAAATCTTAAAATTAATTTTTTATGTATTCAATTTCTAATTCATTTCTATTGTAGGTTTTAGATGAAATTCCAGATGATGCTGCTGTGATGTTCCAGTTCATTTAGATAAGTATAACTTTGTAACATACTTAGTTAGAATAAAGTTCTTTGTGTTTTTGTTTTATTTCATTTTAGGTTGATGTTGCTTGTTTCTGGAACAGTCAGGATCTCTTTCTTGGTTATTTATTTCCCAAATTTGTTGCTCCACTATATCTTCATGTAAGACTTGAAACAGTGGTATGAATTCTTCAGTTTCCATTAATTCCTCCTCATCTACAGTAGATGTAATTTCATCATCTTCGCATTTAGTATCTCATCTTTAGGATCTCATTTAGTATACTGAATATTGCAGTTTTCTCAGTAAATAGAAATGTTGAATCAGCTGCCATTTTAGTAAAATATCTTACCAAAATTGAATTGAAAATGATTTGCCAATAAAATTGAACTGCGATATATACTGTAGCACCCGGTCAAACTTCAAGTTTTCAGAGTATATAAATAAAGAAATGTAAAATTGGATTTTTAAATCTAGTTAGATGGTGTATAAATCATGTCAAAATTTCAAATAGTAAAAAAATACAAATAGATCTGCACAGAAAAGAATGTTACAAGGTTGCAAGTAGAGATTTTTGTTCAAAAATTTAATGTGTGATGTAATTTTTCTCAGCTCTTTTATGAAATACCTGTTTTTACGAAAAAAAAAAATATTAAATAAATCAATTTTGTAACTATTTAGGTACATATAAACCTGAATCTGAAAAATAAAGCAACTAAATAAAATAAATTTATACCTTTTTCAAATTTTATATTTATTTATTAATAATAAAAACTTATAACTACAAACCAATTTACATCATTTATTGGTAATTTGCATATATTTTATCAAAAGACTCAGATATATCTACAATACTTAAATTTAAATTTTTATCTTTATATATAAAATGTTCTTTTTCTTTTATTTCTTTTACGAAATCAGAATTTTTAAAAATATCAGTATATTATTGAGGTACAAATATAATTAAATTGCGGGTCTCATAAATGGTCTTAATTTGTTTTACATTTAATATATGATATAGAGCATCTTGCTCCATATCTTTTGTTTTTAAGAAACTCTTTCTAGTTTCAATATTTTTCTTATTAAAAGCTTCTTTGAAGCTTTTTTTAGCTGCTGGTTCTTTTTCTTGAAGAAGAATGCTTTCTTCTTGTTATTGAAATTGTTGATGTTGTTGCTGTTGCTGTTGTGGTTGTTGTTGAAATTATTGATGTTGTTGCTGTTGTTATTGTTGATGATGATGATGATGATGTTGTTGTTGATGTGACTGCGATTCTTGTTGACTTCTTATTCTTTTTCTGGAGCTAATTGGAGCTAACTTCTGTGTTGACTGTATTTGTTGAGCGTAGGCGAAAATCTCTGCTGTGTTTTCCATTTTTGCTTTCCTGTTGTATTATTATGTTGATCTCTTTCTTTCAATTGATATATCTTAAGAAAGATCCCACTTTATTTATACTAAATATTTCTTCTAAATAATTGTATTATCATTGTTTAGAAATCAAAATCCTTAAAAAAACTAGTTAAAAACAAAAAGTTGTAAAGTAAGTTGTTTATTAATGTAATAAATTCTAATTGATTATAATAAAACTATAATTTTTTTAAATTGCATTTTTTGCAAGTAGTTGCATTTAACAGTGTTCTAAAGTTAAGAAAAAATCTTTTACGTAAATTCTAATTATACTTTTTTATAAAAAAATATTGTTTTTTATTTACCTATTCCTAAATTATTTATTTTTATTAATAAATATTTTTCTGTTTTTATTTTTTCTATTAGCATTTTTACAACATTGTTGCATTTAACAGTGCTCTAAAGTTAAGAAAAAATCTTTTACATAAATTCTAATTATACTTTTTTATGAAAGAATATCATATTTACTTATCCATTGATTATGACTATTATCAAAGCCTAAATATTTCACATATACTTTATTGTCTTTTCGTTTCAAAATTTTTTCAATTAAAAAAGCATTGGGGTCTTTGACACTAATTAGTTCCTGTTCATAGAAGCCACCATGAACTAATTTATTTTTATAATCTTTTAAACTATATATAATCGGGTCTGTCTTGTTTTTGAAAGCTATTTTAAAAACTTCAGTTGAATAGTTAGGTTCATATCCTTTTTGAAAAGTACCTTTAGACCTTGAAATTCTAACAAAATCACCAACATTAAATTTTCCCTTATTAAATATTTTAGGGTAATTGTAATTTGAACGAAGATTTTGTTTTCATTTTGTGATGTAACTTGGTTTGGTTTTAACTTAATTGTACTGTGTTTTGTGTTATTATAATTTTTCAATTAATTTTGGTAAAAGTTCTATCCATTTAAAATTTCCTTGTAAACTAAACTGTTTCCACATAATTGATTTTAGTGTTCTGTTAAATCTTTCACAAACACTTGCCTTTATTTCTGAATAAGTATGATAGTGATTTATTTTATAACTTTTCATCAAATTTTGGAATTTTTTGTTGAAAAATTCTTTTTCCTGGTCAGAATGAATATTTTTTGGAGACTTTCCCTCCCTTTTAAAAATCTTTTCCATACTTTTAACTACGTCATCTGAAGCCTTTAATTTAACTTTTGCGGCATATGCATATTTCGAAAATATATCGATAACAGTTAAGAGGAACTTGTATCCATTATTCACTTTTTGATAAGCCATCATATCTACAAGATCAATTTCCCTTACAATTTAACCGTCTTTAAGATATTTTTCGTCTTCGAAATCTACATCTAACTGGACGATGAATTTCAGATACTATTTGTGATTTTGACATTATTATTGAAAAGTTAAACTGTAACTGTGAATTTGAATAAAATATATATACTTATATGTATATACTAGTAAAAAAGCCCGTCATACGACGGGTATAAGTAGAAAAATATAGCTTTTGTGAAAGTTTCCTCAGTTTTATGAACAATTTAATTTTAGTAAATTTATTCAAATACTTATATGTATTATATTTAGATATTGATAAATGTAAAATTTATTGCTAAAGTGTTTTAAATAATGAAAAACCTCAATGATGCTGTGAAGTAGTTTCTTTCAAAAATGTAATAAAAATGATTATTTAATAAATCTCATCTCTTGTAAATTTCTTTATCAAGCTTTGGATTAAAAAACCAAAGGCTGGATTAAAAACCAATGGTAAATAAATTTTTGCCAATAGTAACAAAAATTTTCGCTTCGAGAAAAATACAGTATCAAACTTTATAATTTTGAAACTAAACTATACTGATCTGGAATATCTGATGCATGTACCTAATTATAATTATATAGTACACTTGTTATATTTTTTTCTATGGTTGCCATAGCAAATGCTTCAAAACTTTTTTTGTTATATTTTTCAAACAAATTTTTACTCTATCCGTAATAATATTCTGCCTCTTTATCTGTAGCTTTCGTTACAAAATCTTCACACCGTAAGTTCTGCGCACCTTTTATGTAAAACAATAAAAAATTGGCTGTGCATATAAGGTTTAAGATTTAGAAAGTAAAAATCATAAAAGAAGCATAAAATTAAGAAAATGTTACACATTCAAAATTTAATTGAAAATTGTGATTTTATAATTTAAATTGCGCTCCTTTAAAAGCTTTGGTTTTACGCACTGCTTTATTTTTTTATAATTAACTACATAATATATGTATATACCCATATTTTTATTCATATATCTATATTATGGACTAAACTTCTGATTCTTAAATTGTACTATATTATGGCAAAATTTTTAAAAAATTAAGAAAATGTTACTTAGCAAAATTAAATAAAAATATTATTGCAATTTTATAATGTTCTACTTAAAAATACGACCCTCTAAAGACTTTGATTTAGACACTGCCTTGTTTTTTCTTTCTTTTCGTAGGATAACATTTTAATATTTATTGTTTTTTATCTGTTATGTACGTAAATATTAGATACACGTTTCTTTCTTTTCATAGCATAACATTTGTTAAATTAACATTTAACATAACAGTAGGGCACGCTAATCAGCAGCAGTTTGACTTTTATTATATTTAGAAGTACACTTGTTATATTTTTCTATGTTGCCATAGCAATAATATATAGTACACTTGTTATATTTTTCTATGGTTGCCATAGCAAATGCTTCAAAACTTTTTTTGTTATATTTTTCAAACAAATTTTTATTCTATCCGTAATAATATTCTGTCTCTTTATCTATCGCTTTCTCTACAAAATCTTAACACCGTAAGTTTTACGCACCTTTTATGTAAAACAATAAAAATTGGCTGTGCATATAATGTTGAAGATTTAGAAAATAAAAATCATAAAAGAAGCATAAAATTAAGAAAATGTTACACATTCAAAATTTAATTGAAAATTGTGATTTTATAATTTAAATTGCGCTCTTTTAAAAGCTTTGGTTTTACGCACTGCCTTATTTTTTTATAATTTCTACTTAAAAATGCAACTCTTTAAAAACTTTGATTTATGCACTGCCTTGTTTTTTCATTCTTTTCATAGCATAACATTTTAATTCTTTTTTTCTATCTGTTATGTACCTAAATATCAGATGTACGTTTCTTTCTTTTCATAGCATAACATTTAATATTTCTTTTTTCTATCTGTTATGTACGTAAATATCAGAGGTATGTTTTTTTCTTTTAAAATCATAACATTTTAATAGTTCTTTTTTTCTTTAAAAATATTTAAAAACAGTCAAAATAACATTTTTTGTTCTCTTTTTTTTCTATTCGTTTTTATTTTTCTTCGCAGTATTACATTTTTTTTTTTTTTGTTTTCTGTTATTTACGTACGCTAAGTATTTCTTTTATTTTTTTTAAATATTAAATTTATACATACAGTCTATTTAAAAAATATAAATTATAACCTATAGAACATTTTGAATTTTTTTTTGTTCGTTTATGTTTACCGTCCATTCATTCATATGAATAACTGTTGCCTATATAAAAAATAATAAATCTATAATAAATCTAATATATGTATACCCATATTTTTATTCATATATCTATATTATGAGCTAAACTTCTGATTCTTAAATTGTACTATATTATGGCAAAATTTTTAAAAAATTAAGAAAATGTTACTTAGCAAAATTTAAATAAAAATATTATTGCAATTTTATAATGTTCTACTTAAAAATACGACCCTCTAAATACTTTGATTTATACACTGCCTTGTTTTTTCTTTCATTTCATAGCATAACATTATATTTATTGTTTTCTATCTGTTATATGGGTAAATATCAGATGTACGTTTCTTTCTTTTCATAGTATAACATTTGTTAAATTAACATTTAACATAACAGTAGGGCACGCTACTCAGCAGCAGCAACTTGTCTTTTATTATATTTAGATATATATGTTATGTAAATAAATTTTCGACTATATTCTGAAAATTAAAAACGGTAAAATTAAAAGATTTTTTTTTTCAGTACTGTAATTTAACAGTTTAAAATACAAAATTTTTACAATATGTTAACAATAATTTTTAAATTTTTTTCTTTTTGAAGCCATAAGGAACTGAAGTATAATCATCTGCAAAAACTCGTTTTCTGGAATTTATTCGATATGTCTTTCTTTCAGGAACAGTGATGACTCTGTGATCGTATGTTCGATGAATACTAGGAAATGTTATATTTATTTGTTGAAAATTGTTTAATTTTTTAACTAATTGTTTCATAGAGCCAACATTTACTTCTTGTGAGGCGTTATAATTTAAACGAATACCTTTGACTTTGCAAACAGTTTTTTCACATTTGGAGTTGGTACTATATATTTTGTATGCATAATTCTTTACACCCCCACTGACAAATTCTGTAATGTAACTTCCTATTCCATATTCTTCAAGTTCATCTGTCATATCTCCTATGAGAACTCCTGTTGGAGGGTTATATTCTCCTTCACGTGCTACATATATTATTAAATTCCTTGTTGTGATGTAAGGGGATTAAATTGTTTAACAGTATACTCCCATACCTCGTATATTTGCACAATTTTGTATCCATGTTTAACTGCTTTTCTTACTTCATCTATAACCCATGTTCCTAAAATTGACCTACTACGATTGTCATGAGAGCAGTCATCATTATTCATTTCCAAGCTGCATGTTTGACAGCAGCAGCTTATTATTTTGATTTATAGGCAAAACCGGCTGATAGAGTTTTTCTGGAGGAAGTATCAATATCTTTATTAATCCTTCAGTATCATTTAAATTTAATTTATTGCACTTAATTTGTCCAACATGAACTTATGGATAACCCACTAAAAATTTTCCGTATTTACACACCCAAGGATATAGTGAGCATATATCTATATACATTATTTTCTCACCAGGTGCACATTTATAATATGTTCTTGTGTTTCCTGTTCTACCGCCTAAAACGCGTCACGTGGATTTAGTGGTATCAAACTTTCGTCCTCCAACTTTGAGAAAAATGCTATCTATTCTTTTGATCTCATTTCGTTTCGAAATTCACACTCCCACTTTTCAATTACTTGATAACCTAAAGAGCGTAATTTATTAGCTTTGGATAATGTAGCCTCATAACGTGTTTCATATTTTTTGAAACATTTTGGATGGCCATGGTAATAACAGCCATAAAATTCAAATATTTGTTTTGTGTTTGTACAATATCCAACAACACGAAGACCAAAAATAACTTTTTCTTTTCCATTACCACTATGCTGAATTTTTATTTTTCTTCGTTTTTCTTCCCATATTAACCATTTTATGGCAATGATTGACTGATTTTTTGAGAAGCGATATCCCTGTTGAGGTATAAGTCCAATTGTATACGGTTTTAAAACATTCCTTCTAAAAATCAAATTACACTCTGAATCAATTGTAGTGGCCTCTAAAAATGGCTCAACCTTACATTCTTCCAAAAATAGTTGTCTGAATTTAATACAGACTGCTGTCAAAATTTTTACGTCATTCATACAATATTCTACAAGTTCATTTTGGAAGTTAAAAGACTTGTTTTTATTTTCTTCATACCATTCAAGAAATTGTTTTCTTTCCGATCAACTCATTGAATTATAACAGTAATATTTACGATCGGGTAACTTTCCATTATATTTTATATTGTTTTTACGATTAAACATATAAGGAAAATATCCTCTTTTCAAATTTATGTCTAAATCAGACGCTTTCGGTAAACTAGATAACGGCATTGGAAAATAGTTTAATGAATCAATAAATTTCACGTTATTTAACAGCATTAAAATTATCTTTGTTCCCCTCATAATTAGTTTTGGTTTGATGATGGTTTTCTCTAAGATATAGTTTAATAAAAACTGATTATCAAATGCTTGTCCATTATGTGCAATAACTACAACTTTATCAAATATTTTTCTTTGGTTAAGTATATATTCTAAAAACATTTGTATTGGATTTTGTTTCAACACATGTTGTCGAAGTCCACAAAAATTGCTTCTTTCAACATTAGATAATATACAATGCGTGCAACGTTGTTCAAAAATACATAAATCAGGCTGATGTTGAATTATATCCCCTATTGCAACACCTTCATGAAGTTTCTCCCCGACGATATCATCTTGCGTTGTTTCGAGATCGTAGAAAATATATAATGTATTCTTAAGTTCAGCTAGTTCTTTACATGGTGTAATAAAGCATCGGTGATCTGAAGAAACATTTGTATTACAGTTTTTACATAAATGTCCATAGCATATATGATGTACATCAGCTCTGTGTACTTTAAAGCATTTTGTTCAGGAATTTATTAGAGTACAAATAGATTTTTTATTTGTAGATGATCTTGCTTTATGATTATCAAAACAAGTTTGACCTTTAAAACTTCGATTGCATACATCACATTTAATATTTGGAAAATTTACTTCACATGCTGGAGATGATTTGCAAAAGAAACACGCCTGTTTACATCTGTGAGACAATCAATTGTTATACGGCACATTACATGTTTGGCAAAAATAATCACAACTAAATGCTGCTGTTAATGATGTAATTACATTGAAGTGACCTTCATCGTATATCAAATTCAATCTTTTTTCCTTATCTTCTTCATCTTGAAAAATAATCGATTTTCCTTTTCCTCTGAAATCAAAAACTACAATTTGATATTTAGAGAGATGCAGTTGACATTTTTTGAGCTCACTGATACTAGCTGCTTTTGCTGGGATGCTTACATTTGAATTTCTAATTAGTTGTAACGCTCCTTGCAATTGAAGTTGACCTACATCTTTTCGCATTTTACAGTAGTCAACAGATTTTTCTATGAATGGGATAGCAACAACTAACGCACGTGGTAAGCATAGATTATCTTTGTTTTTAATTGAAATTATGCCTCTTCTTTTATTACATTCTTCTTCAAAATTGTTGTATCTTTTTCCTCTACCTCTGCCCGCTGGAAGTCGTACATATGTAACATTTATACAGAACGTATCTATAGATAATCCTTCGGAGTTGCTTTGGAAAATTTTTGAAATAACTTCCCAAATTTCCGAAATGTCAAAGTCTTTTGCTTCTTTAAAATTGATCCAGGTTGGACCACGTTCATGAAAACTTTGGCATCCAAAAGTGACCCCAATTTTGTCACTAGGATCAACATTTTCAATTAAATTGCTGAAAAATTCTTCAATACCGGTTTTAATCCAATCTATTGGATCTTTGTTGTTTGGTACTGGATTTATTATAAACTCCAATTTTTTTCCAAAAATATTGAATCGTTTTACATTCACTGATTTTATAGATTTTATCGTGAATTTTTCTGTATTCATTTTTAATTTTTTTTTTATTTTCGATTTTTTATTTATAAACAACCGACCGAATGTCTTCCTAGTTATTTGAAAAAATTTTTTCAAACATATAAACAAATATGTTTTATTTTTTTTATTTTTACAGTACAATGTACCACTATAAGTAGCAAAAGCAATTAACTTATTTTGAATAGCGTTTTATTCTTTTTTTTTTTTCAACATTCATACATAATAATAATAACATCTTATACGGTGATACTAACAATGTTTTTTTTCCTCTCCTTTAAATACTTCATAAAAAAAAAGAAAACAACAAGAAATAAATTCTTCTAAAAATTGCATCAATTTTTGTCAAGATTGAATCTTTATGTAACATTTAAATAACCAGTTTTCACTTTTTCTCTTAATTTTTGAAAATAGTTGCAAAATTTTAAAGAAATGTAGTTACATTTATTTTGTTCTGTTTTCATTTTTGTCTTTAAATTTTATAAAGCATTTTTTCTTATTATTTTCATATGCGCCTATTACTTAAGCCAAGTATACATCAATAAGTAAATATGTACCACGTTAGATATTTTTTGGATTTCCTGTTGTTTTTTTGTTTTCTTTTCATTAATTTTTTTTTCAACATTCTTACATAACAATTAATTAATGGTTTTTCCTTTCTCTTTTATCTTATCTTAATAAAAAAAAAAAAAAAAAAACGAAAGAAAAAAAGAAAAAAGAAGAAATAAATGCAAACATATCAAAAATGCAAGCAAAACCATCTCAAAATTGCAAGCAAAAACATCTGAAAATTGCAAGCAAAAATAAAAAGCAATTTTTTCTTACTATTTCCATGTTTACCTATTACTTAAAACAAATATACAATCTTTATAAACAATTAGACCTGTCTGACGGTCGCCGCCGCCTATCTGACTATTTTTATGACATTAACCTACTCCTGTCTGACCTAATTACGGTTTGACCTACTTTTGGGTGACCTTGACCTACTGACCTATCTGGCCAAGTGCCTACCTATCTACTAAGCGTTATAGTCAAAACTATCATTATTCTTAATAAATTTACGCCAGGCTTTATTTTTTTTAATTTTTTAAGATTTTTAGTAAACCAAGGAGGACTGGAATTATTACTTCTGTCAATAACTAACTGTACAAATTGTGAAATAATAGGAAATATGGTTGAATAAAAACTATTTACTAATATATTAATATCAACGGAATTTAAAAACTCAAAATCATAGGTGCTTAATATATAATTTATACCATCGTAATGAGTTTAAAATAGTTTCCTTTTCTTTTTGAGTTTGACATTTTATTGGCCACCCAGAAGCTTTTTGTTTAGTCTTTATAAATTTGTTCATCATTTTACTGAATAAACCATCAATATCGTTGCAATTGTCATATTTCACTGTTTCGTATTCCCAAACTTCATAAATATTTAAAAGTTTGTACCCTTTTTCAATTGATTTTTTAATTTCATCAATTACCCAAGTTCCTACTAATGCCCTTTCATCGTCAGTATGATCACAATATTTTCCTTGATATTTTTGTCCACTACAAGTGTTACATAGTGAAAACATCAATTTATTATTTTGTTTGGCAGGTAACACGGGGTGTAATAGATTTGTTGGTGGTAAGATTTTACATTTAATAGTCATTCTGTTTAACTTGGAGCAAGTATCTTCCCCAACATAAATCTTAGGATGGTTTATGGGAAATATCCCTCGTTTGCAAACATATGGATATAAGGAACATACATCTATTTAATTTTTTCTCCTTGTTTACATTTATAATATGTGTAAGTATTTCCCGTTCTTCCGCCATAAAATTTAGCACGAGGATTTAAAGGAACTACATTAATTAATGAATGATTTTCTAAATATCTTATATTTTCATTGTGTCTCATTAGCTCCCGGAATTCACATTCCCACATCTCAATAACTTTATATCCACATAATTTTATAAACTCTGATATTAATGTTTTTTCATATCGTAGATTCAAAGTACTGCCAGAGTTATCATGTAATGATATATCCCTCTGGTTTGCTGAACATTTTGGATGTCCATGATAATAGCAACCGTAAAATTCAAATATTTCTTTAGTCTCTGCGCAAAATCCACCGACTTTAACATCCATCGACAATTTTTCTCAAATCTTTTTCCCAAATAATTTGATTGATTGTCTACCATTCTATATCCTTTTCTTGGTATAATACCTATAGTATTCAATTTGAGAAAGTTTCTTCTATATACAAGATTACAGGAGGAAGCTATTGTTGTTGCTTCTAAAAACGGTTCCACATTACATTTTTCTAAAAAAAATTCTGAAAACCAGACATTCTTTAGTTAGAATTTAAACATCATTTTTACAGTATTTTAAAATATCTTTCTCCATATTAAATTCTGAGTTTCTATTTTGTTCATACCACATTAAAAATTCATTACGCTCATCTGCTTTTATTATTTTAGAGTTATAGTATTTAATTGCTGGAAGTGAGCCAATGTAATTTTCATTTTCCGATTTATTAAATAGATGTGAAAAATAACCCTTTTTCAAATTAATCGATAAATTAAAAGTTTTTGTTGATTTAGCCAAAGCCATAGGAAAGTAGTTTATAGAATCAATAAATTTAATATTATCAATTATCATAACAATAATTTTTGTACCTTGCATAATTAACTTTGGTTCAAGTACAGTTTTATTAAGTATATAATTCAGAATAAACAGATTGTCAAACGCCTGTCCATTATGAGTTATTATGACAATCTTTTTGAATTCCTTTCTTAATATTAATTCTTTCTCTTAATTTACATTTTTCACAGAAGTGTAGAGAATGAATGTTTATGCATTTAAAGCATCTCAGTTGAGCCACACATAAACTTGTAACATGTTCTTTTATTTTTGTAAAGTTAATTTCTTCTTGTCTTGTTTCTTAATCATAAAATACGTAAATGCAGTTTTCAAAATTTACTTTTGTTTTGTCTTGCTGAATGAAGCATTTATAGTTTTCAGGAACATGATTATCGCAAATTTTACAAACATATTCTCCACATATATGAGCTCTACAACTTTTATGAACTTTAAAACAAGATTTGCATTTCCTAATTTCTTCACAGATGCTTCTATTTTTTGAAATGGAAGCAATATGATTTTCAAAATTTTTGAAATTGATTTAATTCACGAATTCCGCAACCTTCAGATGGAATTGTTATTTTTGATATATTTTAATAATTTTAAAGCTGTTAAATTTTTCAATTATAGCTATTGAAACAACAAGTGCACGTGGTAGGCCTAAATTATCGGTGTTTTTTATTATTATAATTATTCCTTTCCTATTTAAGCATTCCTCTTTATAATTTGAATATTTATTATTTCTGCCTCTACCAGTGGGTAATATAACACGGGTAACTGTTAAACAAAAAGTATCTGTACTTAAGTACTTAAGTCTATAGACGTAAAATAAAAATAGTTTATAATAAATGAAACAAAAAATGCATTAAAATAACTACTTTCAGAATTACTTTGAAAAACATTAGAAATTACATCCCAAACGTCGCTAAATTTTGGTTCATGAGCGGATCTAAAACTGAGATACGCAGGACCTTGATGTTCAAAGCTCTCTCCACAAAATGTGAACCCAATCTTATCAGTGGAATTCACATCTTTCACAGCAATCCTGATTATTTGATCTATAGCATCCTTAATCCAGCTAATTGGTTCTCTATTTTCAGGTACGGATTTAATTACAAATTTTATTTTATGACCGTTCATATTAAATCGTTTAACAAATGTTGAATTCTCGCTTTCCATTATGTAAGGTTTCGATAAGAAACCTTTGTAAAATAATTTTTTTCGACATTTTCTTTATACGAATTTCAGATGTTGAATGGTTGAATAACAGAATAATATTAAATTTTCAATACAGATTCATTTTCTTCAATTAAAATGACACTTTAATAAGTTTTAGTTGTTTTAATTAGAATCCCATCTTAATCCTATCTTAATATCTATAATATAATACACAAGATGTTGGCGAGACCTTGCCAACATGTAAAAAAATATATTTTATATCTATAATAAAACACTCACACTGAATGTAAACTAAACTGGCAATGATGATATTTCTGTATATTTATTTAATAATTTCAAATTTTATTACCAGAGACACAAATTTTTGACTCAAAGTATTATCAAGAGACACAAACCGTTCATTAAAAATATGAATAAATTTAGTAAATATTATTACGAGTGACCAAATTTTCCACTAGAAGTATTATCAGAGACACAAACCGTTCATTAAAAGTGAGTACAGTCAAAAAAGGAAAAGTACATACTTAAAAAACACATTTTCAATCAAAATCAATTCAGCAAATTTTTAATTTTTAAATTTGACCGCCACGTCTATTATGAACTGGTCGCAGAGGTAAATTAAAAATAAATTATTAATCTTCTGTTGGCATTTTCAATTTTTGTTTTGGAAAAAAAATATAAAAATAGGTACTCTTAATAAAATTAAAACGCCTGAAAGTGAAAAAGTGAGAGTGAGCAAAGTTTATAGTAAACCTCATATTTATAAGAAAAAAATAATAGGCCGATTTTATTCTTGATTTTGTTTTCTTTAGTATAAAAGCTGGTAAAAGCTTCGTAACATACTTTAAAATAGTTTTGTTTATTTAGGTTGAAATTTAGATTTTTAAGCTAAATTATTAATGTAAAATTCGGCAGACTTAAATAATTATATTTCATAACAGAAGTCAGAAACTTACTAAATATTATAGAAACGGATATTTTTCTTAAAAAAAAAAGAAAAAAATAACATAGAAAATATCATTTTAGACGCCTTCTCTCACAAAAGATTCATAATTTTGTACTAATTTATTATTAGACCATTAATAATATTGTTAGCCATGGAAAAAAATAAGATTTATTAATCAGATCAGATAATATAATACCTGAAATTAATGATTGAATTTTTGATAATATACACAATATAATGATAAGACTTTGCCAACATGTAAAAAAAAAATATTTTATTTCTATAATAAACCACTCACACTGAATGTAAACTAAACTGGCAATGGTGATATTTCTATATATTTAATAATTTAAAATTTTATTATCAGAGACACAAATCTTCGACTAAAAGTCTTATCAGAGACACAAATGTTTACTTTTTAAAAAGTACTTTGTACTTTTGACACAAAATTTAAAGCAAATTTTTAATTTTTAAATTTGACCGCCACATCCATTATGAACTGGTCGCAGCGGTAAATTAAAAATAAATTATTATTCTTCTGTTGGCAGGTTTCAAATGACTCTTTGTTTTGAAAAAAATAAAAATACTCTTAATAAAATTAAAAGACCTGAAAGTGAAAAGAGCAAAGTTTATAGTAAGCCTTATATTTATAAAAAAAAAATAATAGGCCGATTTAATTCTTGATTTTGTTTTCACTATTATAAAAGCCGATAAAAGCTTCGCAACAGACTTTATAGTAGTTTTGTTTATTTAGGTTAGAATTTTGATTTTTTAAGCTAAATTTTTGATATAACATAAAATACTCGAATTTTTTTTATTAATATAAAATTCGGCAGACTTAGCTAATTATATTTCATAACAGAAATCAGAAACTTACAACATATTATAGGAATGGATATTTTTCTTAAAAAAAAAAAGAAAAAATAACATAGAAAATATCATTTTAGAAGCCTTTTCTCACAATAGATTCATAATTTTGTACTAATTTATTATTAGACCATTAAATTAAAAAGCTGTCGAAAACGACCGTCAATTTATGAAATTACATTATCAGAGACATGAATCTTTTATTAAATATACCAAAGACCTCTTCCAAAGTACATTTAAATAAAATAAATTCAGCAAATTTTTTTCAAGCAAAAAAAAAATAAACGCAAAAGACAGTAGTTGAGAGTTTTGGTAATTAAAGTAATTTCGCGGCGAAAACAACTGTTTTTCATCTAAATAAAAATTTTTTTTTTAAAACTAAAGAAAAATAGAGAGTAAAATTTTAACAAATATTAAAATTATTTCGATTATTGGGAGTGTTTTAAATGTAACAAAAAAAAAAATGTAGCGGTTGGTGTTGGTTGGTTTTTCGCCGGTTTTTATTGTGCACTTTATACATGTGTTTCAAACAATTTTTTAGATATCGGCACGAACTTTTACCCTGAATGTGTTTTTAGCTTGGACAATTTTTTCTCAATAATTAAAAAACTGTCAAAACTTATCGCCACGAAAAAACGGCGAGAATAAATTAATAAACTGTACCTAACATTTTTAATTTTATGTGTTTAGATTTGTTTGTTTTTTGTTTTGTTATGTTTTTTTTCTATTACAAGTAAGTAAGTGATTTCAACGTTTTTTTTAATGGTGCTGATGTAAAAATGAAATTTTTAGGTAGTTTATTAAGGGAGTCAGTATGATAACGTAAATGTTTTTGAATCTATAGAATTTGTGCAATTGCACAGGGGATTTTCTAGTGTAAATAGAAAATTCTATGCAACATTGTAATTTTCATACTACAATTTAATTTAAAACTTATCTTAAAGATATAAATTGTAATCAAATGACACTATAATAAATTATATTTAATTAATAATTAGATTCTGATCTTATACGTATTTTAAATAGAAAATAGTATTACAACATTGTAATCAAACGGCAATTTAATGAATTCAACTTTTTCAGCATAAAAAATATTAGCAACATTGTAATCAACTGACATTTTTGGTAGATTTTACCCCTTCCACTAATATTGGAAGGGGTATTTGCAAAGTGTAACTAGTTTTAAAGTTTTTATTTCGTTTTAATATTACTCGAAATTTGTGTATAAATACATCGAGATTTTAAAAAATATCAGTTTAATTTGAAACAAGCAGGATGGCACAGGAATTTAACAAAGTTTACGTGTTGGATGACGTAACCATTCAGACTCAAATTCCTACAAAAAAGAAGAAGATGGCGAAAATGCTACTTTATCATGACCAGCAACAAAAACAACAGCAACATCAACAACATTCAACAAGAGCAACAACAACAACAACATTCATTTCATCAGCCACCAGAGCAAATTGAACATTTGCTGGCGCATCATTTTCCCTATCATGAAACAACACCAAATTCCACCAAAAAAAGAAAACTGGTGGAATCGTTTAAATCAAAAAAAAACCTTAAAAATTTTTTTAAAGGTTAAAGATATGGAGCCAAGTAGGCTCTATAAAATACATAAAATTAAAAAATTAACACCGTTTACGTTGAAAAATGGGTCTTCGAGACTTTAAATAATATTACATTTATACCGCAACAAAAAGTTGCGGTATTTGAAGATAATGATTTCCGAGAGAAAATCGAAAAAAATTCTTATTTCCACGTAAACGAGGAAAATGAGTTCATTTTAAAAGAAGAACGTGGTGATTTTCAATTCGCCACAAAACAATAATTATAGTTTAAGTTTTTATGTTATAGAATTTGTTCTATATTAAGAATTATGTTTTTTATATTTGTATAAAGAATTTATTCAATAAAAAATTTTATTTCAAATAAATTTTGTACTGTTCTAAATTTATTTTCACTTTTTCATATGTTAGGATTTTATCTAATTTTTCAGATGTTAAAATTTTATTTTATTTTTCAGATGTTGTCAAGTTTTTCAGATCCTTATTAAAGTTTTATTTTACAGATATTAAAAAAATTTTGTAGAATTTATCCATTGTTTTGTTTTTCGTCAAACCCAAGCCATTTAATAAAAACTTTATTGCCTTTTTTCTTTAAAATTTTCTCGACAAGATATACGTTTGGGTGTTTAACAGATGTGAGTTCCTCCTCATAAAATCCACCAAATATTGAATCATCAGCTGATATGTGATCGGATAGGTACTGTTTACTTTGATCATTTTAAAAATTTCAGTAGACCAATTCTGTTGACAACCTTTTTCAAAAGTTTTTTTTGTATTTACTTATTCTAACATAGTCTCCAACTTTATATTTAGCTTTTAGAGAAATTTTAGGTTGCATGTAACCATTTTTTAAAATAAATTTTTCATTTTTCTTAGAAATTTTTCCAGGGGGTAATTTAGTTGTTCTATGTTTAGTGGAATTATAGATGTTTAGTAAAGATTGCAATATATTTATCCATTTGTAGTTTCCTTGTAAATTAAATAGTTTCCACATTAAATTTTTCAAAGTTCGATTAAAGCGTTCTACAATAGATGCTTTCATTTCAGAGTAAGTAATCATTTCCACTAGATCAATTTGCCAGGTATCATTTACTCCTTTCTGCTTGACTTTCCTTCTAAGATACTTTTTTCTAGCTGGTCTATGTACTTCTTTTACTATTTGAGATCTTGACATGATTTTTACACCATCTAACTAGTTTCAAAAATCCAATTTTACATTTCTTTATTTATATACTCTTAAACTTTGACGTTATATGTTGTTCAATTTTACTGGCAAATCATTTTTAATTCAATTTTGCTAAGATATTTTACAAAAAAAAAAAAATGGAACCTGACTCAACAACATTTCCATATACTGAGGGCAATGCAATAGTCTGTATACAAAATGAGGTTCAAGTTGATGAAATTACATCTACTGTAGACTAGGAGGAATTAATGGAAACTGAAGAATTCATACCACCGTTTCAAGTCTTACATGAAGATACAGATGAACAACAAATTTGGGAAATAAATAACTAAGAAGGAGATCCTGACTATTTTGCAGAATTTTTTAGAAATAATTTATAGCCTAAAATAAAAATAATATATAAGAATATTTGTATAAATGTATATGTATCTATAAGTATTTCATAATAAAAACAAATTAAATAAATTTTACAAATTTTTCATTTATTGTTGTTCTTGAATAAAATATTACAAATTTTATTTTCTAGTAGTACAGTATTTCAAAAAAACAATCTAGAATAATTGCATTAACGTTATAACGTAGTATTGGAATATAATATATTTCTTCGTTCTTTATATAATTTCATAACATGTTTCTCTTGACACACTTTGATATATTTAATAACATATTCCCGTACATTTGATTCAGCAATGTACGTACATTCCCGTACATTGTATATCATTTATTGTATATCATTACAGTTTGAAGAAAATCAATTAAGTTGTAAAATGTGTCAGCTTCCTTTTTGGTAATTTAAGATTTTAATAAAAGTTTTCATTTACCATTTACTGTTACCTAAAAAAACGCAAAAAACTGATTTTTTTTAAAAATTTGTAATGCATTTTTGGCCACTAGATCGTTAGCGCAACTAAAGGCATATATATTCGGAACCGTGACGTCATACAGTACAGCAGTTTTACAGTACAGCAAAAACAGTACAGGAGTTTTTAGTGAACTACATTAATGAAATAAGTAGAGTGTATGATTTGTGTCAGTATGAGTCATGAACACTTTAGTGATAATTTCCATCAGATGGTGCTATATTTTTGTCATTTAATGGAACATTACTTTGTTTTATTAAAGAATGTAAAATGTTATTAACTACACTTGTTTGTATTATTATTTTTCCTTCAGCAGTTTTATCAGTATTTCAATGTGTTCCATTTTTCTTTAAGATCTATAGTTTTAATCTCAAATATGTAGAAGACAAATCTCTATATGTATCGCCATGACCCAGTGAAACAAATTAAATAGTTGAAGGGTTGTCTAAAGAAGCAATAGAATTGTAGGACACTTCTTCAGATCGTATAATGCTAGACTGAATGCGTTGGGTTTTAAAAATATCCAACTCAGATTTCATACACTCAATCATAATTAATCAAAAATATCTTTTTGTTTCTTTTTGTTATTGTCTTTACGTCGTTTTGACGTAAAATAATTTAAATTTATAATGAATGGTCTTTTTATAGTTTTTCGTTTTCTTATGCCAGAACCACACATTTCATTCAGTTTTCGTACGGCACCACATCGTACATTTCTAACAATCTCTTTACTACGATCTTGCATAACTTCTTTTACATTCGCACCAGATGCTATCTCTACCAGATTGAATTAAATAATACTTATAGTATACTCTATGAATAAAAATAAAATAATATATAGTTTTGTAAAATCGCTTTTATTTATACTTTTTTAAAATGTAATACAATTTTTCTTGGAATTGAACTATTGGAAAAGTTTATTTTGTATCCATATTTATCACATAACAGTAATCAATTGTTATTAAATGATTTCTCCACATTGCAATATTGAATATTACTGAATTATTTTACAGTATCAGCATTTTGTATGTTAACACCTTACATCTTTATCACCTATTTTTTGCGGTTCAATTATATCTGTGTATACAAAAAACATATCTGGACTAATAATTGGAATTAATTGTACACTATCAATAAAAGTTTTGAAAGTTTCTGTAAAATTTTGAAAGTTTTGAAATCTGTAACTTTCGAAGATACTTGATTTAAACATGTTCTCAAAAGTCCTTCGAGGGTACAAACATTTATATCCTACACATTAAGTATAGGGTATATTAACTTTGGTGTGGTGTTTGTAACTACCAAAAGGAAGCGAGTTAGTTATAGACATGTATATATACTCTGAATCAGGATCACCTCCTGAGTCGATTTAGCGATGTCCGTCCGTCCGTCCGTACTCACGATAACTCAAAAAATAATGATGCTTCCTTGATGAAATTTATACTGTAGGTTAACAATGACTAAGGTAAGGCGAGGATTGGAAATGGGCCAAATCGGACCATGCGTTCGGGTTCCTCTCATACAACTCCCAAAATCGAATACGCATATCTTCGAAATTAATAAAGGTAGAAACTTGCAATTTTGTACGAGGCTGTGTTTTCCTGAATCTCTGATATCCTTAAAATTTGAGATGAATTGAAGTGGTTGTTCGGGTAGCTTCCATACAACTTTCAAAACCGAACAAGCATATCTTCGAAATTAATAAGGATAAAAACTTCAAATTAAGTACTAGGATGTTGTTTCCTGAATCCCTTATTTGTACAAAATTGGAGATGAATTGGAGGAGCTGTTCGGGTACCTCCCATACAACTCCCAAAACCGAACAAGCATATCTTCGAAATTAATAAAGATAGAAACTTCAAATTTAATACCAGGGTGTTGTTTCCTGAATCCCTGATTTGCCTAAAATTTCAGATGAATTTGAATGGTTGTTCGGGTATCTCCCACACAACTTCCAAGACCGAACAAGCATATCTTCCAAATTAATAAATATAAAAACTTGAAATTTGATATAAGAGTATTCTACCCTGTTCTGATGATGTCTCTAAAATTTGAGATGAATTAGGGTGGTGGTCCGGGTGCCTTCACACACTTCCCAAGACCTTACAAGCATATCTTTGAATTTAATAATATAGTATATTCTATAAATAATATAGAATTTAATAATAATAGGTTGTAAAAGCATTTATTTTTTTTAGCTTATATTAAATACCTAACTAAAATAACTTATGGATTTTTAATTTCATTTGAATTTTTTATGTGTAGGGTATAAATAAGTCGGTTGCATCGACTTACTGTTACTTTTACTTGTTTTTATATCTATTTTAGCCCTAGCCTAGTAACACATATTGTAGTGTAACTTATATTTTTAGGCATCTCCTCAACTTTGCTGATTGTGTATAATGAACTTCATCGTTTATAAAATTAAAAATTCCTCAAATCAACTGTCGTTCAACTTCTTTTCTTGTAAACCTATTAAGTGGGCGTATATTTTGAATTAGTGTTGGTAGTAGAAACACTTAGAAACACAGGCCAATTAAAATAATGGTGACCCTTCATGCAATGCTAATGATATAGTTGAAGACTTGAAAGTAAAGGGATTCAAAATTCTAGAAGCAGTTAATATTATTAAAAAAGAAAAATTTGAGAATAGTACAGGTGTAATAACAACTAAAAAAGGGGCTTACCATTATTTATGCTCACATTCCATAACCAAGAAAAATTAAATCTATATAATCACTTCTATAATGAGTATAGTAGTTAAAATTGCACCACTGACAAAAAAAGTCAACACTTATACCAAAATGCAAACGATGTCAAGCAAGTGACCGAAACACAGGCATATTGTAACAATGACTTTTCCAGTGTAAAATGCGCTAGAAAACACGGGACATCAGCTTGCACATTAAAAAAAGAACAAAAAGCTAAATGTGTTAATTGTCGTGGTGACCACCCTGCAAGTTATAGAAGTTGTCCCATTACAAAAAATCAACAACAAAGGAAAAATCAGCAAGCGAACACACATAATAAACAGAACAAAATAGTTTTGGGCAAAGAAGGTAAAGTAAATACATTAAAACAAGCAGTCACTCTAAATATACAAACTGGAAATAGTAAGTCATATGCACATATGGCTAAAAACAAACAACAAGAAGAAACCTTTATGAAAGAAACGCTAAACACTATTTTGCAGAAAATGTATGACCAAGACGTTTCTCTCCAAAAACTACGGAACGAGATAGCGGAAATAAAAAAAAAGCAAACTAACGAGTGCCAAACAAAAATAAAAATGACTAATACTCTTAAAATTGCCACATGGAATGCAAACGGGATTTACCAACATGTTGCGGAAATTGAAATATTTCTAATGAAAGAAAATATTGACATATGCCTGATTTCTGAAACATACCTAAAAAAAGATTCAAATGACTAATACTCTTAAAATTGCCACATGGAATGCAAACGGGATTTACCAACATGTTGCGGAAATTGAAATATTTCTAATGAAAGAAAATATTGACATATGCCTGATTTCTGAAACATACCTAAAAAAAGATTCAAATCTAAAAATACCCGGTTATGAAAGTTGTCATACTCCACATCCTACTGATAAAACGAGAGGAGGGTCAGCAGTGATAGTCAAAAATAATATTAAGCAAACCAAATAATATTATTAACCAAAAATAGCAAATTGCGCAATGAAAATAACAACGATTAGTATATGGACTAAAAATAAAAACTTTAAAATATCAGCCATATACTGTTCGCCAAAACACTCGCTAAGTAAAGATGATTACTTCAACTTGTTCAAGTCACTAGGAAATAGCTTCATTATAGGTGGCAATTTTAATGCCGAACACACCTACTGGTGCTCGAGACTAACATCTGCAAAAGGTAAAGAGCTCTACAGATAGACCCGAAAATATAGATGCGATTTTTTCTCATCTGGTTCACCAACCAATTGGCCTACAGATCCATCACCGGATCGTATCGACTATTTTGTTATAAAAGGAATGACAAGTGATCAAATAGATGTGCAAAGTTATGATGATTTATCATCTGATCAAACTCCAGTAATTTTAACGTGTGGTAAACATGTAAAACAAAATTAAAATATACGAAGTCTAGTAAACAAAAAAGACCGATTGGAATAAATTTAGAAGGAAACTTGAAATAAACCCAAGATCGTTGTTAGAAACAAGAACCCAAATAGACAGAGAAGTCGAGTATTTCACATCAGAAATTCAGGCAGCAGAGGAGAGTACACCGTCTGTGTGTGCGAGCGTGCAATACAGAACCAGCTATCCAAGAGAAATAATTGAACTTATACAGCAAAAAAGAAGGGCCAGAAGGAAATGGCAAATAAAAAGGTTTCCGGGTGATAAAGCCCATCTAAATCAGCTGAGCAATAGACTAAAAAAACAAATTAATTAATAAGTTCAAAAATGGGTCTCTTAATATTTTTCTCAGTAAATTAACAGTTACTGAGTGCACAGCCTACTCATTATGGAAAGCTGCAAATCGGCTGAGAAGACCAAAGATTCAAAATCCACCGTAGAAAACCAAAAATGGGAAATGGATTGGAAACCCAAAAGACCAAGCCAGAATATTTTCCGAACACCTGTCAAATGTCTTCAAACCATTCCCGCAAACTGCAGCTGATGAAAATACAGATCTCATAGGAAAAATTGATGTAGAGGAAATACCAATGTGTTGCGGCCTGGACAGCCGTCAACCTAAAAAGAGATTGAAAACAACCCCAGAGAATCATATAATTAAAAAAAACAAAATAAATATACTTATCTAAAGTCATCCAGAGTTACACCATCCAAGATCTCAACATATACGGAACCAATAATCAACACCTAAAAATAAATCAATTATTATTTCTTTATTATGCTTAAACTTACCAATAATGATCCAAATTTTGCTGGTGATTTTTCACATAAGTTTTATATTAACAAAATTTAATATGTTTTTTTTTTTTCTATTATTAATATTTTGTTTTTATTACATTATTACTGCTGCATTTTACTTTATCACAATGGACCAAAATACGGTCTAAGTGTGCCTTTTTGGCAGCCACCTTAACCTAACCTACTGCTGCATTTAATGTTTACTTCTAATTATCAATAATTACCGAAATCTTCTTTCTCTTTTTTACTAAAAGAAATCATTAATATTATTTCATAACTGTAACACATAGTATAATAGTTAATTAACTTTATTATTAACTCTATTCGTCACCAGATGTCATCGTCATAGGATAAGATATTAATTTAATTAGTTTTTAATCATCGCTTTTGGATAGATTTCTTATTTACTATAATCATATGTCCCTTATGTAATATCGATTATAATTCTTTTAATATGCAATTCGTAACTGCTAAGGTCAATGAACTATATTACATAAGGAACTGTATGATTATAATGTTAATAGCATTTTTTTTCAGTTAGAATAAAAATTAAGATGATAGTTTCTAATTTTTTAAGTTTAATCGTTACTGAAATATCGTCGAGACAAGTTTAATTTTATAAAGTCTCAAATTACAAATCTTTTTTATATAATGAAATTAAAATTTAGTTGTAAATTATAAAATATTTTTTATATAATGAAATAAAAACTAAAAGAAAAAAAAGCATCTAAGAAACAAAATTTGTGTGTTCTTATTATGTTTTCTGATCAAGAAAAATTGGTATTCAGCTCAATCCAAAACTGTATGTTACCTTGAAAGAACTGAAAGATGTGTGTATAAATAACCTCAGTAACAAGAAAAGTTTAGGCTATATCATATTTCCTGGAAAATTATAAAAGAACTGCCAGATGCAGGTTCTCTAAAACTACAGCATATTATTAACGCTTGCTTCAAATTAAAGTATATACCTCGTATTTGGACGTAAATAGACGAAATAATTGTCTTATCTAAGCAAGGCAAACCTCTAACAGAAGTAATATCTTATCGCCCAATATCTTTACTCCTAATAATGTAAAAGATTGTTGAGACGATATTGCTGAAACGGCTTAATGTAATTATTAAGCAAAGAAATCTAGTTCCATTACATCAATTTGGATTAAGAAATACCCATTCAACACTAAATCAGGTCCATCGCATAACAATTATAATAGAAAAAACATTTGAGGAAAAAAAAGTCTGCTCTGCTGTCTTCTTGGATGTTGCCCAGGCATTCGATAAGGTATGGCACGAAGGTCTCAAGTTAAGCTTCACAGAGACCTACCTATACAATATTTTGAAATGCTTGACTCATACCTAAGCAATAGATACGTCAAAGTTCGCTATGGAACTAAATACTCAGACCTAAAAGCGATAACGGCAGGTATTCCGCAGGAAAGTGTTCTCGGGCCTGTATTATATCTATTGTTCACAAGAGATATCCGTGAAGATTATAATGTTACTACTGCGCCGTTTGCAGATGATACTACGATTCTAGCTGTCGGAAATTATATTGCTGGCGCCACAAATAAATTGCAAAAAACAATAAATAAAATAACAACTTGGACGCAAAAATGGCGAGTCAAGTTTAACGAAACTAAATCAACACACATAAATTTCACGCTCAAAAAGATAAATCTTCCTATATTCATAAATAACCAAATTATACCTTATGCTAACACTGCCAAATACTTCGGTATGAACACGGATGCTAAGTTAAAGTGGAATGAGCACATAAAGGAAAAAAAGAGGAGTTAAACATTAAATACAGGAAACTGTACTGGTTACTAGGACGTAATTCCGAGTTGTCAGTAGAAAATAAAATCTTGCTACACAAACAGGTATTGAAACCAGTCTGGACGTACGGTATCCAACTATGGGGCTGTGCAAAATATCAAACATCAATATACTCCTTTCAAAACAAAGTACTACGCGGAGTTGTAAAAGCCCCGTGGTATATACGCAACAAAGATCTACATCGGGATCTACAGATCAAATTGGTAACTGAAGACATCAGAACCATTGCGGTAAAACACTACCAGAGATTGCGTTCAGAACGTCAAAATGAAAGCCGTACTGGATGTTGATAGCAATATTCGTCGGCTAAAAAGAAGGAAACAACAAGAGTTACTACAATGAGCGATGGCAACATATTTTATTTAATATATTTCCAGTACACGTAAACAAATAAAAAGAAAAAAAAGTCTTTAGTCGATCAAACAGATTGGTGTTGACACAAGGAAAGGTGGTTTTAACAGGTAAGAATCCGGCATTCTTTAGCAGAGCACGGGTTTTACAGTATCTTTTGAAGATCTCCACCCACCTAAAAAAAAAAAATGGATGAATCACTGAGTAAAGTGACATAAAATTTATCATTTAATTGTATGTTTGATTGCGGATTTATTCTTACGAATTGGAAAATTAAGTTCTGTTTGAGTATTACCTGCTGCTGACCTTAAAACACATTTTGATGAATTATTCAACTCTTTGATATTTATAGTTTTTTCTTTTTTCGTTGGTGGGCTTGGGCTATCTAAAGGAACAGTTATAATGTATTCTGTATCCGTTTCAAAAATTTGTACATTTTGGTTTATAATTGATTGTCTTTTTCGAAGACGTTCTGCAACTGAAGCATTTGACAATGCTTTTGTTAAACCATTTTCTTGAATTTCATCATCAACTACTTTGTCATCAGCTTCTTTTTCATATACTTCTTCTTCTTTAGGAACAACTTGTATTTCAACATTTTTATATTCAGGAAAATGCGATTGGTTTCCGTATCTATATATATTGGTTTTGCAGGAGTTTGAGTACCTTTTGTTTAGGTAATTTTTACTTTCTCTTGTTCATTTGTAGGAAGTTCTCGTTTTTTCTTTCTTATTTTAAATAGATTTTATGTGTATAAATACCATTTATGAATGTCCGTAAGATGTTTATTTATCAATATTTTTTTCATAATTTTATCCAACTCATTGAGTTCAACGTCTGCATTTTGCTTCATTTTCTTATAAATCTCAGGGTTTAGAATTATCATTTTGTTAAATGTTGTATTATTCATTTTATAAAATTTCTGATAATCCCTGATAGTACTGCCCCAAGAAGTGTAGGTAAAAATCCACCACGTTGAATAATAATTTTTCTTTTGCTATTTCACAAATTGTCTTAATTACTTCAACGTCACAGTGTTTTATAATTACTTTCTGTTTTATAATTTTAGTTTAGAGGTTTTCAATAGGTGCAATATATGACGATTGGTCTTCAAACGTTTCATATTTTCCCCCAAATTGTTCTAATTGATCTCTCGTACAATAACACAAACCTTTTCCAAATATATCACTTCTTAATCGAAATATATCATTAACGTCTTGAGTAAGGTCTATTAATATATAACCGTATGGAACTGACGTCATATCATTATATACTTTTTCAAATGCTTTGATTTGATTGTGATATATTTGGCGAGCTAGAGGTAATATCTACGATTTTTCTCTTGGATTTTTGGAAAGTACTAGATATTTAAAGTTATATGACATATCTCTTGATAATTTATCCTTACAGATAAATTTCTATGATGTGATCTTCTAGTAAATAAATCACATACATACTTATCATGAGAATTTAACATCATATCATCGATAATAATTAACAAAGGTTTTTGATTATCATTAATATCTGGAATAGTAATATACTATATTCTACATCTTTGATATATTTTGGAACGGCATTTTTGTCTGGATTACACCAAATAATTCTATTAATATGTGGTTGTACATTTTTTTTTTATATTTTATTAAATTATGAATAAAAGTGGTTTTACCACAGCATGATGGCCCCGCCACCATCATAGTAAATGGGTGAAACAGCATAGTTGTATTAGTTAAAAACTAACACTGGTAACCTATATTAATAGGAAAAGCTCTTTTTCCGAAGTGAATATAAATGTAAATTTAGTTCTTCTAATGAACATTCTTCCGTAAACCTTCAACTTGGATAATCAAAATTTCGTAGTTGACCTACAATTTTTAAAAGGAAATGAAAAGCAATATTTCGTAAAAGAGGTGACTATACTAGAAAAATGAAGTTTAATTCCTATTGTATATCACTTCGAACCACCATACCCTGCAGAAGAATTTGCTCCAGAGGGAAATTATAATCACCAGTATTGCGAAAATAAAATAAATGGACTTAAATGGAATAACGGTTTAATTGAATATTTAGACATAAAACCTATATTAAAATACTATTTAGAATCAGCTGAAAAAATGTATGTTAAAGCAGAGCAAAAAAAACATTTTCTTGAAAAATTCATTGACAGCATTAAAATAGAAGATTTAAGCAGAGACTTACCGTCATTATCAAAGATTGCAATTTTTAAATCAACATGTCCTATACACTATACAAACACCAGTTTCAGATGTGCTGTAAAAAATTGTTTTAATGTCTATATGCATCTCTTAATATAAAAAATTTTAAATTAAGATTTTTCAAATTTATATATATACAGAATTAGATTTCAAAGACGTATAGAAATATTGGATTTCATTATTACTGCAATCTTAACATTTGATCATCGTAAAAAATTTTTCAACTCAGATTTTTATAAAATTGTAAAATATCTATAGTTATATAAAAATATTTTGAACATGTAAATAAAACTGTTTTATTTGTATATTCTTGTTTTCAAAATAGATACCAAATGCAATTAACCGGATGACTTGGATTTTTTTTCTTTTTTTATTCTTTACAGATTATGCAACATACAATGAACCTAGGCAACTTATTAATCGTTAAGTAGTTCCATAGCTTTCATTTCCTGTTTGTCTTTCTTGCATTCATATTTTTTCTACATTCTTACAAACAAAAAATATCTTACACGACACAGTGACAATAATTATTAGTTTTTTCTTTCGTCTTCTTTCAATACTTAAAGTAGAAAAAAAAACAATACAAATAGTTAGGTACATCTAAAAACGCATCACTTTTTTCAATTGTTTGATCATTATGTAGACAGAAAAACAGATTTGCACTTTTTCTTTATGAATTTTAAAGATGCGTTGTATCTTTATACTTAAAGTAGAAAAAAAACAACACAAATAGTTAACTATATCTAAAAATGCATCACTTTTTTCAATGGTTTGATCATTATGTAGACAGAAAAACAGATTTGCACTTTTTCTTTATGCATTTTAAAGATGCGTTGTACCTTTTAAAATTGTTGTATCTTGTACGTTTAAAATTTTTTTGGTTTTTTCTTTTCACATTTATCAACCATTTTTTCTTCCTACTTTTTATATGCGCCTACTACTTAAGCCAAGTATACATGAATAAGAAGTAAACCTGTACCACGTTAGATATTTTTGATTTCCTGTTTTTTTTTCTTTTTATTCATTTTTTTTTCATCATTCTTACATAACAATTAATTAATGGTTTTTCTTTCCTCTTCTTTAAATACTTGTCATAAAAAAAAACAAGTAAATGTAACAGTAAGTCGATGCAACCGACTTATTTATATCCTACACCTAAAAAATTCAAATTAAATTAAAAATACAAAAGTTATTTTAGTTAGGTATTTAATATAAGCTAAAAAAGTAAATGCTTTTACAAACCTTTGTACAAAATTTCAGGTTTCTATCTTTATTACATTTAAAGATGCGCTTGTTAGGTCTTGGGAAGTGTGTGAAGGCACCCGGACGACCTCACCAATTCATCCCAAATTTTAGAGACATTATCAGAACAGGGTAGAATACTCTTATATCAAATTTCAAGTTTTTATATTTATTAATTTCGAAGATATGCTTGTTCGGTCTTAGGAGTTGTGTGGGAGATACCCGAACAGCCATTTCAATTCATCTGAAATTTTAGGCAAATCAGGGATTCAGGAAACAACACCCTCGTATCAAATTTGCAGTTTCTATCTTTATTAATTTCGAAAATATGCTTGTTCGGTTTTAGGAGTAGTATGCGAGGTACCTGACCAACCACTTCAATTCATTTTAAATTTTAGACAAATCAGGGATTCAGTAAACATCACCCTCGTATCAAGTTTTAAGTTTCTATCTTTATTAATTTCGAAGATATGCGTATTCGGTTTTGGAAGTTGTATGGAAGGTACCCCAACCCATGGATCGATTGTCCAGATTCGAACTTAGCCTTCCTTTCGTATTTAGTAACCTACTATATAAATTTCATCAAGATAGCTTCACTAGTTTTTGATCGCACAAAAACTAGTGAACTTCACATCGCTAAATCGAATCAGGAGGTGATCCTGATTCAGAATATATATACATGTCCATATCTAACTCGCTTTCTTTTGGTGGTTACAAACACCATACCAAAGTTAATATACCCTTTACTTAATGTGTGTGTGTTTTTCTTACTATTTCCATGTTTACCTATTACTTAAAACAAGTATACAATCTTTATAACAACTGTCCGTCCGTCTGTCCGTCTTTTTACAAAACTTCTACACCGTTAGATAGAGATAGAGATAAAAAATTTTAACCAGGGGTAGGTCTCATAAAAAAAATTATTTTGTAGAACTTTTTCATGTAGCCCCATCCATTAGTGAACTGAAATTTTTTTCCTTTATAAATCAATACCAAAATTAGAAATATTTTTTAAATTTAGTATTTCAAATTATTGTTATGTTAATACCAAATTTCGCATGATTGTTTTCCTTCATTAATGTACCCTTTTAGATAGGGGCTTGAAATTTTGAGGCAACAAAGAACTTTTACAATTAGTATAAGTTTCCTCAGAAAATTTTTTGGTAGCACCCCCTGTTTAGGAGTTATTACGCCTCAAAATGTCAGAATTGGCTATTTTTAGACACCTCTAACTTAGGCACCTGTAAAAATTTTTCTTCGGCAAGGCATGAAAATTAAAGGTTCAATAATATTTGTACGTCTGTTAACGGTTTTTCTTAGTTATATAGGGTTCCGGACTTACAGCCCCTCAAAATTCCAGAAAAGTCCTATTTTCAAGTCCTATTTTTTTTCATATATAAAATATTTGTGCAAGTCACAATGTTAAACAGTTTGTAATATCTTTTGGAAATAAGCGCTTTTAAAAGCGTTCAAAATTGAGGTATCATTTTAATTTTAATAAAAAAAGACTTTTTTTTTTGAAATATTAAATATATTTTTATTTTAATTTATTACAAATAGGTTCCAGTTAATAATGAAAAATTATGTCGGCCAAGTGGCCCCCTCTACTACTTCGGCAGGCTTCCAATCTTTTACCAAAATTCTGAATCACGTTGTTCAATAAACTGTTCTCAATGGTTGAAATCTGCTCGATAATGTTGTTTTTAAGGTCTTGAATTGTTGTGGGATTATTACTGTACACTTTCGATTTCACAAAACCCCACAAAAAAAATCCAACGGTGTCAAATCGCACGATCTTGGTGGCCACATCAATCCTCCTCTACGAGAAATAAATCGATCTTCGAACTTTTCCTTCAAAAGGTCCATTGTTTCTCTTGCTGTGTGGCAAGTGGCACCGTCCTGTTAAAACCACATATTCTCTACGTCCAAATCATCAATTTCCCGCCACAAAAAGCTTCGGATCATCTCCCTGAAGCGATTTCCATTGACCGTAATCGCTTTTCCATTTGCGTTTTCAAAAAAATATGTTCCGATGATTCCTCCTGACCACAAACCACACCAAACCGTAACTTTTTGTGGATGTACTGGTTGCTCTAAGATAACCCTTGGATTCTCTTCACCCCAAATGCGGCAATTCTGTTTATTGACGTAGCCATTGAGCTGGTCATTTCCAGCTGCTGGCTTCGTCGGTGAAGATTATTTTGTTAAAAAAATTCTCATTTTCTTCTTTTTCGATTGTCCAAGAAACGAATTGCCGACGTACTGCATGGCCTGTTGGTTTTAATTCTTGCGTCAGCTGGATCTTATAAGCCTTTAAATGGAGATCACGATGCAAAATGTTGAATAATGTGGATGGTTTGATGTTTAATTGCTGGGAACGATGACGAATGGAAGTTTTTGGATCTTCTTCAACACTTCTGCTCACAGCTGCTACATTCTCGGTTGAACGGCCACTACGTTGATAAATGTTGCCTCTGTTATCAAGAACAGACCCAGTTTCTAGAAATTTATCAACCATCAGCTTGATGGCACGATTTGTTGGAGCATTTTCTCTACCAAATTTTGTTCGAAATTTCCTAATTACATCTTGAAAACTTTTACCATTTTCAAAAAATGTTGTAATAACAAAAAAACGTTGTTCCTTCGTGTAACGTTCCATATTAACAAACCGGAATGTATTTAGAATATACCTAAAGACTCGTATAAAAATTCCAGGTAGGAAAAAAATGGAGGCAAAATCAAAATGATACCTCAATTTTGAACACCCTATATATTGCAATTCCCCCATAACTATTTTTCCTATTCCCGAAATACGCCACATAACCTGGTAAATTATAATTATAAAACTTATTCTCTTTCTCATATCTGACAACACAATCACATCTACATTTATATTATAACAGTTTAATAAGGCTTCTAAATTATAAAGTTTATTTGTTAAACTCTGTATATTTAGATATATAATATTAAAATTATGCTTGTATGAATTATTTAACAAATTCCCCTCGTCAGTAAAATATTGCACGTTTAAGTCATCATTTAAATTGATAATATTATTAAAATCACTACTATTTATGGTTTCCATTTTCTAATAATAAATTAATAGTATTGATTGAATTAGCAAAAATTAAGTGGAAAATGATATGAAAATAGAAATGATTTAATATAAAAATTTGACCTGTCTAGCCCAAGTGCCTACCTATCTACTCATAAGTTTTCAAAACTTAAATATCTACCATTATAAATCGATTCGATCGGAAATCTTATTCGAAGTTTGTGTATTACTTTCATTGCCTTTTTGTTCAATATATCAAGTATATTTAAATATAATTGGAGCGAAGTACACCATAGTGGATTTAGATACGTTATATTCGACAAGATATATGAGGAATAAATAACAAATAAAGTATTTTGTGTGAAAAAGTTCCGTAGTCGTATGGAAAAATGTTCTTGATTTTCTTTGATGTCTGTATTTATTGCACTCTTCAACTGTATTTCGTTATCCGTGGCGTATTTTAATACCGTATCGTCGGCATATCGTCGGAATGAGTACGTCGTAATCTACATAGTAGAAAGCTTTCTGTAGGTCTAGAAAGACACATCCGACATATTTTCCGGCATCCATGTTTTTGCTAATAAAATTCATTAGATTCAAACCGGCTGCCACTGTATGTTTTTAAACAATCTGGAAATTTATTAGTCTTAAAAGATATATTTATAAATTTAACTAATACTGGAATCAACCGGTCCGTAAATTTTTTAATAAATTTTGATGATATAGTAAAAACTTGTGTTGAATGCATAATAGAAATTAATTAAATCATTTATTTAACCCCTTTATTTAACAACAAAACAGAACTTTAATTATAAAATAAAATTATTAATTATAAGATTAACTTTTAAAGAAAATAATTATGACAGAATTTTCAAAAAATTCTGATATTTTGCAAAAATTTAACAACAAAAAAGAACTTTAATTATAAAATAAAATTATTAATTATAAGATTAACTTTTAAAGATAATAATTATGACAGAATTTTCAAAAAATTCTGATATAGGTAGTAAAAAAAACAACAAAAAAAAGAACATAAGAATAAAAAATAAGCAAATAAAAAAAATAATAACGTAAGTATAAAAACATAATAAATACAAAACACTAGGCATTTTTATTGTAAAATTTGTATAATATTATTTACTTGATTGTGATCATGTTCAAATAACCAGATTTTGACATTTTTGAGAAAGCGTAAAAGGCTCATAGTAAAAGCTATTTGATTGAGTAGACTCAATGTTATCACAACTACAACCTCCAATTAAACCTCCTTCTAATACAACTTTATCAGCGATGTTTACAAAATATTCATTAAATATTTTAGCTTTTTGTGTATAAATCAGCTATAACTTGTGTTAGTTTATTGTGTATAACTCATAAGCAGGTCATACGCATGAAGGCGACAGTTGCAATTCTGTAATTGAAAGAACAGTTGCTAGAGCGAAAAAAGCCGGAACTATTTACATTCCAGACGCTTACATTAATTTAATAAAAATGCAAAAAAGGAAGGAAATTCTTGTAACGTAAATGAACTTTGCCATAAGGATTTTGGCCAGTCATTTTGGAAGCAATTTTACAAAAAATATAGAAGGCAATATTGTCAAAATAAGTGACATAAAAGTTGTTCACGTAGAAAAATTGCAATCAAATCATTTTTTTATAAAACCAGCTATGAGGAGAAAAAATTTAAAAAACTTAATATTACAAACGCACCTAATATTCGTAATCGACGCAATAAAATGATTAATTTTCGACAATTTCAAACTTTTTAATTATACTAAAAAGTCTGAAATTGGCGAAAACAAAAAACGTGACATTTTGGCCCTCTTAAAGAGTAATATAATACCTCCTTATTATAGGATTTACTATGTAGGCCTTTTCAATGACAAAATAATTTAATTTAATAAGTACAAAATTTATCTATAACAATATTAAACTTTTTTTTTCAGTTTCAAATTCTGCATTCTTATTTTCCTATATTTTTTCGGTTATCTATAACATTTTTATATGATTTTATACATATTTATAATTTTATTGTGATGTGAACTAAAACATAGTAATATGTACGTTCAAAGTAATATATCTTTTATAATATGATTTTATATTTTTATTTTTATTTTATAAAGCAGTCATTTTGAATTCCAATTAAAGCTGCCGATTTGTTTTTCTAATTTAAGTATGTACATATGTAATGTATATAGATGATTATTTTTAAAGAAAATAGATTTAGTTTTTTTATTGTGATTAACAATTTAGTTAATAAGTGCGTACCAAGTACATAGCATTTTTTGTGATTTTATATTTAATATTTTGATTTTTATACCCTACACTTAAAGTATAGGGTATATTAACTTTGGTATGGTGTTTGTAACCACCAAAAGGAAGCGAGTTAGATATGGACAATATATATATTCTGAATCAGGATCACCACCTGAGTCGAATTAGCGATGTCCGTCCTTTCGCACGATAACTCAAAAACTAGTGAAGCTATCTTGATGAAATTTATATAGTAGGTTACTAATTATGAAAGGAAGGCTAAGTTCGAATCTGGACAAAATCGGTCCACGGGTTCGGGTACCTCCCATACAACTCCCAAAACCGACTACGCATATCTTCGAAATTAATAAAGACAGAAACTTAAAATTTTGTACGAGGGTGTGTTTTCCTGAATCCCTGATATCCCTAAAATTTAGGATGAATTGGAGTCGTTGTTCGGGTACCTCCCACACAACTTTCAAAACTGAATGAGCATATATTCGAAATTAATAAAGATAGAAACTTCAAATTTGGTACTAGGGTGTTGTTTCCTGAATCCCTGATTTGTCCAAAATTTGAGATGAATTGGAGTAGTTGTTCGCGTATCTCCCACACAACTCCCAAAACCGAACAAGCATATCTTCGAAATTAATAAAAATAGACACTGCAAATTTGATACGAAGGTATTGTTTCCTGAATCCCTGATTTGCCTAAAATTTCAGATGAATTGGAATGGTTGTTCGGGTATCTGCCACACAACTCCCAAGACCAAACAAGCATATCTTCGAAATTAATAAATATAAAAACTTGAAATTTGATATAAGAGTGTTCTACTCTGTTCTGATGATGTCTCTAAAATTTTAGATGAATTGGGGTAGTGGTCCGCGTGCCTTTACACACTTCGCAAAACCTAAGCATATTTTCGAATTTAATAAAGATAGAAATCTGAAATTTTGTATAAAGGTTGTAAAAGCAATTGTTTTTTTAGCTTAGGTATGTTAAATATCTAACTAAAATAACTAATGGATTTTTAATTTAATTTGAATTTTTTAGGTGTAGGGTATAAATAAGTCGGTTGCATCGACTTACTGTAACTTTTACTTATTTTTTTATGAACCAGTTGACTGAATTCAACTGCAACAGTTCGGTAAACTGCTTTACTGTAGTTTTTATTCTGTAATGTAGCAAACTACTGGACTTTTGTTACCGACCGGATACACTAATGTATAAGGTAGGTATTGTTTTCATACTAAAAATGTGTACCCGAGATTTTGGCAAATATCCACTACTCCGGTGTGGAGAAGGCTGTAAAAATTTTTTGAGCATGATGTCTGTCTGCGTGGGTATGGCTGTGGGCACATATACAGCTTAAACGACTGAGCGGAATTTTTTGCAATTTCATTTTTAAAGTTTTAACGTAAATATCTCGGATTGATAAGCTTTTCGAGTAAATCGGACAACCGCAAGTGGTAGTTTACTAGTGTACTTTTTAAGTTATTTCGTAACAGAAAAATTTTATGAGAAAAATTATTAAGAAAAAGTTGTGGCACAGAGAGCAACAATTTTGCAATATAACATTTTTTGATCCGACTAAATTTAACTTTTATTTAATTTTTTTTCTAAGGCCACATTTCATGTGTACATAACACTCCATATGAATTTATATGAATTTTTTTTTTTTATATCTCTAAAAATGTATCTCTAACATATGTATGTACTTATTCTATGCATATTATTCTTTTGTTGATGACATAAAATTTAAAACGGTAAAATTTTTGTTAGCAGATTCAATATTAATCTTATGTTTGTATTTTTGAATAAAAAAAAATCATGTACATTAGATAATAATGTAAAATGGACGTATGAATGAATGCAGATATATATTTACGATTTCATTGTTTATTATTGTTATTGAATAAAACAAAATATTATTAAATTATTGGAAGTTATTTTGCTTTGATATAAATTATTATGTAAAAAATCTATAAATTTCGGCATTGTAATTTTTGTGTAGTGGCGGTCGGTCCTGTGGTGGAGATGGCTGATTTTTTTTATACCCTATACCTAAAGTATAGGGTATATTAACTTTGGTATTATACCCTACACCTAAAGTATAGGGTATATTTATTAACTTTGATATGGTGTTTGTAACCACCAAAAGGAAGCGAGTTAGATATGGACATGTACATATATTCTGAATCAGGATCACCTCCTGAGTCGATTTAGCGATGATACCGTACGCACGATAACTCAAAAAATTCGTCCGTACGCACGATAACTCAAAAAATAATGATGCTACCTTGATGAAATTTATACTGTAGGTTAACAATGACTAAAGAAAGTCGGGGATTGCAAATGAGCGAAATTGAACCATGGGTTCGGGTACCCCCCATACAACTCCCAAAACCGAACATGCATATCTTCGAAATTAATAAAGATATAAACTTAAAATTTTGTACGAGGATGTTGTTTCCTGAATCCCTGATTTGCCTACTATTTCAGATGAATTGGAATGGTTGTTCGGGTATCTCCCACACAAACTCCCAAGACCGAACAAGCATATCTTCGAAATTAATAAAGATAAAAACTTGAAATTTCATATAAGAGTGTTCTACCCTGTTCTGATAATGTCTCTAAAATTTGAGAGAATTGCGGTGGTGGCCCGGGTACCTTCACACACTTCGCAAGACCGAACAAAAATATCTTCGAATTTAATAAAAATAGAAATCTGAAATTTTGTACAAAGGTTGTAAAAGCATTTATTTGTTTTAGCTTATATTAAATACCTAATTAAAATAACTTATCGATTTTAAATTTAATTTGAATTTTTTAGGTGTAGGGTATAAATAAGTCGGTTCCATTAATTTACTGTTACATTTACTTGTTTTTTTTTCCGTTTTTCAATATTCGTCTTCCGTCAATATTAAATATTTTTTATGTTAGTACTTGCGTTTCATATTAAAAAAACAGTGAATTAGTAATTTGTGTGAAAGTATCTACATACATATACATTTACATATGGGTGTGTGACTACTTTATTTTGCTGTAAATTTTAAAATTTGTTAAAATTTTAAAAAATTGGCATACTTACTTTGCAGTTATTTAAAATTTCCATAAAACTTGATCATCTTTTAAAAAATTTCAGATACGTTAGTACCGACGTTAACTACGGAGACATAATTATGTAAATTATGGAGTTGTATGACAGCTACCCGAACTTATGACACTAACATAACCAAATTTTACAGAAGTCATCGCCCTAAAACTGGATCATCTTTTATAAGATTTCAGAAGTAGTCTGAACCTACTGCGCTAGTTCAACCAAATTTTAGAGAAGTTGTTAGAAGCAAACCGACATCTTTTTACAAAATTTCAGATACCCAGCTTCAATAGACTGGGAGTTATTTTGATTTAAAAATAGAAGGTAGAGGCCTTGGTGGCCTAGTGGTAAACTCAGAGGGTAAGTAGAAAATGTCACATCTTCAAAAAAAATTAAGATATTGTAATATTTAAGGTCAACTGTCAATTTTTTTCCCTTCAATGTCAAAACTTTTGAAACTGTGATTTATTAGATTTTGTTAAACTTTTAAACATTCAAATTTTGTTCAAGATATCTAATTTACCTAAATTGACTTGAGAGCATCTGCTCCATATCGGATTTAAATAGGTTAAATTGGATAAGATAAAATATGAAGAATAAATATGAAGAATAAAATATCAAGAATAAATTATAAATTCTTCGCCAAGAAGTTCAGAAGTCGTTTCAGGATGAAAACATACTGAAATTTTTGCACTTATATGATTTGTATGTTCATTCTATTTTAGACTTTTATCTATTACTAGGCCTAAATAATTAAATGAATTAACTACTTCAATCGGAGTGTTATTAGTGTTAAAGTGAAGTTAGTGTTAAAAAAGGTTTTGTTATTAAATAGCAATATCTTAATCTTACTAACGTTTAACTGAAGTCTATGTTTTACCAACCATTCGTTAATTAGTTCCATGTCTGAATTGATTGCACTTTTTAACTGGTGTTCGTTATCAAATGTATATTTTATAACTATATTATCAGCATATAACTGTATGGCTCCTTTTAAGTTAAGTTTACTTATATCGTTGATATAGATTTTAAAAAGATCCGGTCTCTTTTATTATAGTTTTAACCCTACTGAGATTATTATTTACTCGAAGTTTTTGTGTTCGATTTTGCAAATATGTCCGAAAAAATTCAAGTTGATGAAAATTAAAATGTAATTTAGAAAACTTGTATATTAGAATTTCATAATCAACACAGTCGAAAGCTTTTTGTAAATCAAGAAATATACTAAAATATTGTATAGTGTCTATATTTTTACTGACAAAGCGAGTTAAAACTTAAACATGCGGCAGCAGTATTAGAATTTGTTTCAAACCCAAATTATTTGGGGCTTAGAATATTATTTAATTTCATAAATTAAATAATAAATTGTTTAAACGACTTTTATAGTTATTTCAAATATTTTGGAAAAACTGGGAAGGATCGATATTAGACGATAGTTAGATCGGTTGGTATCTGGGCCACCTTTGAAAATAGGAGTAACTATTGCCGTTTTCAAGCAATCAGGAAATTTATGTGAACTAAATGATAAGTTAATAAAATAATTTAATACTAAATTTAGTCTGCCGGCAAATTTTTGTATAAATTTCTGAGGATTTAAGCATTTTTATGCTTTTTTATTTTAAGAAATATTTAGGTTTTTGGTAACATTTATGAAATAGTCGTTCGTAGTATTGGCTATGGCTTGATTATAGTTATTATTTTATTATTTTCAATAGTTTTAATAGAATTATTTCTCTCGTTCGGATTGGTATTAAGCATAATTTACTTTTACAAACTCCATAGTTTTTTTTTTATTACTCGGATTTTTCAAAATTGTGTTTGAATAATAATTTTTTTTGGTTTCTAAAATTGATTTGCTTACTTTAGTTTTATATTCTAAATATAGTTTCATTACATTAGAATCATGGGGATATTTTTTTTTTAAATTTTAAAAAGAAATCGCTAATTTTCATATTTTGCCTAATTTCATCCGTCATCTATATGTTCTTATTCTTTTTAAGTTTTAATGGAATTTTTTCAGTATGTGTCAATCAAGGCATTAAGTTTTTGTACTAGATCGAAAGAATTGAAATTGTGAATATTATTACACACTTCATCTCTAGATATATTATAATAATTTAAAATAATTTTGTATTCATTAATTGTTTCTTTTATAGGTTTAAGTATACACCAGATGTTCTTGGTGATCAGATATGCAAGTGTCTAAAATATCAAAATTGTATTTCATTTCGATTAAATCTGAGAAAAAGTTATCAATAATTGTACGAGAGTGATCAATAATCATGGAGAATTACCAATTCGTCTTTCACTCCTCTGTTAATTTATTAAAGATTAAATAATCAATTAATATATAATTTTTAATATTTTGATTGTTTTTTTGTAGCAGGTTCAGATTAATATCATCTATAATGAATGATTTCTCGTATTTGTTCGTTAAATATAAAATTTGTTTCATAAATAAATTCAGGTTTGTTTTGTGTGAAAAATATTGACGTTATGTTTGAGTAAAGTAATAAAGTAATATTAGAGTTTTGATTCTTCTCTATATATAGGGTTTTCCATTTTGAGTGATATGATTTCTAAGTAACGTTTCGGCCATTTGTAGTATGTCATGATCTGTCTTTTTTTTCTCATTGTATTCAATAATATTTACAATTTCATCATGGAGAGATATATGCAAGAACAACATTTACAAATTATTCAATTTTATTATCAAAATAAACGTTCTCAATTGCAACTTTTTTAAGAAAATCATGTTCGCCGATGAGGCTCACTTTCATCTGAGTGGTGCGGTAAATAAACAAAACTGTCGATTCTGGTGCGAAGAAAATCCACAAATTATGAACAACCATTACATTCACCTAAATTAACAGTTTGGTTTGGTCGAATCATCGGTCAGTACTTCTTTCGAAATGAAGCTGGTAACACCGTTACTGTTAATGTTAATCACCGTTACTGTTAATCTATACCATCAATGATAACCAACTTTTTATGGCCGAAATTGGAAGAAGTTGATCTTGACAACATCTGGTTCCAACAAGATGGGGCAACAATCGAATTATTGTGAGAAAAGTTTGGACATTCGATTATTTAACACCATTAGACTATTTCTTGTGGGGTTATTTGAAGTCATTGGTCTTTAGCAATAAACCAGACTCTCTTCAAGTTTTGGAAGTCAACATTGAACGTGCTATTCATAACATACGACTTGATTTAGGTGAAAAAGTCCTCGAAAATTGGGTTCATCGAATTCGTTCCTGCAAAAGAAGTCGTAGAGGCCATTTGAATGACGTTTTATTCAGAACTTAATTGTATCGATTGTACTTCACATTAAATAAAAAACATTTGAATTTTCTTCACAATTAGTGTGTTTTTTTTTTAAAGAAATCATATCACTCAAATTGGAAAATCCTAAATTACTCATTTGATTAATTGATTATTTATATAAATTGCGACGCCTCCGTATTTATGGGTTCTATTTCCAAAATATTCCTTATTATCAGGTAAATTAAAAAAATTATTTTCATTCTTATGTAACCAAATTTTCTACAAAACAATCACATCTATATCTATAGCATATGGATTTAGTAAAACTTCTAAATCATAGAGTTTGTTTCTCAGACTTTGTATGTTCAAATATATTATATTCAAATTATGTTTATAAATGTTGCTTAACAAAAAATACGTCTGTATAATATTGTATATCAATATCATTTCTAATGTTTTTCTTTAATATAAAAAAATTATACAATACTTAATTATATATACAATAAATTTATACGAAAAAATTATTTTTACATAAAATATTCTTTCTTTTTTATTTATTTTTTCTTCTTACAAAAATTTAATTTTGTACTTACATAAAATATTGCATCTTTTTTATTTATTATTATTTCTTTCTTACAAAAAAAATTATATATTTCCTCTATGAAGAACTGGTTCAAATTTGGTTTTAATAACTTTTAAATCTTATTATATTTTGTAACTTTTAAAGTCTTATTATATTTATAATTTTTAAGTTATATTATAAAGTCTTATATAATATAACTTTTAAAGTCTTATTATATTTATAATTTTTAAGTTTTTAAGTTTATTTTATATTATATAACACTTTATAATAGTCTTATATAATATAACTTTTAAAGTCTTATTATATTTTGTAATAATGACAACCATTATACAAACTACAGAAAATAAACTCTTCAAAACCTTACTTAAAAAAATTAGAACAAAGTTTATTTTTGTTATTTTTTCTTCCTAAAAGAAAATTATATTCACAATATTTACATACAAATTTTTTTTTTTTTATACAAAAAATTCTTTTTATATATTTCCTCTATGAGGAACTGGTTAAAAAAAATTTGTTTTTTCATTTTCTTTGTTACAATTGTGAATATAAAATATAACCAATAATTGCTTCGATTAAATTTAATTTGATTTTCTATTGTTTTTCTTTAATACAGAAAAATTATTTTTATATAAAATATTCTTTCTTTTTTATTTATTTTTTTTTCTTACAAAAATTTAATTTTGTACTTACATAAAATATTGTGTCTTTTTAGCACATTTCCAAAAAAATTTTGAAAAAATGTGCTTATTAGTTTCACTCTGTCCGTCCGTCTTTTTACAAAACTTCTACACCGTTAAAGATAGAGAAAAAAAATTTTAACCATGGGTAGGTCTCATAAAAAAAATTATTTTGTGGAACAACTTTTTCATGTAGCCCCTCCCATTACGGAGCTACAGCCCCTCAAACTTTGAAAAAGCCCTATTTTTAAATGCATATATCTTATGTTCTGCTTAAAATTTTTCCAATCTGAAAACGTTATTCGACAGGTATTTCTTTTATCTTTGTAAATTAATATCAAAATTATACAATTTTTTTAAATTTAGTATTTAAATTTACCGTTATGTGAAAACAAAATTTTGCATGATTTTTCTGCTCTCATAACTCCGGTACGCTTCTATTTAGGTAGAGGCTTGAAATTTTGAGACAAGAAAGAACTTTTAGAATTAGTATAAGTTTTCTCAGAAAATTTTTTTGGACCACCCCCTGTTTATGAGCTACTAGGGCTTAAAAATTGGAAATTTGCTATTTTTAAACACCTGTAACTTAGGAACCTGTTCACATTTTACTTCTGCAAGATATAAAAATTAAAGCTACAGTAATATATTTTTACGTGTGTTAAAGGTTGATTTTAGTTGTACAGGGTTCCAAAGTTCCAGCTCTTCAAAATTGCGAAAAAGGCCCATTTTCAGATGTATATATCTCAGGCTCTGCGTAATAGTTTTGCAATTAAAAACCGCCAGAAGATCGAAAATTTTATTATCTATATAAAAAAATATCAAAATTATGTAATATTTTGTAATTTACTATTTAAATTTACCGTTATGTGAAAATCACATTTTGCATGAAATTTCTTTTTTCATAACTCCGGCACGCCTTTAGATAGGAACTTGAAATTTTAAGACAAAAAAGAACTTTTAGAATTAGTATAAGTTTACTCAGAAAATTTTTTGGTAGCATCCCCTCTTTAAGATTTATTACGCCTCAAAAATTGAAAATTTGCTATTTTTAGACACCTGTAACTTAGGCACCTGTACAAATTTTCTTCGGCAAGACATGAAAATTAAAGGTTCAATATTATATTTTTACGTGTGTTAACGACTTTTCTTAGTTATATAGGATTCCGGAGTTATATAGAATTCCGGGCCCCTCAAAATTTCAAAAATGTCTTATTTTCAGATTTTTTCTTATTACATGAAATTTTCAAATTTTTGTGTAAGTCACACAGTTTCAATACAAACTGGAGTGCTTTTAAAAACCGTTTGGAAATGAGTGCTTTTAAAAACCGTTGGTTTACATTCTGCCTTGTTTATTTATTATTATATCTTTCTTACAAAAAAAAAAATATATATTTGCTCTATGAGGAACTGGTTAAAATTTGGTTTTAATAACTTTTAAAGCCTTAATATATTTTCTAATAATGACAACTATTATACAAACTACAGAAAATAAATTCTTAAAAAATTATTTTTATATAAAATATTCTTTCTTTTTTTTATTTATTTTTTCTTCTTACAAAAATTTTTTATTTAATTTTGTACATACATAAAATATTGTGTCTTTTTTATTTATTATTATTTCTTTCTTACAAAAAAATTATATATTTCCTCTATGAAGAACTGGTTAAAATTTGGTTTTAATAACTTTTAAAGTTTTATGATATTTTCTAATAATGGCTACATGCAATAGCGTCAGATGAAATATCATCCAAAAGTGGAAAATGGAATAAGATCCAAAAAATTAGTTTTTTTTTTACTTTATCAAAAATGAAATAACATCCAAATATTTAGTGAAATAAGATACAAAAAGAATGAAATAAGAACCAAACAAATTATAAAACAAAATGAAATATGGTCCAAAATAATAAAAAAATTTAATTCAAAAATGAATTAAAATTCAAAAAAAAAAATCAATTCTTAAAAAATGAATTAACATCCAAAAAATAATAATAATATGAACGATTATGATTTATACAAAAACTTGTATTGACTCTGTCACAATCGATCTGCAGCAAGGACATTTATAGCCATCTGGATCTGGTTTGGCTCAACTTGCTGCCTGTAATTTTAAATTACATTCACTGCAAATTTTCAAATGTTTTTTTTTTAATAAAAATGTTCTGTTTTTTTGTTTCTTTGTTTGTTTTGTTAAATCCTTAAATCAAAAACAAAAGTTTATTTTTTATTTTATTTTAAATTTAATTATAATTAAGTTACGAGTATATCGAAATTTGTTTGTTTTTCTCTTATATTTTTTTGTTTTAATTTTTAATACTAATCATATCCAAGAGAAGAGAAATTGATTTTACTTGTGCAGTTTCCAAAATTAAAAAAACTAATATATTAGGAAATACGACTCTATATCTATCTCTCTCTATCTTAACTAATATTGATCCATCTTTTGCTCGAATTAAATCATACAAATATTTTCATCTCATTATCCACTATTAATTAAACGTCTCACAATTGTAACAAAGAAAATTAAAAAAAAAAATTTTTTTAACCAGTTCCTCATAGAGGAAATATATAAAAAATTTGTGTAGAAAAAAAAAGAAGAAAAAGAATTAACTTATAGCTAAAAATTGTGTGAAGAAAATTAAAAAAAAAAAAACATAAACATAATTTGGTTTTGAAACATAATTAAATGTCAAATTTGAGGTTTATTGTTGAATTTTATTGAACACATAGAAAATTTAAATTTTCGTTCTTTTGAAATTTGTTTAATAATTAATAAGTAATTTATTCGTAAAAAAAGCTACAAGAATCATTTAAAATTACTTTAACGTAAATAATTTAAAATATATACATAGGTATGTATTTATTTTATGCATTTAAATTTGTAAAAATTATTCAAAAAATAGAATTTATATTTAAAAGTATTTTTATTTAACGACTATAAAAAGTTGAAGTGATTATTTTTTTACAAGTTTCTACAGCAAACTTAATATTATGGATATCGAAACGTTAATTGATTTGGTAAAGGATAAGCCTGCTTTAATAAACAAAAATTATAAATCATACAGTAACAATGATTTCAAAATGGAAGTTTAGAAAGATATTGGAAAAGAACTTGGTGTGTAAATTGGTTGTGTTGGATATTAAATTGGATTTTTAATAATTTATAAATATGATAATAATTTTTAGCTGAAAAATGTGGGCATAAATGAAAGGGGTTGAGGAACCAATACATGAGAGATAAGGATTTAAAGAATTTGAAGAAAAGATAAGGATAAAGATAAGCAAGGAGAGATAAGGATTTAAAGAATTTCAAGTTTAAAAAGTCAAAATGAAGGTGGAAGAGAAATTATTAATTTTATTTATAGAAATTATTATTTTATTTATAGAGAATTATTCGAGATTTCTACAAAAATTTAATTAAAATTAACTCTTCTTTTAAAAACTGAATTAGAAAAAATAATATAAATGAGCTCATAATAAAAGAGATAATGCCGAATGCATAAAACTGAGCAATTCAAAGTTAGTGATACAAATTTTATTTATTTTTTTATTTTTTTAAATGTTAATTGAAATATTTTTTTTATATTTTTTTGAAAACTTCAAATATATTTAATATTTTCAAATATTTTATAAATTTATATTCAATAATCAAATTAAAAAGTACATTATAATATAATAAAGTGTAATATAAAAAAATAATAATAAAAAAATTTTTTTCTCTTTAAAAACATGTTTTTCGAATTTGTCCAAATTTTTATCGCGTCAAGAACCTGAAAATATAATATAAAAAAAATTTAATTTTTTAGTAAATATTCATATAATTTTTCTCTTAAGAAACGCTTTTCGGGGTTAGCGGACTTCTTGTAAGGTCTATATTTTCAGCGCTCTATAGATGATTTTACCATAGATGAAATGGTATCACGATATCCCTCAGCACAGTATCATACGTCAGCCAGTCTGATATAGCTGTGGAGTATAAGACAAGCCTTCTCAATTTTGCCCACATTTTCTGGATAACAATGGATGGAAGACACAATATATTTGGTTGATACTATTATTGTCTTTTATTATTCTATACTCAAGCTTGCAAATCTTTGGGGTAGCATTTACACTGCAGTACCGTAATTGATTTTGAAAAAAGACAAATATAATGTTAAAAAGGACAGATTTGATGTGAAGAGTATATATACATGTTGGAGTCGTTCTTTAAAAATTTTTCTGTTTAGTGCTCGATAATCAAAGCACATGCGACATGAATTGTCTTTTTTCTTGACTAAGACAACTTGGCTGGCATAATCTGATATGCTCTATCTAATTACCCTCTTTTCAAGCCATTCCTTTACTTGATTATCGATCACTTCACGTTCAGTGGGTGGAAATCTTCGGGGTGTGTAAAAACCTGGTTCTTCGTTCATGGGTATTATTTTCATCTGGATTGGTGATTCTGGCGGATCAATAGGTGAGTAATTCTCGAGAAGATTAAAAATTTCTTCTTTTAAGTCTGCATCCGGTATGTTTGATAAATCTGGCATATATGACGAATCAGGTTCGATTTGCGCTAAAAAGCACTTGGACGAATCTGTTTCAGTTTTCTTTAATTTAAGGTCATTTTCAAGAACTTCTTGGCATCTTTTTTCAATAGTTACTTTTCTTCCTTCGATTTTAACTACAGTATTTGACAATAGATCCATGCCGATTAATAAATCTGGTTTGATACAAGAATCTTCAACTATATGAAGCGTTGCGTTGTTGAAAACAATGTCATTTATTTTAACGTCAGCTACGCAAGCCTCTTTGTTTCTATTTTTGCACCAAGACCTGTTACTGAATTACTCTGATTACTAAAAATAAAAATTTGATTAATTATTTTTGTGAAAGATGATTTAATTATAACTGGATAACAATGGATAGAAGACACAATATATTTGGTTGATACTATTATTGTCTTTTATTATTCTATACTCAAACTTGCAAATCTTTGGGATAGCATTTACACTGCAGTACCGTAATTGATTTTGAAAAAAGACAAATATAATGTTAAAAAGGACAGATTTGATGTGAAGAGTATATATACATGTTGGATTGGAAAAAGAATAAGATGTAATTTTATTTTAGAATTCAATATTTTATTTAAAAGCCAATAAAAAGTTTAATACAAAATAACAATTGTTTTGAATAATTAAATTTTGGTATGATGTTAAAATTTTAAATGCAAGTTCTTCTTTTAATTTGATAAAATGCAAAATCTGAACATGTAGGTACTTAAAAAGTACAATTGATATTTTTTGAAAAGTTCTATATCTTCTAGTTCAATGTAATAGTTGTTCAATGATGATTACTCTTCGGCCACGTTGTAACAACTGAACTGATTTTTTATGATTTTATAAATTCTTGTACTACTAAAAATAAAAGTAAGTAATACAAATAACAAAAAAATTACTGCTATGTGAGAATCTCTTTTATGATACTGTGTGCGAATTGTTTCTTTTTTTGACATTTGTTATCTCTACATTTGGCCATCCTTCTGTTCATTTGCCCCAAATGAATTACTCTCGTTCACATCTTGTATTGAATCATTGGATTCATCCTCCTCACTGTCATCATTTTCGCACCATATTTTCATTTTGTCGACACTAACTTCGGTTGATTTAGGTCCAGAATTGCCTATTTTTTCCACTTTATAGCGATCAAACCCTTTCACTGCAACTATTTTGTAAGGACCAAAAAATTTAGGTCGTATTTTTAATCCCGTACCAAATTGGGTTCTTTCAATAGGTACAAGTGTCCCAATTTCAATTTGTTTGCCTGTTTTCTCTTTTTGTTATTTTGAGTTCTGCTTTCTTCCTGGACGTTAATAATTTCTTTCCTTGCTATTTCGCGTTGTTCATCTCGTTCATCTTCATATTGTTTTCGACCTCATCTTCTATTATTTCCATTATTTGTAGATCGCATTCGGTTTTCATCTGAACTCCAACTAGCAATTGCATCGGAGTTGTTTTGATTGCACGATGGTAAGCAGAATTCAAAATACGTTGTAAGGGTTTATCATGATTGTACCACTTCTCTGGGTCATAAATAGACAATTTTATCAAAGCTGTAATAACGGTCTTATGTGTTCGTTCAATTTCACCATTACCTGGTGTGCCATGCCAGGATTAATATAATGTAGTCTAACATCATGAGTTTTACAGTAATCTTGGAAATTGTTGGAAATAAATGCTCCACCTACGGCATCATACCGCTATCATACGGCAAGGGTATATCCGCTATCATACGGCAAGGGTATCCGAAAGTCTCTGCAATTAATTCCATTTTTTGTATTACTTTGTCAGCATTTAATGTTTTTGTAGGAAAATGCCAGGTGAATTTAGTGAAACCGCAAAAATGTAACGATAGCTTTTCTTGGTAACTTATAATGGGCCTAAATGGTATAAATGAAAGGTCTCTAGAGGACGGTCACCTTTGGATATGGGATTTAGTAGACCTTCAGGTTTTCCAGTTTTCCTCTCAGCAAGAATACAGTTTACACAAGCAGCAATACAATTTTTAATTCTGTGTTTAAGATCTTTGATATAAAACTCCTTATCTAGTACTTCCTTCATTTTCTTGTAGTGAAAATGGCCCTTTTCGTGTGCTCCCCTGATTATATTTGCTTTCATAATATCTGGAACGACATATAAAAGGTTATTTTTAAAGTTTTTACATAGTATACCATTGCTCATAATGTAGTCCTTGTATTCTCCATTTTATAAAAGTTCAATAATGGCATTAAGTTTTTCGTCATTTCGTTGCGCAGCTGATAACTTAGATAAAACGTACTTGTACTGTCAACACACATGGTAACTGCATTGCGACTTAACGCGTGAATATGTAGCATTCTCGTTCCTGGTCTATCTTCCACTTCATAATTGAACTCCTCTAACAATAAAGCCCATCTGGCTACTCTGATAGTAAGATCTTTTTTCTTAATCGTGCATTGAAAGGCTTGACAATCTGTCACCAGTTTAAAATTCTGGCCTAAGAGGTATATGCGGAAATTTTTAATTACTTCAATAACAGCTAAGACCTCTAATTCGTAACTACTGTAATTTTGTTCTGCATCATTTGTCTTCCTACTCATATAGTAAACGGGATGAAGTTTACAATCTTTTGAGTCTACTTGGCACAATATTGCTCCATAACCATTTTTGCTAGCGTCAGTATGCAATGCTGTAGGTAGCCCATATTGGAATATTTTTAACTCCGGATTTCAAATTTTTTTTTTTTTTTACTACATTTCTCTGTCACATAAATGTGAACAGGAAATTACATAGCCCTTCCTTTACAGTCGTGGCTGTAAATGCCGTAAGGGGGAATAACTCTTAAGACGTATGTGGGATTCGAACCACACTCTCTCGGTGTTTACAGCGTATTTTATACGCTCTTACCCACTAGGCCACCGAGGCTCCGGATTTCAAATTAGTGCATTCTTTAATATTTGTATGGCTTGAAGCTGTTCATCTTTTATTTTAAACTTCTGTTCCCTTTTTAAAATGTCACTTAGTGATTTGGCAAGTAATAAAAAATTTCGAATAAATTTTCGGAAATAACCTGCCAAGCCCAAAAAACTTTGTAGCTGCTTGATTGTTTGTGGTACAGGAAAATTAACGGCTGCTTTCACTTTAGTTGAAGAAGGTGAAATTCTGCCCATGATGATTCGATGACCCAAGTATTCTATTTCCGTTTGTAACAACTGGCATTTTCGCCATTTTATTTTCAATTCATTTTCTGCTCCGATTTTTAAATTTTTTTTTAATCTAACGACTGCTTCATCAATAGACTTAGCCAAAATCACGATATCATCAATGTAAATTACTACTATATTGTGACGTATTAAATCTCTAAAAATATAATTAATATATTTCTGAAAAATACCTGGAGAATTGCATAGCCCAAATGGAACGCGATTAAATTCAAAATGTCCACCTTGTGTGACAAACCCTGTAAATTTTCTACTTTTTTCATCTATTCTTACATGAAAGAAATCATTCTCCAAATCTAGTGTGGTGAAGCAGTTAGATCCTTGTAATTTATCTAATTGGTCATCAATGACTGGCCGAGGATATCGTTCTTTAAAAATTTTTCTGTTTAGTGCTCGATAATCAAAGCACATGCGACATGAATTGTCTTTTTTCTTGACTAAGACAACTTGGCTGGCATAATCTGATATGCTTTATCTAATTACCCTCTTTTCAAGCCATTCCTTTACTTGATTATCGATCACTTCACGTTCAGTGGGTGGAAATCTTCGGGGTGTGTAAAAACCTGGTTCTTCGTTCATGGGTATTATTTTCATCTGGATTGGTGATTCTGGCGGATCAATAGGTGACTAATTCTCGAGAAGATTAAAAATTTCTTCTTTTAAGTCTGCATCCGGTATGTTTGATAAATCTGGCATATATGACGAATCAGGTTCGATTTGCGCTAAAAAGCACTTGGACGAATCTGTTTCAGTTTTCTTTAATTTAAGGTCATTTTCAAGAACTTCTTGGCATCTTTTTTCAATAGTTACTTTTCTTCCTTCGATTTTAACTACAGTATTTGACAATAGATCCATGCCGATTAATAAATCTGGTTTGATACAAGAATCTTCAACTATATGAAGCGTTGCGTTGTTGAAAACAATGTCATTTATTTTAACGTCAGCTACGCAAGCCTCTTTGTTTCTATTTTTGCACCAAGACCTGTTACTGAATTACTCTGATTACTAAAAATAAAAATTTGATTAATTATTTTTGTGAAAGATGATTTAATTATAACTGGATAACAATGGATGGAAGACACAATATATTTGGTTGATACTATTATTGTCTTTTATTATTCTATACTCAAACTTGCAAATCTTTGGGGTAGCATTTACACTGCAGTACCCTAATTGATTTTGAAAAAAGACAAATATAATGTTAAAAAGGACAGATTTGATGTGAAGAGTATATATACATGTTGGATTGGAAAAAGAATAAGATGTAATTTTATTTTAGAATTCAATATTTTATTTAAAAGCCAATAAAAAGTTTAATACAAAATAACAATTGTTTTGAATAATTAAATTTTGGTATGATGTTAAAATTTTAAATGCAAGTTCTTCTTTTAATTTGATAAAATGCAAAATCTGAACATGTAGGTACTTAAAAAGTACAATTGATATTTTTTGAAAAGTTCTATATCTTCTAGTTCAATGTAATAGTTGTTCAATGATGATTACTCTTCGGCCACGTTGTAACAACTGAACTGATTTTTTATGATTTTATAAATTCTTGTACTACTAAAAATAAAAGTAAGTAATACAAATAACAAAAAAATTACTGCTATGTGAGAATCTCTTTTATGATACTGTGTGCGAATTGTTTCTTTTTTTGACATTTGTTATCTCTACATTTGGCCATCCTTCTGTTCATTTGCCCCAAATGAATTACTCTCGTTCACATCTTGTATTGAATCATTGGATTCATCCTCCTCACTGTCATCATTTTCGCACCATATTTTCATTTTGTCGACACTAACTTCGGTTGATTTAGGTCCAGAATTGCCTATTTTTTCCACTTTATAGCGATCAAACCCTTTCACTGCAACTATTTTGTAAGGACCAAAAAATTTAGGTCGTATTTTTAATCCCGTACCAAATTGGGTTCTTTCAATAGGTACAAGTGTCCCAATTTCAATTTGTTTGCCTGTTTTCTCTTTTTGTTATTTTGAGTTCTGCTTTCTTCCTGGACGTTAATAATTTCTTTCCTTGCTATTTCGCGTTGTTCATCTCGTTCATCTTCATATTGTTTTCGACCTCATCTTCTATTATTTCCATTATTTGTAGATCGCATTCGGTTTTCATCTGAACTCCAACTAGCAATTGCATCGGAGTTGTTTTGATTGCATGATGGTAAGCAGAATTCAAAATACGTTGTAAGGGTTTATCATGATTGTACCACTTCTCTGGGTCATAAATAGACAATTTTATTAAAGCTGTAATAACGGTCTTATGTGTTCGTTCAATTTCACCATTACCTGGTGTGCCATGCCAGGATTAATATAATGTAGTCTAACATCATGAGTTTTACAGTAATCTTGGAAATTGTTGGAAATAAATGCTCTACCTACGGCATCATACCGCTATCATACGGCAAGGGTATATCCGCTATCATATCATACATACGACAAGGGTATCCGAAAGTCTCTGCAATTAATTCCATTTTTTGTATTACTTTGTCAGCATTTAATGTTTTTGTAGGAAAATGCCAGGTGAATTTAGTGAAACCGCAAAAATGTAACGATAGCTTTTCTTGGTAACTTATAATGGGCCTAAATGGTATAAATGAAAGGTCTCTAGAGGACGGTCACCTTTGGATATGGGATTTAGTAGACCTTCAGGTTTTCCAGTTTTCCTCTCAGCAAGAATACAGTTTACACAAGCAGCAATACAATTTTTAATTCTGTGTTTAAGATCTTTGATATAAAACTCCTTATCTAGTACTTCCTTCATTTTCTTGTAGTGAAAATGGCCCTTTTCGTGTGCTCCCCTGATTATATTTGCTTTCATAATATCTGGAACGACATATAAAAGGTTATTTTTAAAGTTTTTACATAGTATACCATTGCTCATAATGTAGTCCTTGTATTCTCCATTTTATAAAAGTTCAATAATGGCATTAAGTTTTTCGTCATTTCGTTGCGCAGCTGATAACTTAGATAAAACGTACTTGTACTGTCAACACACATGGTAACTGCATTGCGACTTAACGCGTGAATATGTAGCATTCTCGTTCCTGGTCTATCTTCCACTTCATAATTGAACTCCTCTAACAATAAAGCCCATCTGGCTACTCTGATAGTAAGCTCTTTTTTCTTAATCGTGCATTGAAAGGCTTGACAATCTGTCACCAGTTTAAAATTCTGGCCTAAGAGGTATATGCGGAAATTTTTAATTACTTCAATAACAGCTAAGACCTCTAATTCGTAACTACTGTAATTTTGTTCTGCATCATTTGTCTTCCTACTCATATAGTAAACGGGATGAAGTTTACAATCTTTTGAGTCTACTTGGCACAATATTGCTCCATAACCATTTTTGCTAGCGTCAGTATGCAATGCTGTAGGTAGCCCATATTGGAATATTTTTAACTCCGGATTTCAAATTTTTTTTTTTTTTTACTACATTTCTCTGTCACATAAATGTGAACAGGAAATTACATAGCCCTTCCTTTACAGTCGTGGCTGTAAATGTCGTAAGGGGGAATAACTCTTAAGACGTATGTGGGATTCGAACCACACTCTCTCGGTGTTTACAGCGTATTTTATACGCTCTTACCCACTAGGCCACCGAGGCTCCGGATTTCAAATTAGTGCATTCTTTAATATTTGTATGGCTTGAAGCTGTTCATCTTTTATTTTAAACTTCTGTTCCCTTTTTAAAATGTCACTTAGTGATTTGGCAAGTAATAAAAAATTTCGAATAAATTTTCGGAAATAACCTGCCAAGCCCAAAAAACTTTGTAGCTGCTTGATTGTTTGTGGTACAGGAAAATTAACGGCAGCTTTCACTTTAGTTGAAGAAGGTGAAATTCTGCCCATGGTGATTCGATGACCCAAGTATTCTATTTCCGTTTGTAACAACTGGCATTTTCGCCATTTTATTTTCAATTCATTTTCTGCTCCGATTTTTAAATTTTTTTTTAATCTAACGACTGCTTCATCAATAGACTTAGCCAAAATCACGATATCATCAATGTAAATTACTACTATATTGTGACGTATTAAATCTCTAAAAATATAATTAATATATTTCTGAAAAATACCTGGAGAATTGCATAGCCCAAATGGAACGCGATTAAATTCAAAATGTCCACCTTGTGTGACAAACCCTGTAAATTTTCTACTTTTTTCATCTATTCTTACATGAAAGAAATCATTCTCCAAATCTAGTGTGGTGAAGCAGTTAGATCCTTGTAATTTATCTAATTGGTCATCAATGACTGGCCGAGGATATCGTTCTTTAAAAATTTTTCTGTTTAGTGCTCGATAATCAAAGCACATGCGACATGAATTGTCTTTTTTCTTGACTAAGACAACTTGGCTGGCATAATCTGATATGCATTATCTAATTACCCTCTTTTCAAGCCATTCCTTTACTTGATTATCGATCACTTCACGTTCAGTGGGTGGAAATCTTCGGGGTGTGTAAAAACCTGGTTCTTCGTTCATGGGTATTATTTTCATCTGGATTGGTGATTCTGGCGGATCAATAGGTGAGTAATTCTCGAGAAGATTAAAAATTTCTTCTTTTAAGTCTGCATCTGGTATGTTTGATAAATCTGGCATATATGACGAATCAGGTTCGATTTGCGCTAAAAAGCACTTGGACGAATCTGTTTCAGTTTTCTTTAATTTAAGGTCATTTTCAAGAACTTCTTGGCATCTTTTTTCAATAGTTACTTTTCTTCCTTCGATTTTAACTACAGTATTTGACAATAGATCCATGCCGATTAATAAATCTGGTTTGATACAAGAATTTTCAACTATATGAAGCGTTGCGTTGTTGAAAAGAATGTCATTTATTTTAACGTCAGCTACGCAAGCCTCTTTGTTTCTATTTTTGCACCAAGACCTGTTACTGAATTACTCTGATTACTAAAAATAAAAATTTGATTAATTATTTTTGTGAAAGATGACTTAATTATAACTGGATAACAATGGATGGAAGACACAATATATTTGGTTGATACTATTATTGTCTTTTATTATTCTATACTCAAACTTGCAAATCTTTGGGGTAGCATTTACACTGCAGTACCGTAATTGATTTTGAAAAAAGACAAATATAATGTTAAAAAGGACAGATTTGATGTGAAGAGTATATGTACATGTTGGATTGGAAAAAGAATAAGATGTAATTTTATTTTAGAATTCAATATTTTATTTAAAAGCCAATAAAAAGTTTAATACAAAATAACAATTATTTTGAATAATTAAATTTTGGTATGATGTTAAAATTTTAAATGCAAGTTCTTCTTTTAATTTGATAAAATGCAAAATCTGAACATGTAGGTACTTAAAAAGTACAATTGATATTTTTTGAAAAGTTCTATATCTTCTAGTTCAATGTAATAGTTGTTCAATGATGATTACTCTTCGGCCACGTTGTAACAACTGAACTGATTTTTTATGATTTTATAAATTCTTGTACTACTAAAAATAAAAGTAAGTAATACAAATAACAAAAAAATTACTGCTATGTGAGAATCTCTTTTATGATACTGTGTGCGAATTGTTTCTTTTTTTGACATTTGTTATCTCTACATTTGGCCATCCTTCTGTTCATTTGCCCCAAATGAATTACTCTCGTTCACATCTTGTATTGAATCATTGGATTCATCCTCCTCACTGTCATCATTTTCGCACCATATTTTCATTTTGTCGACACTAACTTCGGTTGATTTAGGTCCAGAATTGCCTATTTTTTCCACTTTATAGCGATCAAACCCTTTCACTGCAACTATTTTGTAAGGACCAAAAAATTTAGGTCGTATTTTTAATCCCGTACCAAATTGGGTTCTTTCAATAGGTACAAGTGTCCCAATTTCAATTTGTTTGCCTGTTTTCTCTTTTTGTTATTTTGAGTTCTGCTTTCTTCCTGGACGTTAATAATTTCTTTCCTTGCTATTTCGCGTTGTTCATCTCGTTCATCTTCATATTGTTTTCGACCTCATCTTCTATTATTTCCATTATTTGTAGATCGCATTCGGTTTTCATCTGAACTCCAACTAGCAATTGCATCGGAGTTGTTTTGATTGCACGATGGTAAGCAGAATTCAAAATACGTTGTAAGGGTTTATCATGATTGTACCACTTCTCTGGGTCATAAATAGACAATTTTATTAAAGCTGTAATAACGGTCTTATGTGTTCGTTCAATTTCACCATTACCTGGTGTGCCATGCCAGGATTAATATAATGTAGTCTAACATCATGAGTTTTACAGTAATCTTGGAAATTGTTGGAAATAAATGCTCCACCTACGGCATCATACCGCTATCATACGGCAAGGGTATATCCGCTATCATACGGCAAGGGTATCCGAAAGTCTCTGCAATTAATTCCATTTTTTGTATTACTTTGTCAGCATTTAATGTTTTTGTAGGAAAATGCCAGGTGAATTTAGTGAAACCGCAAAAATGTAACGATAGCTTTTCTTGGTAACTTATAATGGGCCTAAATGGTATAAATGAAAGGTCTCTAGAGGACGGTCACCTTTGGATATGGGATTTAGTAGACCTTCAGGTTTTCCAGTTTTCCTCTCAGCAAGAATACAGTTTACACAAGCAGCAATACAATTTTTAATTCTGTGTTTAAGATCTTTGATATAAAACTCCTTATCTAGTACTTCCTTCATTTTCTTGTAGTGAAAATGGCCCTTTTCGTGTGCTCCCCTGATTATATTTGCTTTCATAATATCTGGAACGACATATAAAAGGTTATTTTTAAAGTTTTTACATAGTATACCATTGCTCATAATGTAGTCCTTGTATTCTCCATTTTATAAAAGTTCAATAATGGCATTAAGTTTTTCGTCATTTCGTTGCGCAGCTGATAACTTAGATAAAACGTACTTGTACTGTCAACACACATGGTAACTGCATTGCGACTTAACGCGTGAATATGTAGCATTCTCGTTCCTGGTCTATCTTCCACTTCATAATTGAACTCCTCTAACAATAAAGCCCATCTGGCTACTCTGATAGTAAGCTCTTTTTTCTTAATCGTGCATTGAAAGGCTTGACAATCTGTCACCAGTTTAAAATTCTGGCCTAAGAGGTATATGCGGAAATTTTTAATTACTTCAATAACAGCTAAGACCTCTAATTCGTAACTACTGTAATTTTGTTCTGCATCATTTGTCTTCCTACTCATATAGTAAACGGGATGAAGTTTACAATCTTTTGAGTCTACTTGGCACAATATTGCTCCATAACCATTTTTGCTAGCGTCAGTATGCAATGCTGTAGGTAGCCCATATTGGAATATTTTTAACTCCGGATTTCAAATTTTTTTTTTTTTTTACTACATTTCTCTGTCACATAAATGTGAACAGGAAATTACATAGCCCTTCCTTTACAGTCGTGGCTGTAAATGTCGTAAGGGGGAATAACTCTTAAGACGTATGTGGGATTCGAACCACACTCTCTCGGTGTTTACAGCGTATTTTATACGCTCTTACCCACTAGGCCACCGAGGCTCCGGATTTCAAATTAGTGCATTCTTTAATATTTGTATGGCTTGAAGCTGTTCATCTTTTATTTTAAACTTCTGTTCCCTTTTTAAAATGTCACTTAGTGATTTGGCAAGTAATAAAAAATTTCGAATAAATTTTCGGAAATAACCTGCCAAGCCCAAAAAACTTTGTAGCTGCTTGATTGTTTGTGGTACAGGAAAATTAACGGCAGCTTTCACTTTAGTTGAAGAAGGTGAAATTCTGCCCATGGTGATTCGATGACCCAAGTATTCTATTTCAGTTTGTAACAACTGGCATTTTCGCCATTTTATTTTCAATTCATTTTCTGCTCCGATTTTTAAATTTTTTTTTAATCTAACGACTGCTTCATCAATAGACTTAGCCAAAATCACGATATCATCAATGTAAATTACTACTATATTGTGACGTATTAAATCTCTAAAAATATAATTAATATATTTCTGAAAAATACCTGGAGAATTGCATAGCCCAAATGGAACGCGATTAAATTCAAAATGTCCACCTTGTGTGACAAACCCTGTAAATTTTCTACTTTTTTCATCTATTCTTACATGAAAGAAATCATTCTCCAAATCTAGTGTGGTGAAGCAGTTAGATCCTTGTAATTTATCTAATTGGTCATCAATGACTGGCCGAGGATATCGTTCTTTAAAAATTTTTCTGTTTAGTGCTCGATAATCAAAGCACATGCGACATGAATTGTCTTTTTTCTTGACTAAGACAACTTGGCTGGCATAATCTGATATGCATTATCTAATTACCCTCTTTTCAAGCCATTCCTTTACTTGATTATCGATCACTTCACGTTCAGTGGGTGGAAATCTTCGGGGTGTGTAAAAACCTGGTTCTTCGTTCATGGGTATTATTTTCATCTGGATTGGTGATTCTGGCGGATCAATAGGTGAGTAATTCTCGAGAAGATTAAAAATTTCTTCTTTTAAGTCTGCATCCGGTATGTTTGATAAATCTGGCATATATGACGAATCAGGTTCGATTTGCGCTAAAAAGCACTTGGACGAATCTGTTTCAGTTTTCTTTAATTTAAGGTCATTTTCAAGAACTTCTTGGCATCTTTTTTCAATAGTTACTTTTCTTCCTTCGATTTTAACTACAGTATTTGACAATAGATCCATGCCGATTAATAAATCTGGTTTGATACAAGAATCTTCAACTATATGAAGCGTTGCGTTGTTGAAAACAATGTCATTTATTTTAACGTCAGCTACGCAAGCCTCTTTGTTTCTATTTTTGCACCAAGACCTGTTACTGAATTACTCTGATTACTAAAAATAAAAATTTGATTAATTATTTTTGTGAAAGATGATTTAATTATACTAATTGTGCTCCCTTTATCAATTAATCCATTTACAGGTACACCATTAATTTCAATTGGGTAATGAAGATCTGCTGTTTGAACGGTGTGCGTTGGTTGGTTTACGTGGCTGGTGCTGTCAACCATGACAAGACCACAATTAGCGCGTTAGCACAGTTTCGCTACCACATTCGTGACCACAAGGCATACATTTGGGCTATAACGGATTTAGTTTTAGATCCATTTGGCGGCATTCAGGAACCTGGCCAGCGCCGGGCATTTACACGTGAAGTGTATAATGGTTTCTTTCTCATTCTTTTCACCACAACTACGGCAAGATGTGTTAAATGGAATACCTAATCTGGCCGCATGAGTAGTAATAGTAGCGCTTTGGCATGGGAAAATAATTATGCAAATTAGGTCAAAGTAATAGTAGCGCTTTGGCATGGGAAAATAATTATGCAAATTAGGTCAATGACCTTGGGCGTTTACTTTGTTGTTGAGAGCTTTTTTAAGGAATGTTGTAGTGTAAAAAAACAGGTAGCAAATTAGATGTCGTGATTGGCGTTTGCATAATTAGTTTCCGGAAAAGTGTTTGTAAATAATATAGAAGGTCAACTAGATAATGTGGAACAAGTAGATAGTGCAATGACCTAAACAGGTGTTGTACTATAATAACATAGACTATATAAATAATATGCAAGAATTTATTTTATTTTTTAATAAAAAGCTTTTACTAAGTGTGTTTGGAAATAATATTGAAAGGTAAACTAAATAATGTAGAACAAGTAAGTGCAATGATCTAAACAGGTGTTATAATATCTAGTATTTGTTACCGGTTGCATAATTAGTTTCCGGAAAAAGCTTTTGTAAATAATATAGAAGGTAAACGAGATAATGTAGGATAAGTAAGTGCAATGATCTTGTTATGATAGTATAGTAACATATAGGTTATTTTAAATAATAAAAATGTATCTTATTTTTTCAATAAAAAGCTTTCACGGTCAACCAGGTATTGTAACATAATATTAGCGCAAAAAATACAGTTGTTATTTATGAGATAAATAAAATGCAGATATTGAACTTGTTATTGTATCTTAGTTTTTATTTTAATCTGAACGATATAAAAAAAAAAAAAAAAAAAAAAAAAAAAAAAAACAAAAAATAATTTATAGTATAGGTTGTATGTATAAAATCGAGAGAAAAAAATTGTATTTAGTGATTAATTGTTATGTTTTATAAAAAAAAATAAGAAAAAATTTAATATAGAACAAGATTTATTATAGATTCTTGTAAATTACTTTCTATTATGCAAATTTGAGATATGTTATTAATAACAACTATGTATTATGCAAATAATTTAATAATGAATTGTAAAACGAAAAACACGTAAATTAATTTTTATATAATATGAATTAATATAATTGAAATATAATTTGAAAAATTTTTATAATATATAACAAGAGTTATTATGTTCTAGGAAATTACTAGTATTATGCAAATTTGAGTTGTAAAATGTAAACAAGCTGTAATGTGGAGTGGCAATGTTAATTTTATTGTCTATTTGATTCATTTCCTAGTTTTTAAAAATATGTATGGAAAATTTCCTATCCCTTTTAATATTGGTATAAAAACATGGTTAATTAGTTATATATTATCATTAACAAAAAAAAGTCGTATAAACATACCAAATCAATACTGAGAAAAATGGCCAAGAAACAAATATTAGAGAAATATTTAGAGGAGTCTTCCAAATTCATAATTATAGAAGAAAAAAGTCAGTTTTTGAAAAAGTTTGGAGTTATGTCGAGAAAAATTACATTCAAAATAAGAAAAGCTCCAAATGAAGAAGATATATTGGCATATACTAAAGAAGCCATTAATCAAATAGTTATATATTCGGTGGAAAACGTTGAACCGAATGATCTCATTGGTATAGTATTTTTTGCTGATAACTTTCAACAGAGAACTCCAGGTTGGATGAATTTTAAGCTTGCAAGTTCAGTGAAGTTTGAAGATATTTGGGAACTAATAAGTAAAATATTCCAAAGTAATTCGGAGGGCCTGAATACTGATTCTTTTCAACTAACAACTACAACTGTACGGTTGCCTTCTGGAAGTGGACGAGGGAGAAATTATTTTACTTTCAATGAAGAAAGTTTAAAACGAAAAGGCATTGTTGTCATTAAAAATAATGATAATCTTTGCTTACTCCGAGCTATTGTAGTAGGAAAAGCTTTTATAGATGGTGACATGAATTATAAAAAAATTCGCCAAGATACACAGAAGATGCAGAAAAATCTAGCATTAGAGCTGATGGTAAAAACAAAATTAAATATAACGCAAAGTGCAGGAATATCTGAACTTAAAAAAATACAGGATTATTATGGGGATGAATATAACATCGTGGTTTACGATTATGCTAATAACAAAAATATAATTTTTGAAGGTAAAAACGATGGCAAAAGAATTAATTTATTATATTACGAAAATCACTTTAACGTTATTATTTCGCTGACAGCGGTTTTTTGCATTAACCATTACTGTAAAAAATGTAATGTAGGTTACGCAAATTATCATAATTGTGAAGGTATCTGTATTTGTTGTCGACAGTCTCCTGCATGTAATAATATACCTACAACTATTACATGCAACTATTGCAAACGATCATTCCGAGGTGGAAAATGTTTTGAAAATCATAAAACAGTTACTACATGTCAAAAATTTCACAAATGCTTAATTTGTTTTAAAACATATTTTAGAAAGATTGATTCACCACATAAATGTGATACTGTTTTTTGTAAAAATTGTAACAAAAGTGTAGAAAAAAATCATTTTTGTTATATTATTGTAGATAAGAGCAAACCAAAAATTAATGATTTTGTGTTTATCTTTTACGATCTAGAAACAATGCAAGAAAAAACGCTAGTTAAAAACAATAATGAAGATATTAAACTACATGAACCTAATTTATGTGTTCTTAGTATAAGATGTCATCATTGCATAAAAGAAGAGAAGTTACATTTTTGTTCTAAATGTGGTTTTAGAACAACAGTTTTTGACACAAATGTAATTCCAAATTTAGTTGATTACATTTTTAAAATGGCTAAAAAATTTAAACAAGTTGTTGTAATAGCTCATAATGGACAAAGTTTTGATCACCAGTTTATTTTAAATGAATTGCTGCATAAAAGTGAGATAGAGCCAAAATTAATCATGAGGGGTACAAAAATTATTCAGATGCAGATTAAAAATATAAGGTTTTTAGATTCTATGAATTATTTTGCAATGCCACTATCACAACTTCCTAAAGCTTTCGATTTATCAACTGATTTAAAAAAAGGTTATTTTCCTCATTTGTTCAATACATCAGAAAATATAAATTATGTTGGGCCAATACCACTTATGCACTACTATAGTCCTGATACAATGACAGAAGAAAATCGAAAAATGTTTATTGATTGGTATGAACAAAGCAAAAATACCGAGTTCAATATGAAACGTGATTTGATAGAATATTGCAAAAATGATGTACATATTTTAACTGAAGCCTGCATTAAATTTAGAAAACTCCTATTGGAAGAAAATAATGTATGTCCTTTCACTGAGGCTACAACCATTGCTTCAGCATGCAATTTAGTTTTTCGAAGAAATTTTTTGAAACCGGAAACTATAGGATTGATACCCAAAAAAGGTTACAGATTTGCAGACAATCAATCAAAAATTGCTCTTCAATGGCTAATTTGGGAAGAGGATCAAAGAAAGATTAATATTCAACATGCAGCAAAGAAAAAAGAAGCAATTATAAAAAATATAAAAGTAGATGGTTTTTGTTCAGAAACAAAACAAATTTTTCAATTCCATGGGTGCTATTTTCATGGCCATCCAAAATGTTTTCCATATAAGAGGAATGAATCAATACAAGGGAACAAACATGATACTCTTGATATCAGATTTGAAAATACCATAACAAGAACAGAACGATTAAAATCATTTGGATATCAAGTGATCGAAATGTGGGAATGTGATTTTAGAGAACAATTGATAGAAAAAGAAGATGAGATGTCATATCTTATAAATCACCCCCTTTTAAAAAACGTTCCTTTAGAACCACGAGATGCTTTTTATGGAGGTAGAACTGGAAACACTTTTATGTATTACAAAGCAAAAGAAAATGAAAAAATAAAATACATAGATATTTGCTCATTATATCCCTATGTGTGCAAATATGGGAAATTTCCAGTAGGACATCCTGAAGTTTTAGTGGGCCATGAAATATGTTCTAAAGTTGACTTAGAAAATACTAATGGTTTAATAAAATGTGATATTCTTCCACCAACTGATTTGATTCACCCTGTTCTTCCAATAAAACAAAATAATAAATTAATGTTTACGCTTTGTTTCACTTGCAGCCTTGAAACATATCAAGATGAATGCCTTCATTCTGATAAAGAAAGAACTCTGACAGGAACTTGGGTTATAGACGAAGTAGTAAAAGCTGTAAAAAAGGGGTATAAAATATTTGAATTTCATGAAATTTGGCGTTATAAGGTACAACAATATAACAAAGACAACTGTGAACCTGGATTATTTACAGAGATGATGGACAAATTTCTTAAAACTAAACAGGAAGCTTCTGGATGGCCTAAAGATTGCAACACAGAAGAATTAAAACAAAATTATTTGGAACAATTTTTCCAACAAGAAAATATTAAACTTGATACAGAAAATATTTACAAAAACCCTGGAAAAAGATCATACAGTAAGCTTATATTGAACTCTTTCTGGGGAAAATTTGGTCAACGAGAAAATCAGACAAAAACGCAAATAATAAAAAGTCCAGCTACTTTTTATTCTATATTGACAAATCCAAGCAAAGATGTATTGCACATAATGATTATCAATTCTGACACGGTTTTAGTTAACTGGAAATATAAAAATGAAGATTTAGATTCATTGCGTACAGTGAACGTATGTATTGCAAGTTATACAACTGCACAGGCTCGTTTAAAATTGTATGAATATTTGGAAAATTTACAAGAACGAGTTTTATATTATGACACTGATTCCGTCATATATGTGTCAAAAGAAGGTGAATATGAACCTGTCATAGGCAATTTTATCGGAGATATGACTAATGAACTAGAATCATTTGGATCTGACAGCTACATAAAAGAATTCGTTAGCGGTGGACCAAAAAATTATGCATATAAAGCATTTTCTTCTGACAAACAAAGCGATGCAGTAGTTTGTAAAGTAAAAGGAATTAAACTAGATTATAATAATTCAAAACTAGTCAATTTTGAAAAAATTAAGGAAATGGTTTTATTGAACGATAAAGCCGGTGTAAATATTCTGTACAAAAATTTTCGAAGAACAAATGATCATAGGGTAATTACAGTTCCAGAAACAAAGATATACAGGTTAAAAGCAGAAAAACGAAGGTTTTATGAAAATTATAGTTCTGTACCATTTGGATTTAAAAGAAAAAAATAAAGTTTTTTTTAAAAAGAAGTTTAATCAATTTTTTATTATTTTTAATTTTATAAAGGAACACAAGTTTTTATTTTGCCCGAATTTTATAGTAAATGTATGTAACCGTAAACTTGAACTTTCCATCAGCGTCTTTGTCTTTTCCCAGCCATCTGCACTTTTTTCTCAATTCTTCTATGGTGACATCACTCTTTAGGTATGGACAATAGAAAATTATATTTTCTATGTCCATTCGAGCACATAAATATTTATAATGACTGTATTGAAATTGTCCAGAGTTTATCCATTTTGCTAATGCCACTGATTTTAACGTTGGTGGGTTCATGTTGTTTTGCTTCTAAATTAAAACATTTTGAGCATGTATTTTTATATCACTAAATGTTTATTAGACAAAGGAATTAATTTAGAAGAATTAGTTAATTTAAGGAGTGTTCTAGGAAATGATTTTATGTTAAATTTATTTTAAAATTTCCTGGTAGAAGAAAGAGATTTATTCTTCTAACAAAGGAATTTAGGAGTGTTTTAAATTTCCTTATATGTTTAGTTCCTGGTTAAATAGTTAATGGAATTTATTATTGAAAAGAGCTTTTGAGTTGTTTAAAAAAAGATTTATTATTCTAACAAAGGAATTTGAATGGAAATAAATTCCGTCGTGCCAAAAAGTCATGTTCTAACAAAACAATTTAGGAGCGTTTAAATTTCCTCATATGTTTAGTTCCTTGTTAAATAATTTGATGGTATTTATTAAAGTAATTTAAACTATCGTAGTAAAAAAGTATAAAAGAAAAGACAAAACTTTTATTTCTATCAATTGAGTTCTACACAAAACTTAGTTTAAATAACAGTACTAGTAGCAGTACCAAAAGAAATAATGGTAAGTAATTTTTAAATTTTAAAAAAATTTAATCTTTTTTTTCAAAATTTTTCAAAATTATCCTATATATTTTTTATATTTTATTTTCATTTAGGAATTTGTAGACAATCTCATAAAAATCGGAAAAGGGGAACAAGAGAGCTACAAAACGATAGATGCTCTGGTGAAGGATGTGATGTACGAGGTAGAAGAATGGAAATTCCTAAAGACCAAAAGAGGTCAGCGGGTGGTTCTATGTAAGGTAACATGCCCAATGGAAGATTCAACTAACAGCATTACTTTTTTTATGCCGGAGCGGTTCTCCAAAAAAGTTGTGTCGGAGAAAGAACTAAATCAACTGAACAGCAAGGGCTTTAATTTCAAATTTTTTGGACGGGATCCTAATAGGTGGAATATGGCTCTGTTTGAGTTAATTCCAAAAACGAGTATAGACTCGCAAGAAAAATAGTATAAATAAAAAAAAGTTAAATAAAAAATTTACAAATGAAATATTTTCTTTTTTTTAAATTTTTCAACTTTTCAGATTTTAAGTTAAATAAAAAATTTACAAATGAAATATTTTCTTTATTTTCTTTTTTTTATTTAAATTTTTCAACTTTTTTATGCTACTGCTAAAGGCTCTCTTCCCCTTTTTTTTCCACTCTTTTTAAATCGTATTAGTTATAAATTATAGGATTTCAAGCTATTTTAAAATAGTCAGGTACAAAATGAGCAGCAGGAAGGCAGTAGCAGATTTACAATTTACTGTTGGAAATAAAAAGCAATATTTCTTGAAGGAATTTGCTTTGATAGCTGATGGGTCACTGATACCAATGCTATTTATGTTTAAAGCACCTTATTCGTTCGAAGAGTTAAATACTGATGTTAAACAGCAAAATGAATTCAATAAAACACAAATAAATGGTCTTGACTGGGATGATGGCTTTATAGAATATTCAGCAATTAAAAATACCTTAAAGGAACATTTAAATTCATTCGACGTCGTTTACGTAAAGGGGTACCAGAAAAAGGAATTTTTAGATAAATTTGTTTCGAGTTCAGTAGAAGTTATCAACTTAGATAATGACATTCCATCTCTTCAGAAACTAAAGAATTTCACAACCATTTGCCCTCACCATAACATTACTGAAAATTTAAAAAGATGTGCTGTAAAAAATTGTATGAATTTATATATGTATTTAATAAAAGAAAATAATTGGTTTTAAAAAATATTTGTTTTATTTATTGTTGACCAAGATAATTTTTCTGACAAAAACATAGGTATTTCATAAAATAGTCTGGAATAATTACACTGAGCTATGTGTAAATTCATTGGAATGTAGAAATCTTCTTGTTCCAATCTTAGTTTATTCTTTTCAATACATCTCTCAAAATATTTGAATACATATTCTCTTATATTAAGTTCAGCTCCGTTGTTATATGACATCACTGCTTGTATAAAGTCTAACATAAGACAAAAGCGGGTGTACTCATCTAACTGCAATGTAATTTTTTTAGTTTTCCCGGTATGATTAAATGTTAGCGCAAATCCTTTTGAATTTAATTTATGTTGGTTGTTAGTAAAATCTTGATAAAAGGCATACCACGCCAAATAATTCATCTCACAAATGACTTTTTGATGACGTTGGAAAATTATTGTTGCAGCAAAATTTTCAACATTAAATCCAATTTGTATTTTTGTTGTTTGTTTTTTATCCAAATAATAGATATAGCTTAACAAAAGATTTTGCGGAGGTTCACTTTTTTGTTTTTCAATGACTTCCGAATTTGTTGATTGCTCCATTTTTCTTGTTTTAACTGATGAATTCTATTTTAGAATTTTGTATTTATATTTTTTCTCCCTCATTTTTTAAAAATTTTTCGAAATATTCTTTGTATTTTTTTATCGTTTTTAAGTGGGGATGATGTGTCGAATAAATTAAGAAAATATTTTATGCTTTTACAGGAACTTCGCATCCATAGATATACACAACAATAATGTCCGCAAACAGATGTTAAATTACTTTGTAAACGCTTATTGTTGAAAACAAAACATGTTGATTGATTTTGTAGAAATTTTATAATCTCATTGTGAAACGGGGGATTTCCAAATGAATCAAAATATTCTGCACACCCTTGAACTGGAACAAATATTGCTAACCAATGTGTTCCCTTTTCATTAGAATTATCGGTATTTACCACCAAAATACTAGGTTTTGAAACTTGTTTTGGTAATTTATCAAGAGCATAAACGCCTCTAAATATTTTATGTGTTAACTTATTACATTTCAGAACCTTTGAAATCTGAAGTGTATTCATTTTCTTGCAAACGGGAAATATCAATTAGTCGAGCATTTCCTCGTACAAATGTTGTTAAAAATTCTGCTTTAAGTTTTCCATTTGTTAAGACTATATCGAATTTTTCAAGCAAATTTATTAAGTTATTAGTTACTTTTTCGTTATCGATATGTCCAAAAGAGTAATTCTCAATATCTGTTTTTTTCAAATCTCTGACAGGAAATTTATACTTTAATTCTTTTACAATAGTTTTACATTTTTCTTTAATACCAGCCACAGCAATATTTTTTACAAATATTGTATTGTTATCGTCCGTACAGAACGATAAATCTACTAGAGCACATGTCATTGTGAAATGAATAGAGATGGTTCGCTAAACTTCCTTTTATATGTTCACGTAGACGTTACGATTTTTATCAATTTCGATATTAGCATCGAATTCTGCAAATACAATACAAGTTAATGTTGAAGTTAATGGAGAGCTGAGTCTTGCTTCAATCTTTACTACTCCCTGGTTTAATAAACTCTGACATGTATCTGTTCCCGAGCCGTCTGGTGATAAATCAAAAGCCAGTATTGTATAACCTTTTGAAAATAATTCTTTTGAAATTTGATGTCCTCTATCAGAATGATGTATACCTGTTCCGCTAAATAATGTTAAATATGCTCGAGAATTACAAGAATTATTCGGTGTAAAACTTGTTTCAATTGCAGAGTTTGGTGTAGGCACTCCATTCACATATAATTGAAATTGTGTGAGATTTTGATGGTCGAAATGGTATGGATTTTTTGATCTCTTACCATTGAAGTTTTCATTATTAACCATACAAAATACTAGAGCTTTTGGTATTTGCCCTATAAATATATTATCCAATGATATGTTAGATGTGTTAGCTGGAATTGTAAATGTTTTGATTTCACTTCTGGTATAAAAATATTTCGCGTTAGCCTTTTCCAATACAGTATTATGTGCTATCAATATACTAGGATTAATTGTTAAATGTTTCATGTATAACGTAGCTTCGAGAATTTTTAAATAGCTTTCATCGGCATCGTTAAAGAAAATAAAAAAATCCTGTTTTTCTAGGGCTAAAGCAATTCGAATGTCAACATTATTTAAAAGTAATTTAGGAGTATTGAAGAAATCTACATGTAATTTTCCCATTAATTCTACTACAGTAGAATTGTTGTATGATTTTTGTCTTGATTTAGAACCAGAATTACTAAAATCATTTACATTTGGTTTATCCAATTCCCAACCAGATGCTTCCAAATGTGTTTGACTGGAATCTGTACCATAATTTAGTAAAGTAGTTAAGTATGCTTTATAATGGTATAAGGAGTCTGAAGGAGTGATGTTTTTTCCGTTTAGAGTTACATTACATTGTTTAATTAAAGAGTGTAATAAATTATTTACAACACTGGGCTGCGGAGCTGGTCTTGCTTCAGTTCCGGTTCCTACTTTATCATTTGCACTCCAAACTGATCCATCTTTTTTTAATATTTGAACTTTAAATTTTATATAGGTGGAGGATAAATCTCGATATGTATCTCCATTTCCAAGGGAAACAAATTCAATAGTTGACGGTGATGCCTCTAAAGAAGCTAAAGGATTGTATGCTACCTCTTCTGAACGCAAAATACTTGTTTGTACGGGTAATGACGCAAAAAGATCAAGTTCAGATTTCATACATTCCATTTTTAGTTGAATATGTCGGATGTTTTACTTTGCTTTTTTCGTCGTTTCGACTTCAAATGTGTCTTTTTAGAAACTGTTTGTCTTTTAATAGCTCTTTGTCTTTTTATAGTTCTTTGTCTTCCACCATACATCGAATGCAGTTGGTTAACTACTGATTTCCGTAAATTTTTTATACCGCCTTTACTTTGATCAATTACAGCTTCTTTTATGTTTGCACCAGATGCTATATCATTAAAAATATTTTTACTTGTGTTTACAGCCTCTTTTTTAATTAAGTCCCAACCTGATGTAAAAACTGGCTTTAAGTAACGAATTAAACTTCCGAATATATTTCCAAAACCACGACCTTTTTGTATAGCTGGATAAAATTGTAATAAAGGCCCAATATCGTTGATTCCCCCTCCTACCTGAGAGGAATAATATCTCACGTAAGCTCTTTCCATGTTTGATAGGATATCATATTTGAGTAGTAGTATTTATATTGTTTTTGGGGAATCAATGCTTTTTAAAGTGTAATACAATTTTTGTTGGATAGTAACTGGAAACAAAATTTATTCCATCACCGTATTGATTGCAAATTTTAATTGCTATTGTTTCAAAAATATTTTTTTCTATAGGTATGTAATGGACGTTTTTAAATTCAGTATTTGTAGGTATTCTACAATTTTCTATGTTGATAGCTCTCAACGCCCGAACTTTGCTACTTCCAAAAACAGAAGATTGAACTATATCTGAATAAATCAACACCATTCCATTCAATTCATCTTTATTTTTAGCAACAGCTAATTTGAATAGTTCAGGTAATTTTGTTTTGAAATTTTTTATATTTTTTTTCTGTTGAAATAATTCAGTTAATAATGTTTTTACATTATAACTCTGATTAACTTTTATATAAAAACTATCTTCATCAAAAGTCTGCGATATTCGAATTAAGTCCCCTCGGTTAGATTCTGACACTTTTTTAAATGTTACATCATCATAATTTTTAGGATTAGAAATATATGTCAAAACTTCATTAAAAAATTCAGTAAAAACTTGGTTTCGAGTAAATCCGGGATTAGGAGTTATATTTTTAATAAGCGTTGGCAAAAAATTAAACTTCCAATCATCTAAATGTAATTCCGAATCGTTATATGAATAATATGTGTAGCCTATAGATTTGGTTACTTTGATTTTTTCAAGAGGTTTTTCAATGTTTCTTACATAAACATTATACTGTCCAATATTAATAAAAGCACAATTCTCTTTGTTAAATTGTTCTGTTTGTAGGAAATCGTTCAGATAAATTTCTGAAAGACCAACTTTCCAATTACCATTTCTTAAATCAAAGTGAATAGGTAATTTATTTTCGAATGAAGCTAAAGTGTTGTCTGGAAACAGTTTTAGATTATCATTACTAAACAATGTTACATAGAAGTCATCTTGACTATCCATCTTTGTTAACTTCTTCTAAAACATAAAATGTTGTACTATTTATATGTTGTCCACTCCGGTGTTGATGAAGTTCTTAGTTTTGGACTTCTTAGTAAAGGTTTTAGTTTTCGTTTTTTTGTTTCAGGAAACTGTGAAAGTATAGTTGAGGAAATTGAACTACCAGCCGATCTTAGTGTCTTCTTTTTTTCAGGAGATGGTACAGCAACGGTAATTACATCACCACTTGGTGTTTCAAACATTCGATAATCAGAGCTTAGAGATGGTCTTTCGACTAATTTTTCATCTTTCAACATTTCAGTTTGAGCTAATTTTTTAAATGAATTTTCATCATCTAAATCGTAATTTGTTAAATCAACATCCATATTTGAATGTTCTTTTTTAGGGTCATATTCAAACACATCATCAGTAACTAATGGTAAAAATTTAGTTTGTGTTGACGTTGATTTGTATTTAGGTAATTCAGTTTCTGTATATGCATTTCGCTTAGAAAAGAATTTTGTTTGAGTACCTGTATTAAATGTAACATTATTTAACTTTTCTGGTAATTTTTTTGTATGCCTTTTGTTAATTCCGTATTTAATGAGATTTTGACGATATAAATACCATTTTTGCAATGGTTTTAATTTTTTATCATACAAAACTTTTTTCATTTTTTGATCCAATAAATCTAAGTTTTTATCATCTTGAAATAATTTGCTAAATTTTGAAAATATTTCTGGTGACATAACAATCATTCGCTGCATTATGTCTTACTGAGAAGTTTTCCTATTATACCAGATAATATAGTACCAATTAATGTAGGTAAAAATCCTCCATGTTGAATTAACATTTTTCGTTTAGCTTTTATACCTTTTTGTGGACACGCTAAGAGTCTTAATTGTTTTTTATATTTTTTTAGTTTTGTTTTTTGTGATGGTGATATTTTATTGTTCCCGTTTAACACATTAATTGCAATTTCAGCAATAGTTTTTATTATATCATCATCACAATATTTTAGAATATTTTTACGAAAATTCTTGTTGTTGCATTTTTCTAGTACATGTAACATATGTCGGTTTTTCTTCAACCGTTTCATATTTTAAGCAATTGTTTAAATCTTTGGTAGCACAAAAACAAACGCAATATTCCTCTGAGAATATGTTGGTTCTAATTCGAAACAAATCGCTAATGTCTTGTGTTAAATCTAATACAATATAACCATGTGGGTTTGATGTTGATTCATTATATACCCCCAGGAAGCCTTTTATATTTTCCGGATATAGTTGTCTAGCTAGAGGAAAAATCTGTGATTTATCTCGAGGGTTTTTAAAAAGTACCAAATATTTACAATTTAATGAAATATCTCGTGAGAATTTCCCCTGATGAAAAATGTTTTGCGTTAATAATATAATAGACAAATTACGGTGGTGCGAACCTTTAGTAAAAAGTTCACATACTTGTTTGTTTGCTGAATCTAACATTAAATCATCTAAAACAATTAAAGTAGGTTTATTTTCATTTTCACTAAGCTTTTCCGGAATGCCGGCATAAAAATCTATATCAGGGAAATCTATATTTCTTGGAACTGCAGAAATTTCTGGGTTACACCATTTTATTTTTTCAATTTTGGGATGTATCAATCTAGTAATATTTTTGATCAAGTTGCAAACAAATGTTGTTTTCCCACATCCAGATGGTCCCGCCACCATCATTGTAAATGGATGATTAAAATATATCATTATTGGTTCGCGTTTTAAAAGTCATTGAAAGGTAATTAGATTTGCTCTTCAAATATATAAAAGCAAAAACGTGTATAACTTATTCTCAATTTAAAAGATGGAGGTAAAAGAAGTGGAAGAGTTTTTAAAATCATATTCCTCTGTGTTATTAAATGAGCATAAACAACGTATTTTTCACATGTATAAATACATTAAAGAATTTTCAATAACAGAAAAATTTACGTCAATATACGGAACTCATTTTGCTCTTTGTCCTTGGGCTTACGACAACTCGTCATCTGGACCGGATACATGTAACTGTTGCTCTATAGAAAATTATAAAATAGAATTGGAAAATCTGATTAAATGGTACAAGTATAATGTCACGGGCACAAATAGTATCGGAAATACATAGACCAGCCAGACGAAACTTTCGTCGAAGAAAATTTAATCAGAAAGGTTTAAACGATACATGGCAAATTGATTTAGTAGAAATGATTCCATATGCAAAGTATAACAAAGGAAATAAATATTTATTAATTGTAATAGACATCTTTTCGAAATATGCTTATGCTGAACCAATTAAAACTAAAAATGCTAATAACGTTTTACTTGGTATGCAAAACATTTTCAAACGTGCTGGAACACTCCCAAAAAATATTCAATCTGATCAAGGTAAAGAATTTTTTAACAAAGAATTTAGAAAACTTATGGAAAGAAAAAAAATTAATCATTATCATACATATTCTGAAATGAAAGCATCCATAGTAGAACGTTTTAACCGTACTTTAAAAAATTCAATGTGGAAACAGTTTAGTTTTCAGGGTAATTATAAATGGATATCTATTTTACCCTCACTCATTGAGAAATACAACTCAACATATCATCGGACAATTAAACTTCAACCTAAAAAAGTTACAAAAGCAAACGAGAAATATATTTTGAAGAACATTTACATGCAACCGAAATTTTATCAGAAAGCAAAATATAAAGTTGGAGATTATGTACGCATAAGTAAATACAAAAGAAACTTTGCAAAAGGTTATCAACCAAACTGGTCAACAGAAATATTTACAATTAAAGAAGTAAAACGCACAGATCCAATTACTTACAACTTACTTGATTATACAAAAACACCGATTTCAGGTTCTTTTTACGAGTATGAACTTACTCGCGTCAAAAATCCTGACACTTTTCTTGTTGAAAAAATATTGAAAAGAAAAGGAAATCAGGTTTTTGTTAAATGGTTAGGTTTTGATAAAGATCACAATTCTTGGGTAAATAAAAACGATATTATATGAAACTAATTTGCTTTTTTATTTTTAATTTTTTTTTTTGCTCATTTATAGCTAGCCATAACTCACTTCAAATTTGCAATGTAAAAATACTAATAGTTGACGTTTATTTATTCGCAAAATACAAAGTAGTTAATATAATAATTCAATTAACATTAACATAAATTCATATCAAACACCTGCATTTTTTCTTTAAAAATTTTTTCTGCAACACAATAAATCTATTTGATTTTATAATGCTTTAATTTGTATCTACAATAACAGAAAATTTAATTTACTTATACAAAGTAGCAAAAAATTTAAGAATAACTGACTTTTTTATTTGCAAAATACAAAGTAGTTAATATAATAAATCAATTAACATTAACATAAATTTTTCTCAAACACCTGGATTTTTTCTTTAAAAATTTTTTCTGCAATAAACACAACAATTAATCAATAAATACATTTTTTTTAAATTACTTTAAAAATAAGATACAATATCAAGGTCAATATCTGCATTTTATTTATCTCATAAATAACAACTGCATTCTTGTGTTAAAATAACTGATTGACCGTGAAAGCTTTTTATTAAAAAATAAAATAAATTCTTATTATTTACAATAATCTATGTTACTATATACTATCACAACAAGATCATTGCACTTACTTGTATTATTTACAAAAGCTTTTTCCGGAAACTAATCATGCAACCGGTAGAAATACTACACACCTGTTTAGGTCATTGCACTATCTACTTGTTCCACATTATCTAGTTGACCTTCTATATTATTTACAAACACTTTTCCGGAAACTAATTATGCAAACGCCAATCACGACATCTAATTTGCTACCTGTTTTTTTACACTACAACATTCCTTAAAAAAGCTCTCAACAACAAAGTAAACGCCCAAGGTCATTGACCTAATTTGCATAATTATTTTCCCATGCCAAAGCGCTACTATTACTTTGACCTAATTTGCATAATTATTTTCCCATGCCAAAGCGCTACTATTACTACTCGCATGTTCGCCAATTGGCCAGTGTCCCGTGAAGACACCTATTGCTCTGGCTATGTCCCGCCGAGATATTTTCAATAAGTTGTCCGTTCTTTTGTTGTCGTACGTCGGCCATATTTTCTTGGTCATACGGCATGAGGTTAATTCTTTCCACCTTCTTTTCGCTAGGGATAAAAAGTGTAGAAAGATATCTCTTTTAACGCTGTTTAGTGGTGGATCCACCTGTTCTTCCAGTGAAGCATTCAGATTGGAACCCCTCCTTGCAAATTCATCAGCATGTTCATTTCCCGTGATGTTCGCATGTCCTGGAACCCACAGTAATGTAACATTGTATTGATAGCTTATATTCTTAAGCTCGTCAGAGCATTTACTGACAACCTTGGATGTTATCATCGCAGAGTTAAGAGCCACGATTGCTGCTTGGCTGTCAGTGACAATGGCAATGCTTCCCCCCAGAGAAGTATTGCTCCTAAGTATTTGGCATGCTTTCCAGATTCCTAACATTTCAGCTTGAAATACACTGGATTTATTGGGAAGTGTGAAAGTATATTCTATTTTGAGTTTTTCTGAATAGACACCAGCACCGACACCGCAGTCCATTTTAGACCCATCAGTGAAGAATGTGATGTCTACTTCACCCAAAGGGTTTCCTTGTCTCCATTCCGTACTCACTCGCGCCCGTAATGCTTATACATGCACGTCTCTGTACCTTACCAAGTTTGGTTCGGATATACTCCTTCTCCAGCGCTGGCCACCAACTAATGATCGGTAGGTAAGAATGGGGCGTAATATAGCTGTGTACATCCATAAAGCCATTCTTGGCTTTAATCCCCATTTTTTACCTAACATTTTCCTACAAGAATACAGGGCTACACAGGCCTTTTTGGCTCTTTCCTCACTATTAAGTCACCACTTCAGTTTCGTATCAAGTACCACTCCTAGGTATTTGACACTGGGGGCTAAATTCATATATACACCATCCAGTCTAGGCTTGGTGAATTCCGGTATCTTTGTTCTGTTTGTGAATAGCATTAGATCGGTTTTGTTCGGATTGACGCATAGGCCACATCCATTGGCCCATCTACTAACCCTTCTTAAAGCTCTTTCCATAAGTACACTAATTATGTCAAGAAATTTTCCAGACACTAATACTGCTAGATCATCTGCGTATGCAATGGCTTTGATTCCCTCATCTTCAAGTTCTTTCAGTATTCCATTCATTATTAGATGCCACAATAGTGGTGATAGCACCCCGCCTTGGGGTCTGGTTACTCTTCTAGTAATTTTATGGTTACCAAGTTCCGACTGGATCTCTCTTGATTGCAACATGTTAACAATCCACTGACTAAGGACAGTTTCTGCCCCTAGTTCTTCCAGTGAATTCTGTATGGCCGCTACATGTACATTATTGAAGGCTCGTTCTATGTCTAGAATGGTAGCTAATGTATATTCCTTATACTGAAGCGATTGCTCCACGTCCCGCACTAGTTCACTCAGTGCAGTCTCTGTTGACTTGCCCTTACAATAGCCATGTTGGTACTTACATAGCGGAGTACTCTCTAGTACTCTTCTAAGCTCTAACTCGAGTGTTCTTTCGAGAGTTTTCAATAAAAAGGATGATAGACTGATCGGTCTAAAATCTTTAGCGGTTTCGTGCCCCCTTTTACCAGCTTTTGGTATAAAGATCACATTCACCCGCCTCCATTGCAGGGGAATATGACCAAAAGTGAGGCTGCTTCTGAACAGCTTAGTAATTAATTGAACTACAAGCCCCTTCATTTCTTGCAGCATTTTAGGAAAAATACCGTCTAATCCTGCGGCTTTGTATGGGGCGAAGTTATCAATTGCCCAGGCAACCTTTTCCTCCGTTATAACTGAGTTTACCCATTTGTCAGGGCCACTTCGGACTCTAGTGTCAACCGCTTGGTTAATCACATGAGCATCCTCAATGCACCCTGGAAAATGGGTAGACACTAAAAGATCTAGGGTTTCAGCGGCTGAATTAGTCCAATTCCCTTCCGCAGTTCTCAGGAAGGAAGGATTGGAGTGTTCTCTAGATAAAACTCTGCTAAGTCTGGCTGAGTCTTTAGTACTTTCAATTGATTCACAATAATCCTTCCATGATTGGGTTTTAGCCAGTCGGATTGCTCTCTTATATTCCCTAAGTTGATCCTTATAGAGTTGCCATTTATTCTGCCTGTAGCAGATATTGTAGGCGTCTCTTGTCTCCTTTCTTAGGTTACTTAAGTTATCATTCCACCAGATCGGGTATGTCTTTTTACTACGCTTGATAGGACATGCCACTTTGAATGAGACCTCCATGGCCCTTGTAAACATGTCAGTTCTCTTTTCTAACTCGTTTTCAGTTGCAATATCTGAGTTAGCTATTACTAAAAGTTTTTTTCTGGCTACTTTTCTGAATTTCCTCCAGTCGGTAGTCCTGGGGTTTCTGTAGGGCTTGGGATTTTCAGGCTTAATATTGATATTGAAGAGAATCCAATTGTGGTCCGAAAAGGACCTTTTCTCGGATACTCTCCATTTCTCTATATTTAGGGTTTCGTCATTACTAATGCATGTAATATCTAACACATCTGCCCAACCTGGAAAACTATCCGAGCTTGGAAATATGAAAGTGGGGTTACTACCCCTGTTGCATATATTTACATTGCTATTTAAAATAAAATCGAAATAATGACTCACCTCGTTCATTCGTTCCCGAGCTACCCCATAGGGTGTGCCGAGCATTAGCATCACAGCCTGCGATCAATTTGCCACCTGTGGCAACTACCAACTGCTGGAACCGGGGCGGTGGAGCAGGTTCGTCATGTGACATGTACACGGAACTTATATACACGCTCACATTGTCCCTCATCTCCAGTTTGACAACTGTCAAATCTTCGTAACTAAAATTAGAACAGAGATGTACACTTATATGTTTTTTAACTAGAATACAAGTTCTTGGCTTACCTATTTCTAAATCTACATTCTTGTAGAATAGATTATAGTTACAGGTGTTTAACCCTCTAATCTTAGAGGCGTTAACCCATGGCTCTTGTATGAGGGCTATATCTAAGTCCTCCTCACTGAGGAGAACTAGCAGATTATCCGAGGCGCACTTCGAGTGCCTTAGGTTAATCTGCACCACCTGCATCGCTTACTTCACAACGAGCTGCTGTAGACTCTTTGTCTATTGCCAAGTCTCCCAGCAGCCCGCTTGCTTCGTCCAAGTCGTCTATGTCTGGACTCCCTGGCTTGAATATTTTTAGTTTGGTATGCCTTATACCAAACCTCAGTTTGTTCCCCAGCTTCTCCAGAGGACCCAGACTTTCCTCACTGATAAGAAGGAGAAACGATATACTGTTTTTCTGCAGTTCACCTGACGATTTCTCCTTCGTTATCACAGACCAGTTCCCCATTGGAACCGTCGGGTTATGCATGCGGAGATACTCGAGGAGCTTTTCCCCGCTTATCTCCATCCTGGGCAACCAGATACGGGCTCTAGGTCTCCTAGGGATTTCGCTAGCTGGGATTATTCCAATTTTGGCTTCCTCCCAAGCATTGCCAATCTTAGCAATGCTTTTGCTAAAGAAATCCAAGGAGAACTGATCCTCGCATCTGATTACCCTGTATACCCTGACTACGTCGGATGAATCAAAGCAAGGGAGTTATCCCCCTGCACCTCCTAGGATGAACTCATTGACGATCTCGGAAACTTTCGCCTCAAGCTTGATCCACAGATCATTGGAAACTTTCCTGTCACTGGCTCTCTCGTTGACAACTGCAACACATAAACTGTCTTTTAGAATATCGTTGTAATTTTTATGTGCTACAGTTTTCGAACTGCTATGAAGATTCATTCAAGGCACCTTAGTTCTCTCTGCACCAGGACTGGTCCCATCCTGAGACCTATTCCTTTTTGACGAATCTTTTCCGGAATTATGCGATTCAAACAGTCGCACAATCTCGCTATATTTCTTTTTATCTTCTGGATGCCTTTCATTAACAATACCTTTGGCTTCGTTCTGGGCTATCTTGCCCAATATAAACTTAGCTTTCTGGTATTGTTTCTTCAAAGCCGATCCCGAGCTTCTATTTGATTTCTTTTTAGTGGTGGCAATACTATGACTGGTATTACCACTACTATTTGAACCTGATGGCTTTGGAGCACTATGACAGGTGCTTCCTCCACCAACAGGCACTTAAACTTTTGCAGGACCTTGGCTGAGTCCTGGTTTCGTTGCTGAAGGGGTACTCTGGCTAGTACGGATAATAGTCTCCTGACTGGAGGCAAGTAACTCATCTTCAGAAGATGAGTTGATATTTGTTTGTTTTTTCTTTTTTAAATTTTCCATTTTGTTCCCACGAGTTTGGCGAGAAAGGACGGTCGACATATGCAGAGCTCCCATACATATGCAAGGCTACTTACAATAGGGTGGCGCCTGGTGCCCCAAGGAGACCGTTAGCGATACCATCTTTATACACTTGGTACCATTCAGCCCTCGGCACGGTTTACTTTCACACCTTGGCTTAAGTGTACACCTATAATCAGCCGATTATCTGTCTCCAAAAACAACATCTAGTTTGAGGATGGCAGGTAACGTTGCCCGGGTACACCGCTTGGAGGAGTATAGGTGATTAACTGTACCCACGGTGTGCGTACTTGACTTAATTTTCTTGGGACAATCTGGACGTTTGTGCCCAAATTCGTTGCATCCAAAACATTTTGGGTCTTTTATTTTGCTTGGACACGAGTGCGCTTGATGAGAACTTGAGTCACATTTGAAACAGTATGTTTTCTTTTCATAAAATTTGGTTGATTTCTCCGCTTTTAAATTTCAGTTAAATTTTTGAGTTTTGCAATTTGCGTTAAACACTTTTTCGTCTTGTTTAATTTTTTCGTATATTAAAAGTTTTCCTTTTAATTCGTCCAGTTTGGTAGCCCCATATAAAACCATTTTACCCTTTGCTGAGTCTTTAATGCTTATTACATAATCTATTACAGATTGTTCATCGATTTCGATTTGTGATGCTATACCTATCATGCTGTACAAGTATTCTCGATAAGATTCTTCTGCCTTCTTTTCCTTTTCCCGTAGGAGCTTGTGAACATTTGCGCTGTTTATCTTATCACCAAATTCTTCTTGTAATTCTGATTTCAAGTCGCTGTAACATTTTGGTTTAGTTTCGCAGTCGATAAATAATTTAGCTGCCCCCGTTAAAGACATTTTGCAAAAATTGAAACGTTGCAAATCGTTCCAATTGAAGGTATCTGCGTAAAGTTCGAATTCATATAACCAAATATTAATACTCATTCTTTCGTCACCAGCAAATTTCAGAATTAAATTTTCGAAATCAGAAAAATTCAATCTGGTAGTAGTATCAGATGAACAATTATTACTAGATGATGAATCAGAAATTCTAGTAGAATTCGTATTTACGTTGGTACTAAAATTAACTCGAGAATCACTACGCTTGCTATGTTTTTTTCTACTATTTTAATAAAATAATAAATTTAAGCTTTAATTATAAATTAGAAAATATATTTAAATAATAAACTATTTAAAAATATAGAATGACTGAACTCCGTTATTTCGTAGCTGCTATCCTTATAGTTTCTTTTAACAATAAAACATGTGCTATGACTAAGTTTAAGAATAATCAAGTTGCAAATTGCTTTTTAATAAATTTTCTGAACGGCGTACATATAACCTACAAAATCGGCGTCCAGCGTAATTTAATGATGAAAATCAAAATTGTTGTTCTTCCACGGCCTCGGTTTATAAATTTCTTGTTCCACGGCTTCGGATAACACCAATTATAACTCCTTACTTTAGCTTTTAAAATAGGGCTTTTCCAATCCCGGTTAAGCCCCCAAATGTTGGATTGGAAAAAGAATAAGATGTAATTTTATTTTAGAATTCAATATTTTATTTAAAAGCCAATAAAAAGTTTAATACAAAATAACAATTGTTTTGAATAATTAAACTTTGGGGGTCTCGGTGGCCTAGTTGGTAAAAACGTATAAAATACGCTGTAAACACCAAGGGAGTGTGGGTTCGAATCCCACACACGTCGTAAGAGTTATTCCCCCTTACGACATTTACAGCCACGCCTGAAAAGGAAAGACTGTGTAATTTCCTGTTCACATTTATGTGTAATGCACTAAAAAAAAAAAAAACTAAATCTGAACATGTAGATATATAAAAAGTACAGTTGATCTTTTTTAAAAATTCCTATATCTTCTAGTTCAATGTAATAGTTGATCAATGATGATTACTCTTCGGCCACGTTATATCAACTGAACTGATTTTTTATGATTTTATAAATTCTTGTACTACTGTAAAATAACAATAATTAATACAAATAAAAAAAATTACTGCTATGTGAGAATCTCTTTTATGATACTGTTCGAATTGTTTTTTTTTTTTGACATTTTGTATCTCTACATACATAGTTTCATAAAATAAGATTTATTACATTTATTACAACAGTCACATTTGAATTCACATTTCTTAAACGTTCATATAATTTATATTCTTTTTTCTGTACTAATTTTGCTAAAATATTTAATAAACTTATTTTTTAAACTATCTAAATATTTACATAAAATTTTCAGTTAAAATATATTAGATTAAAAAACATTTTGCATATTCAAATTTCAATAAACAATTTAAAACACTTTCGATTATTACTTTTTTTTTAATATCAAAAAATATCAATTAATAATTTAAAATACTTTCGATTATTACTTTTTGTTACCAAGTTCTTAAATGAATAAAATTAAACAAAGTTGCGCCTTTAAAAATACATTGCAATTCAATTTCAATTATTCCTATATTTTGTATTATAACAATACATAGACAAAGTGTTATTTGCGTCTTTAAAAAAGCATTGTAAAAACACTACTTAAACAATATTTCGTTAATTTTCTCTCTTACAGTAATTGCAATAACAGAATGGTTTTGAAACGAAGTAGCATATATTTTACCTAATTTTTATTAATTTCTTTTTTAGGTAGTTTTAAAAAATGCCTTAAAATGTGTAATAAAAGAGTGGCCCATCTTATTATAATAGACAGAGCTAACAATAATGGAAGGCTGTAACATCGAAACCTTTGAATGTATTAGTGTAAATTTTCAATGTATTTTGAGAGAAAACTACGTAAAATGACATTTCTTAAAATTTTTTGTTTTATTTTTGTTTTCTTTTTTTAGGAAAAATACCAAAATGGGCATATATAAAGTTTTTTTTTTAAATATGCATTGAATTTTTTTTTATTTCAGATAGATTATTATTTGCCCAATACTACAAGTAAGTTTTTAACTTTGAACGCAAAATTTTAACCTGTTTTTTAAGCAAATTTGTAACCCTCCAATTTTTTTAAATTTCTTATCGCATCCATCTTGCTCATCTTGCTACTGTCAAAAAAAAATGAGTACATTTTTTTTATAAAATTTGTGCACATAACCTTAAAATTTAAAATCTTTTATATTAAATACGTTATTAAATTGGTAAGTAAAATTTTTTTTATATGGAGTTTTTATATATTAAATTTCATTAAGAAAATATGAAATATGTATATATAAAAATGAAGCCTGGAGTTTCTTTTTATAAGTTTATGTTTATATTTATAGAGTTTATGTTTTTAAGAAAATTAAATTTCAAATCGCATTTTTCAGTGCAATTAAAAAGAAAGGAGGTTCCGATTTTTATGTAAGTAAATTTTCATATTGTTGTTACAGTAATAAAAAAAAAAACAGGTGTAGTTAGGTGTAGTATTTAGTAGTGAAGTAACTTTAGAATAACGTAATAAAATGTATTGAAGATAAATTTAATTTAATTAGTTTATGGAATTTAAGCAATTATTGAATTTAATTTGTAATTTTTAGTTTTATTTTAATTTTCAAAAAAATTGTATTTCAATTTTGAAAGGTGAATCAATAATTGTTGGTATATTTGAAATAAAATAAATATATAATAAATAAGTATACAATATATATTTTAAATATAATGGTTCGAACATGTGGGCTTTCTGGATGTAAGTCCAATTATAATTATCACGCTAATAACGTTCCAACTTTTAAAATTCCAAAAAATTAACGATTAATGATAAGCGACATTATGGATAAGCACTATATCAAAAGAAAATTGGCAACCTACGGCGTATAATTACATATTTGTTTCTATAGTTATTCAAATAACATTTACTAGTCTCAGTTTGGGTATAAATGACATAGATTTAAAATCGACGTGTAAATGTGGTAATACAAATCGCAATATGTTTTTCCAAATAAGTAAAACTTTCGCTAATATGTTATTCAATAATTTTACAAAACAACATAACGATACTCTTAAAAGCAATAAGCAAAATTGAAAATTAAAATATTTAATAATTAAAAAGAGTAATATTTGACAATATTTATTGTGATATTTTTTTTTTGTTATTTGTTAGTTTTAAAAACTATAATAAAGTTATATTTGTTTTTAACTTTTAGTTTATTTTTATATTTTGTTTTGTTAAAATTTTATTTTTGTTTTACGTTTTTCCATTGTTTTCTTTTAAAAAAATTTTTATGCACTTTTGTCTTACATATTTGTGCACTAGGCTACTGGGTATATGCACGTAAAAAAAAGCGTTCAATATTCCCTACCTCGTGTGGTGTGGAACTGGGAATAATTTTAATATATAACATATTTAAATATTTATTTTTTATGTATATTTAGTTAATTTTATTAATAATAGCAATTTTTTTTTTTAATTAAAATTTTCTAACTTAATTTGTAAACCAAAATTCTTGATAAAATTGGTTTTGCGAATTTTTTTATTGCCCAAACTGTATCAAAAAGCACTCTCATTCAAGTTTTGTTGAGGAGCTTTAATCTTCCTTTGGAAGTCTTTTTTGTTAAAAAGCTTTAAAGCCTTTGGAAGAAATTTGAAAAAATTATTATTTTTTGAGTTATTACGGTTTATGCTTTACCACTATTTCATTTTTTAATATTTCGATAAGAATTTTTAAGAAAGCTTTATCACTATTTCAAAGCCCTCTATCTATGTCAGGGCCTGTGAAAAGAATATTCTAGGTTATGGTAGTAGATAATCTTTGCTCAAAAGCTCTCAATGAACTGAAAACTGATGTTTGATGTTTGTTTATATCTTACCCGTTATACGGGTTCAAAAGAAATCATAGATAAAATTCAGTTATAAATCAATAATTTTGGAATTCCAAAAAGAATCATAATAAACATACAGTTCAGCATTTATTAGTAATGATTTCAAAGAATAAATGGAAAATTTCAATATTCAACAAGCGTTAATATCAACTGGCGTACCAAGATTATTAACAATTGAAAATTAATATTATTGGTATAAATGGATCGGTAAAGAATACAGTCAGCAATAAATTGCACATTACCAAAAAAAAAAAATAGTGTTAATCCAGTCATACGAATTATTAGTTGGAGTCATAATGAGAACAAATAATGATTTCAAAAGCAACATCAATGAATTTGAAAAGGAATTAATACAAGATTTCAATCGCAAAAAATATGAGTTACATAAACTAGCTGCAATCAAAATTAAAAGATCAAGGAAACATTAGTCACTATTATTACAAAAGACGTAAAGTTGAACTTGCTTATAAAATTGCCGCATATTATACTACAGAAATCACAGATCACAGTATAAGCGCACGGTCCTAAATTATTATAAAAATTGCTATAGGTCCATATAAAATTGTTAAGAAAACAACATCAGCTGCTGATATAGTAATTAATTAAAATGTTTATTGAAAAGTATAGATGTTTTATTTTACTAAGTTTTTTTTTGTTATAATGAAATCAAATATTACAATTTGTTATAAAAAATATTGTTATAAAAATATAAAATATATTTGATATTATAATATTTTTTTAATTTATTAGAAAATGTTAAACATTTAGCGCAAAACTACAGAAATGAAAAAAAAATCCATACATAATAATAATATATACCTATGAATAAATAATAATTAAAATTTCATCGTGATCATTTATAAAATTACAGAATTTATGAAATATATTAAACAAGAAAAAAAAGTTTGAATTATATTATATATATTTTATATAGGTATACTATTTTTTTTAATGTATTAAAAATTTTAAATATTTAAATTTATTTCAGGGGTCTCGGTGGCTAACCACTACCACGTGGGTTATTAACGCGAATGCGGGTTCAAATCCTGCACAGGGAGCAAGTTTTATTAATTGGAAACAAATCCCCCTTGCTACCAAATATAGCGTAAATATATAATATAAACAAAATAAATAATATTAGTGTATAAATTATAATTTAGTAGTTTTCAGCCACACACTACGTATTATGAATTCCGTTTCAAGCTTTGAACATCAGTAACTACATATTTTTTACGATTTTTCTACTATAAAACCTATACATAATATTAATAATAAAACATAAGCAACAAATTTCATATTTACATTACAATAGCATGGTACCTACGATAGTCGGCAGTAGTAACAAATCGTACACAACACAACAGAATAACAAAAAAAAAACACAAAATTATAGAGACATTCTCACTTACTCTCTTTAAAATTGAGTATTTTTGATTTCCTCTCGAGCCGACTCGATTTCAAGCAGCTCAACTATTCTTTGGCTATATGTATTGTAGTATGTAGTATGTACTTTAACTTATGCATGTATAAAGAAAAAAAATTAAAAATTGATAAAAATCATCATTTATCACAATATGTATTGAAATTTTGAATAATGATGAATGATATTGATCTGATATTAATAATCAATATGTATCTAAGTATGTACTTATGTATGACCAGCGGGCAGAGTCTATTTAAAATTCAAATATGTATATAATTATTTTGGTTTTGTACTTTTCTATTAAATTGTTGCATTTATGTATGAATGTTTGTATATTATTTGAAGCGATTAGAGAACTTTTCTAATTGTATTTTTTTTGAATTCAATTTCTTCGCATATAAGTACTTAAATTTTAGTATACAGCATTACAGCAATACAAATTTTAGTACTTAGTCTTACACCCAAAATTAAATTTGAATAATTTTTTATTTTTAAATATTTTGTATTCAATATTATGCAGGGTTACCATTTGTAGAATTGTGGTAATATTTGTACGGTTTTCCCGCCCTCTGTACCATGTACAATCTTAATCAAGGATTGTACACCAAATTATACGGTGTTTTTCAGATTTTAAATTTTTTACATTAGGGCAAGGTAAAATGAACAACGTCAATATTGTTAAAGACAACGTGTGGCCTATAAAATAATTTAACTGAATTTTGCTCCAAACTTTGTTTGTGCATTTTTCTAATGTTTTACGGATACCTATTCTGTTTTCCCCACGTACCTTTAAAACATTTATTTCGAACTCGATAAATAAATAGATATAATAGTCCTCACTCACAATACCAAATAATCTAAATATACGTACACCAACTACAGACTTTTTACACAATTTAATTCTGTTTTGGCGTTATTTTAAAAATAATTTCAATTAGTGTTTTGACGAATTTGGTTTTGTTTACTGATTTTTTACGGATTGTACTTTTTCCATAAATTCTATTTTTCTAAACTGCAACTGTATATTATATGAATTGGGATTCAACATAGAATTTGACTACACATTAACAGGGGCCCCTAGTTAGTGTATAATTTAATAATAGTATTCGACCTCTAATGGTTTTAGTAGCCGATGCTTCTGTAATATTACAATATCCTATGTGAATATTAATATAAATAAATAAATAAATAAATTTATTAGAAATTAAGTGAAAATGCAATATAAGATTAACAAAAATTTTAATATATGTAAATAATAAAACTACATAAATTTAATAAGCAACACAACTCACAAGGTATCTAATGTAGGAATATAAGTCAATCGATAGACTGTAACCCAACAGAGAGGAGTGTTTTTATTTTGTTATAAGTAGTCTTTTAAGTTAACTAATTTGATTCTGTAATTTTGTATTATATATATTCCATGCATTTTTATTCTTTTCTGCAGAAATTTCTGTAATTAAAACTATAATGATATACCAGAATTAGTTAATTCTGCTAATCTCGTTAACTTCTTCTATGTTATTAGGATATATATTAAAATTATGTACTGTCATCGGGAACCAAACTGTTTTCAAGTCTCTAGCTCAACGGGAATTGAATTTAAAATTTCTAGATTCTAACATTCATTTCACAATTGTATCTTAATAAAAAGACTATTAAAAATTTAGTAAAAAAAGAAAGGTATCACTGTACTGTATACTGATTATCGGCCTGGTATTCAACAATGTAAAAGATTCATAATTTGTTTTAAGAATTTTAGCTATAATGTTAGCGTTCCTTTTACAGAGTACTCCTAACTACACGAGATTGGAGAAAGACTAGATAGGAGTAAATACTGTCGTTTACAAAATTACTTTATTCTAAAAATTACGTGTATTCTAAAAAAGTAAATTAATTAAGTAAGCGTATTTTTTTTATTAACAGCTTTTTATTAACTTGGCTGGGTAAAGGATGGAATCTTAGAAGGCATTTTAAACACACTTCCCGTTGAGCTAGAGACTTGAAATTTTCTTCATTAGATCAGATCCCGATGACAATACATGATTTTAAAATAATAATATCGAAAAATATTAGAGAAATTAGCATAATTTCAAAATTAAATTTTCATACAAAGATGTAACAGAATTTTTAACAGAATTATTACAGAACCAAAATAAAACATTTTATCTAAATTTACTAAACTCACCAATACCAATACGTATACGTAATACATACATTTTTTTTTTTTCTATAAAAGACTATTGTTTTTTATGTAGCCCATTGCATTGTATGCGTACATATACATAGGTACATACTTCAAAATATGTAATAATATGTGCTTCGAAAATATTTTTGGTTTGAAAGCGATGAATTTAAAAGATATGAATGTGTAAACAAATTAATGTGCCGCACTTGAGAACACAGTGTAAAATTTAATATGCATTTACTTAAAATTTAGTAAGCAAGTGTTAAATTTAAGTTTTTTTTCATCAAATCAATTGATTTTTAGTATACAGTTTTATTTATAAAAGAAATGTGTTAATTTATAATATTTATATAGATATGTGTTTTTCCTTTCTTAATTATAATTAAAATGTGGCTTTTCTTTCGAAACTCTTAACATATTAAAATCGCATATTATGGCCCTAACATTGATATCTAAATTGGGAGCTACCTTTAAATTAAGATCTATTAGAGAATGATGATCTGCACCACTAATGCCTTTTTCTGAAGTATAAAAACTAAGAATATATTTCCAATTATGTAAAAACATTAAACAAGAAAAAGAATATATTAAAAATAAGAAATCCAGTCTTTTTTAAAAATAGTAAATAAGAACAATATTTTTCTTTTCAATAACAATAATTATGAATTAATCATAAAATATATGTTATGTACATACATACCAGTGGCGGCTCGTGGATTTTCAACCTAATGATTCAAAACAAAAAAAAATTCTTTTAAAACTTGTATTTTAGTTCTATTCTGCTTTCTTTAGAAATTTCCACAAATATTTATTACATCTTCAAAAAAAGATTGTTTTATTAAAAGTTCTTGCAACATTTTTTTTCAATATAAAGTAATGATAAACTTGACATTCTAATTCATTCAATTCTCAATTTTTTGTTTCTTTATTCTTTAATTTCTCTTCGTCGATATTTTTCTTTGCTTTTTTATTTTGTTTTTTTTTATAAAATACAATACAAATGCATACCTATTATTTTGCTTAGATTCAAAACATAAAATTGAATCTTGGTTGAATGTTTAAAAATCTTAAAAATAAGCAAGCAAAAAAAACAATTTCCAATTTCCAGAAGAAAAAGTAAAGATAAAATTTTGTTTGGATCATATTTGTAGAGATTCAAATGACTAAATTGAATAAATGACATGATATTACATTACAATACATACATTAACATAACATACATACAACTTAACACGAATAATATATTAAATATTTATTAATACATGTATGCAAATAGTAAAAATAACCAAAATATTTGTTCTCTTTTGTTGTGATCAATAAAATATAAAGTATACATATTGTATGTAAAGGATTTTTAAATTTTTTAAAACTTTTAGATTTTAAGTAAAGTTAAAATTTTTACGACTGATTCAATGAATCAGTTGAATCTTAGGAGAAGCCGCCACTGATACATACATATATATCTACATCGTTTAGAAAAAGCAAAATAATTTTTCTTTAATTCAAAAACATTAGCATTTAGAAGTAAGCAAGTTAATATATTCTCAATTACATACTTTTAAACCCAAATTTTTTTACTACATATGTAGGTACAAACATGTACAAAAATGGTATGCATATTTTTATGTGTGCTGTACTATTAAAAATCTGCTAACACAGTCATACCAAATTTCCAAATTCCCAACTGTTATTATTTAGTTGATTTATCGATTTATTATTTTTTAATATGTAGGCAACAGTTATATTTATATGAATGAACGGTAAACATAAACGACCAAAAAAAAATTTTTTGTATGCATATGAATGGACGGTTAACATAAACGAAAAAACAAAAATTCAGAATGTTCTATAGCTAATAATTTCTATTTTTGAAATAGACTGTATGTCATATATCCAACAAACCAAATCTTAGAAGATGTAATTTCTAGGAGGTCTAATCAATAAATTAATTTTCATAATTCTTTCTCTTACTTTCATATTAATCAATTACAAGTATTTCAACATACTTGATATTATAAAATTCTTCTTTTTTTTGTTGTTCTTCTTTTCTTTTATTCCTTTGACCGCTATGTAAAATACAATAATTCGTTTTAAAGTACAATAAACTAAAATTAGGTCATTAAATGAAAAAGGATCATATTTCAAACAAAGCAAGACCAAAATTTTTTTATTTAAATTTAAACTCTTACAAAATTTCTTTTCAAGTACAATAAACTAAAATTAAGTCATTGAATTAAAAATAAGAGATCAAATTACAAATAACGCAAGACCAATTTTTTTGATTCAAAATTAAATTCTTACACAATTTCCTTTTCAAGTGCAATAACAGAAATCGAAAGCACTTGAAAATATAATAAATTTCTTTTTCTTGTTTTTCTTTGTAAAATATTAATAATAATCAATATTTAAAATTGAATTCTAAATATAAAATTTGTAAAATGTAAAAGTTAGTTTTAAGTCTAGATTCGTAAGGTTTAACATTTAATTTTTAATAAAGAAAATTAAAATAAAAAATCAAAATTGTTTCGTGTTTAATTTATAAAGAATATTATTTTATAAACCTCAATCTTATAAAATAATAAAACTTGTATGCATAAATTTACCTAAATCACAGAAAAAAAAAAATAAAATGTAATACTGGAAGAAAAATAAAAACGAATAGAAAAAAACAAGAGAACAAAAAATGTTACTTTGATTGTTTTTAAATATTTTTAAAGGCTATTTCTTATGTATATGTGAAGATCTGATATTTACCCACATAACAGATTGAAAAAAAGAACTATTAAAATGTTATGATTTTAAAAGAAAGAAACATACGTTTGATATTTCCGTACATAACAGATAAAAAAATAAAATTTAACGTTTTCTTAATTTATTAAAAATTTTGCCGAATATTAACAATTGAAAATTAATATTATTGATATAAATGGATCGGTAAAGAATACAGTCAGCAATAAACACTGAGAAGTTCAGCTCATAATATAGATACATATGTATATGAATGAATATATGTCTATTTATGTATGTAGTTATAGATTTATTATTACATATTATATTTTTTAATATGTAGGCAACAGTTATATTTATATGAATGGACGGTAAACATAAACGAACAAAAAAAATGTTATGTATGCATATGAATGGACGGTAAATAGAAACGAACAAAAAAAATTCAGAATGTTCTATAGGTTATAATTTATATTTTTTAAATAGAATGCATGTATAAATTAAACATTTAAAAAAAAAAAAGAAATACTTAGCGTACCTTAATAACAGAAAACAAAAAAAAAGGAAACTGTAATACTGGAAGAAAAATAAAAACGAATAGAAAAAAAGAGAATGTAGTGATCACACTACAATACTTTTTTCCGATTACAATCCTAAACCATATTCAACAGTAATTCAATAACTCAGTTTAATTTTATTTTCTAACATACAAATACCTAACATAAACAATTTTAATTATGTCATACTTAATATGAAGTTCTTTCAATTTCTTTTAAATTTCAGAATCCTACGATTCAGCAAAAAATAAAAATACAAACAAAACAGTGAAAGGTACGTTTACCATATGCACATTGGTAAAAACTTAATATAATAAGTTGTACTTACCGCCTATTGTTATTGTGCAACATATGCATTTACATGTTAATATAAATAATTTTTATACCCGTACGATAGGATCGGGTATAATAAAATTACTCCTCCGTTTGTAACACCTCGAAATAAGCGAGCTAGATATACCTTCAAAGGTATGGATCGGATCAGAAAAAAATTCTAAGACTTTTGAGCCATGTCCGTCCGTCCGTCAGTACGCTAACTCAAAAACTAAGACAGCTAGAATCTTGAAATTTACACAAAATATTTTTCGAGTAATTTGTCGGTTCCTTATTTTTTTTGGTTGAGTTTGGACCAAGCCTTAGGGTAGCTCTCGAACACCTAACTTTTAGATCCCCACATTTTTTTTGCAATAGAACTATGAAATTTTAACTACTGATAGATCTCACAAAAATATTAATTTTATTTTTAATAACTTTTTTTTGTAGCCCCACCCGTTACGGAGCTACACCTCCCCAAAGGTTCAAAAAAGCTCTATATTTAAATTGTTATAGCACAAGTTGTATAAGGTATATCTTCATTTTGAAAACGCCAAACGATTACTACTTTTATTAGCTTTAAAAGTATATATACAATAAATATATATTTGTGGCATACGGTGTCTTAATTTACCGTTATGCGAAACTAAAATTTTGCAAAATTCTTTAACCCTTATATCTTCTAAACGGTTTAAGTTGGAAACTTGAAATTTGGACAGAAGTTAGATCTTTGAAAATAAGTATGAGTCATTTCAGAAATTTTTTTTGTATCACCCCCCGTTTAGGAGCTGTAAGGAGTCAAAAACTGAAAATTTCCTATTTTTAAACACTTGTAACTTGAACACCTGTTAACATTTTTTTGAAGTAATACACAAAAATTAAAGCTTCAACATCATACTCTTATTTCTGTTAACAACTTTTTTTAATAATATAGGGTTACTTTATAATTGACGAAAGTGTTACTTGATTTTTTCAAATTTTCTAATAAATTTCTTCAACAAATTTTTTGCATTTGTTTTATTCGATAATTTGAAATTGTTGAGGATATAATGCGTAGTACATAAAAATGTAAATAAATATACAACATAACGGTTGCTTGAAGAATTTTTATTTATATGATATTGATATACATACATACTTATATAATATCATGTTTATTTACATATCGTATATGTCACTAGTGAATGAATGATAAGAGTATATATGTATATTATATAGCACCGTATTTACATACATACATGTATTTTATTGTACTTATAAGAAATTATTCTGTCAATGGAATATTTAAATATAATATAATATGATATTTAAAATTATATTTTCTATTTTGTACTAAGTAAATTTAATATACATTTACCGCTTAGTATTAAATGGTACTATAGAATATTTGAAAAAATTTTGGATTGATAATCGTTATGTGAAAGGTTAAAATCTGCTTTCGAAGAATGTACATATAAACATATAGTTTGAATATATGTACAACCCATAGTTCTAGAAATTATAAAATTCACCCAAATTATTTTAAAATACTAAAATATTAAAAAAATAATATTGTGAGCAGAGTGACAGGCTGTTAACATACTAACGGTTCGTACGGGTATCTAAGAGTTGACAAAGGCAACTGTATTCTTCCTCGTTTTTCTTATAAATTACGCAACATTGTGAACGAATTTTTTTGTTAATAAATTTTTTTTGTATGATACATTTAAGTAATATAATACCCTAACATTACTTAATATTTTTTTTTAGCATAAAAGTAAATAAACCAAATGTAGAACATATTACTAAGTAAAACTAATTTATATTATATACAGAAAGGAAAATACGTTTTAAAAATAAATTTAATTATTCTTGGAAAATGCCATATTGACACTTTCACAATTTTAAATATTGAAGGTTTAGAAATCAATACAACAACAAATTACTAAAATAAATTGTAAATTTTTTGTATAAATAACATGAAAATCATTAAATAAAAAACAGTTCTAAAAGCGATTTAGATTAACAATCAAGATCAGAACAAAAAAGGAATTAAATTGTTTTTTTTTAAGAGACTTGGACAATACTTCCTGTATTGGCTCTAGCTGATACAGGAAGATAGTTGTGTATTTTGTTTGGACTTTTAGTCTGTAAAATACTAACACTGACTTGGGCACGGCATAGGGCAAAAAGCTTTATTTCACAAAAAACCATTATAATACAAACATAATATTACATGGCGACCCTTTGGTAAAAACGAACCAGACAACCAAAATACCAGAAACCCTGCAAACCAGTGAGGAATTCACCATACATTTTTTTTTAAAGAAGGAGGATCAGATGAAAATTTTCATAACTATAATAATAATCCTGTTAACTTGCAAAACCCATTTGTACCAGATACCTTGGCAGTGCAGACAAGGATTCCGCTTTACATACAACGAGACGTGTCTAGAGAGAATTCATGCAGCCCTCATTTAAAGAAAAAATCTACATAAATCTGAAACTAAGACCTCTCAATGAAGTATTAAAGGAGAACCCTACTTGGCCGAAACCTCTGACAATTGAACAATACAGAGAACGACAGAAGAAGAGAAAACAAGTCGAACAAATACGTGTAACTCCAAAACAAAACAGAAAAGGAGGACAGAAGGTAAAAATTAACAACAAAATTAGAGAATTATATAGAATCATTCCAATAACGTTGGACCCGAAACAAAAACAAAAATTTATAAACGAAGCAAAAGAACTTAAGAAACACAGAAGGAAGCTAACTAATAAAAACAAAAGGAAAAACTGCGATGGACAACACAATACCTAAACAAGATGATGTTGTCATAAATAATGCCAATCCAGTCGTTTCATCAGCAATACAACCAACAATAGTAGAAAATGAAAAAATTCTAACACATAGAAATAGCAATTATTATAATAATCATTTTAATATCATTAAAAATATTTTTAATAACATTTCAAAAATTCATAAGAAAATCAATTAGAAATGAAATTAATAAAGCTCAAACAATTTAAATAATACAAAAAAAAATTTTTTTTTTTTTAAAAAAACAAAAAAAAAAATATATATATTCATGTAAAACTACTAATAAATTGTCAAATTTTTTTTTATTTTTCAAGACGTTGTAATATCTAATAAATTTAAAAATCGTAATTTAAATTTTATTGAATTGTAATGTTTTTTTTAATTAATAGTATGTAATACTAAATAAATAATTAAATAAATAAAATAATTAAATATATTAGTTAAAATTTACTTCATTTAACAAAAAAAAACATTTTTGTTTTAAAAATCCTACATGTCAAGAGCAGACGAAATTGAAATCTTAAAAAATATATAGAAAAAATTAAATTAATTCACTTCATTATAGACAAAAATAAAAATTTCACTCAAAATTTCTGCACATAGAAAAATAATCTTGCAGACGCTATTCAAACAAAATTTAAGGAAAAATTAGAAATTACCAATATTGCAGAACCAGAATTATTTATAAATAACTTCTATCAATATTACTATAAAATAAAAGAAAAATTAAATCTTAAAACAAAAAATCTTAATAAAATGGACTTTGATATCAATAACACTCTGAAAATCATTCCGATTTTTGATGACGATAAAACTAAATTACAGAACTTTTTAAATATCACTAAGTACTTATATGAAGCTACAAAAACAGAAGACCGCGAAAATTTAATAGGTTTTATTTACAATACACGGTTGACGGACAAACCCAAAAACAAATTAATCGGCATACAACAACCAAAAGACCTAAAAGATTTAACAAACGCACTCAACGACGCTTACTCATATACTAGAACACAAACCATAGTACAATCAGAATTAATAACCACGGTACAAGCTCACAGACCTTTACAGAAATATGTAGAAAGAATAGAAAAATTAATAGCAGAACTCAATACTATTCAAATTTAAAAAAAAGGAGAAGCAAATAGAGCAACGATAACTTCTTTAAACGACGAATACGCAACCGGACTATTTAAGAAGGGACTAAACGAAAATTTAGCAAATATACTATACGCCGCACAAAAAACACTGTCTTCAGCAGTAAAAATTGTAACGGAAGCAGACTTATCAAAAAATAAACCAAATAAAATAATGTATTTAAATAAATACCATAATAACTACAGGAATAGAAACCAAAATAGAAATCAAAGAAATTTTCACCAGAATCAAAATAACAGAAACAATTCACAAAATAATAACATTAACAGTAACCGAAACAATAATAACAAGCGCCAATATAACAACTATAATAATAACAACCGCCAATATAACAATAATAATAATAACAACCGCGAATATAACAACAACAATAATCTTCAACATAATAATTTTAACTATAACAGATACAAAAATTATAGAAATAATAATACCAGAAATATAAACCAGCTTGCAATAACGCAGGAAAACGAGGTAAGCCTCGAAGTTTAATATCATGCCGAGGGAACATACAAATTCACAATGAACAAAAAATATTCTACATTAATAACAAAAAAATAAATTATATAACCATACTAACAGATTTAACAAAGAAACCGTTAACATTTCTACTCGATACTGGAGCAGAAATATCCATTGTTAAAGAGCATTTAATTGACGAACCAGATTTCATTAATTCCGATAACATCTGTAAAATCACTGGTGTCAATGAACATATTGTATCATCACTAGGAAGTATAATTTTAAATCTTAAAATAGAAAACTTTAATTTAGAACAGAGATTTAATGTTGTAACTTCAGATTTCCCGATACCAACAGATGGTATACTTGGAACAGATTTTATACATAACCATAATAGGATAATAGCTTAATAGACTTTGAGACTTTTACAATCACTTTAAAAATAAAAGATAATGAAATAACATTACCAATAAAAACACACATACCCGATTACCATAACATAATTATTCCGGCTAGAACAGAAATGGTACATCCACTTAATATCAATATAAAAGAAGATAGCATTGTTTTTAGCAAAGATTTAGGCAAAGGAATCTTTTTAGCAAATACTATAATACCAGCAAAAGGTATCCCACATGTTAAAATCTTAAACACTTCTAACAAAGCAGCAATAACTAATTTAAAACCAAGTATAGAACCTCTAAGAAACTATAAAATAATAACAATAAGCCAAAATAAAATTAATAGGCAAAAACAACTTTTAGAAGAATTGAACATAAATAATTTAGACACACAAGCTAAAAACACAGTTACTCAAATATGCAAAGATTTTTCAGATATATTTCATTTAAAAAATGACAAATTAACATATAATAACTTTTACCAACAACATATAAGTTTACAAGACAAAACACCCGTATATATAAAAAATTATAGACTCTCACAAACTCAGATCGAGCAAATACAAAAAGAAGTAAAAGAAGTAATTAAAAGTAAACTAGTAGAACCTTCAAATAGCCCCTACAATTCTCCACTATTAATAGTACCTAAAATTTGATAAAATGATAAAAAAAATGATAATGATAAAATGATAAAAAAAAATGGAGATTAGTGGTACATTACCGACAGTTAAATAAAAAAATAATTGATGACACATTTCCGCTAACACGATTAGACGATATTTTAGACAACCTAGGAAGAGCTAAGTATTTTGCAACCTTAGACTTGAGTAATTCTTTCCATCAAATAAAACTTGACAAAAAATCAAAATCTCTTACTGCCTTTTCAACTAATAAAGGACATTATCAATTTACAAGATTACCCTTTGGATTAAAAATATCCTCCAATAGTTTTCAAAGGATACTTACTATAGCACTATCAGGTTTAGATTCAGAAGCATTCATATATGTGGACGATATAATAATATTCGAATGTAGTCTAAAACATCACAACGACAATCTGACAAAAGTTTTTTCAAGAATAAGACTATCTAATTTGAAATTAAATCCATGGAAATGTAACTTTTTGCAAACTGAAGTCACATACCTAGGACACCTGTTTATAGATCGCCTTCTTAAATATTTCCAGTTTCAAACTTTTTGATATATTTAGTGAATTGTGCAGGGCATATATAGAAAAAGAAAATAATTGCATTATTGCTGGGGATTTTAATATAGACATGCTAAATACTACTTTAACACATGTCAAAGAAATGAAAAAGCGAATTGAGGATGAATACTTATGTCAACTTATTAATGATACAACAACAACAACAGGTGAATCTAAAACATTAATAAATTACTTAATAGTCAAATATCACTGTAAAGATGTAACCTATAAAATTGACTTAAATAACAATTAAGTTATTCGGACATTCGTGTGAATCAGCACTTAGTTGGACGATTTTTGAGTGGAAGAAAGAAATAGATACAGGAAACATTATAGTAACCATTTATTTGGATTTTAAGCGTGCATTTGAAACAATTGACCCTTCAATCTTACTAAACAAGTTGGAAAAGTATGGGGTAGCAGGAAAAGAGAATAATTGGTTTAAAAGTTTTTTAACTGAAAGAAAACAGAGAGTTAAGGTTAATCAATCAATATCAACTAAAAAACAAGTAGAGTTGGGCGTTCCTCAGGGATCAGTATTGGGAGTATTACTTTTCCTAATATATATTAACGACATTAGTAGTATTTTAAAATTTGCAAAGGCTGCCCTTTTTGCTGATGACTGTCTGATTTATATTTCTGGCAGGAATATTAATGAAGTGGTTAATAACTTAAATGAAGATTTAGTAAAATTATATGAATGGAGAAACATGAACAAATTAAAATTGAATCTTAGTAAAACCAAATGTATGATATTTAATTCAAGACTGTCCCCCATTATTAAAATCAACGATGAAATAATAGAAATTGTTAGCAGTTATAAATATTTAGGAGTAACTGTTGACAATAAACTAAATTTTGAGGATCATTTAAATATTATTTGTAAAAAGATTTTAAAAAAAACAAGATTTCTAAGAAGATTAAGAAAGTCGATTAACATGAACACTGCCACTGTATTATACAACGCCTTGGTTCTTCCTCATTTCGACTACTCTGCTAATATAATATTTTGTAGCAAAAATGAAACACTGAACAGATTACAAGTGTTGCAAAATAAAGGCATGAGAGCAATACTAAATTGTGATATATATACACCAAGGAATAGAATGCTTTTAATTTTGAATTGGATGAGTGTAGAGCAGAGATCAATTTTCAAGGTCCTAATTTTCATATTTAAAATGAAGCATAATTTATTCTCACATTATTTGTCTAGAAATTTAAGATACGTTAGTGATGTAACAAATTATAACCTTAGAAGCTCAAATAATTTTCGGCTGCAAAAATTTAGGAAGACATCAACGCAGAATTCAGTCATCTATAAAGGATCGAAGATTTTTAATGAAATGCCAAACATAATAAAATTTGAATCAAACATTAAAAGTTTTGTTAAACTAATTCAAAATTATATCAAAGATAATTACTAATTTTTTTTTTTAATTATTAAAAAATTTTTTTTTTTTTGTTTTTATTAATTATTATTAATTTTTAATCATAGTTTAAATAATATACATAGTTTATTGGAATTTGTTATTTGAAAATTTCTTAAATCTTGTTAAATTAAAACAAAAAAGAAAAAAAAGGAAATGGGATTAAATTTAAACTTTTTGCATTTTGGAAAATATGAATTGTAAATAATATGATTATGTTGTAAAAAGTTTTTTAAAGTAATAAAAAAATACATACATACATACATACCTCATAACACAAAATGGGATCAAACCTGACCCATCGAAATACGATACAATAGTTAATTATCCAACACCCACGAATGCAGACGAAACAAGACGATTTGTAGCCTTTGCAAATTATTACTGTAGATTCATAAAGAATTTTTCAGAAATTGCCAAACCATTAAATAATTTATCAAAAAAGAATGCAATTTTCGAGTGGACGACCGAATGTGAAAATTCATTTACTACTTTAAAGAAAAAACAAATGAACCCATCTATACTTAAATTCCCAGATTTTAACAAAGAGTTCATAATAACTACAGACGCTTCAAATTATGCACTAGGAGCTGTACTATCACAAGGTGACATAGGCAATGATTTACCAATTGCATACGCCAGTAAATTCTTAAATAAACACGAACTCAACAAACCTGTTATTGAAAAAGAATTATTAGGAATTCATTGGGCAATAACGTATTTCAGACCTTATATATATGGTAGAAAATTCACGATAGTAACTGACCATAGACCTTTAGTTAGTCTATTTTCACATATAGTAACCCCTCATCAAAACTGACAAGAATCAGATTGGATCTAGCGGACTATAATTTTACGATAATATACAAACAAGGCAAAATGAACACAAATGCTGACGCACTATCTAGAATAGAAATAAATTCCGACTCCTTGAAAAAATTAATACCATCAACTAAAATTGACGTAATTACGTAATTACGAGATTACGTAATTACGTAATTATTAGTAGAGATTAATTACGTAATTACGAGAAGTAAAGCTAGCATAACACCAAACAATAAAAGTAATGATAAGAGATCATTGAGACAGAAGCTTCATGAACTTCACATGTTCCAATGTACCTCGATATCAGAAACTAGAAATATAAACAAAATTAAATTTGAAATAATAAAAGGTTGTGATATGAAAAATGATCATACGCCATGTATGCATAAAGAAGAAGGCTGTAATGTGAAAAATGATTGTATGCCAAATATATATATGAATAATAAAGGGGATGTAATGGTACCAATAAGGATAAGTGATAATTCATATCAAGACTTCGGTAGGACCTTGGAGAAACTTATCCCATATATTAAGAACAAGAATATAATAAAATTGAAATGAATAAATTAAAAACGTTATATAACGATATGATAAATAAAAATAAATATGATTTAAAAATTGTGATATATACCCCACCAATAAATATAAAAGATAATAAAATTAAAGAAGAAATTATTAAAAAATATCATGATACCCCACAAGGAGGCCATACTGGTATCAAGAAAACAATCAACAAAATAAAACAAAGATACGTATGGAAAAAATTAAATAAAATGGTTAAAACATACATTAATAAATGTAAAAAATGTGCGCAGAATAAAATATTAAGATATAATAAGGAAAAATTTATCATAACAAATACTCCCACTGGAGCATTTGAGCAAATAAGTATGGACACAGTAGGACCATTAACCAAATACGTGGAAGCCATCCCACTTGAAACTAAAGAAGCAGCAACTATCGCGAAAACAATTGTAAATAATATTATACTAAGATACGGTAATTTCAAAACAATAAAGACAGCTCTTGGCACAGAATTTGTGAATGAAATTTTTACAAACATCTGTAAGACATTTAATATATAACACTTGAAATCGACGCCTTACCACCATGAAATACTAGGATCAATAGAACGAAATCATAGAGTACTGAATCAATATCTATTATCATTTACACAAGATTACCAATGGGATGAATGGATCCCATACTTCACATTTTGTTACAACACGACACCCCATTCAGATACAAATTACTCGCCTTTCGAATTGATTTTCGGAAAGATATCAAGTCTACCTACCAAATTTAATATAAACTCTAATATACCGATTTTAGATATTAATGATTACGCGTTAGAATTGAAAACAAGATTAAATTTCACTGCCCAAAAAGCTAATGAGATGTTAAATATAGCTAGGAAAGATAGAAAAGAAAAACATGATAAAAATGTAAAACCTATAAAATTTAAAACTAATGATCTAGTATTTATAAAGAATGAAAAGAAAAATAAATTAGACAGTCCATACAAAGGACCGTACAAAATAATAAAAGCAAATGGTACTAATTCTGTAATAAAAATAAAAGACAAAGAAAAGAAATCCGCAATAATAATCTTAAATTATTTTCAAAAGAATAAAAAAAAAAAAAAAAATAAATAAAATTTTAGTTATTATAAGACTATTAATAATTTTTTTTAAGTCAATTTTTATATAAGATGCAAACAAAAAAAAAAAAAAAATATATAAAATTTAAGATTCAAATTACAAAATCTAAAATATTTCATATAAACATGTACATACATAGCACAAAATTTTTTCACTCTTTTTGAGTACAAAAATTTTATTTTTTTTACGGTAAGGGTGTAGTGATCACACTACAATACTTTTTTCCGATTACAATCCTAAACCATATTCAACAGTAATTCAATAACTCAGTTTAATTTTATTTTCTAACATACAAATACCTAACGTAAACAATTTTAATTATGTCATACTTAATATGAAGTTCTTTCAATTTCTTTTAAATTTCAGAATCCAACGATTCAGCAAAAAATAAAAATACAAACAAAACAGTGAAAGGTACGCTTACCATATGCACATATGTAAAACTTAATATAATAAGTTGTACTTACCGCCTATTGTTATTGTGCAACATATGCATTTACATGTTAATATAAATAATTTTTTTTCTTATAAATTAAGCAACATTGTGAACGAATTTTTTGTTAATAAATTTCTTTTGTATGATACATTTAAGTAATATAATACCCTAACATTACTTAATATTTTTTTTAGCATAAAAGTAAATAAACCAAATGTAGAACATATTACTAAGTAAAACTAAGTTTTAAAGTTTGTGAAATTAAAATAAAAGCTGGAGGCAGCAAACGCATAACTATAAACTTATATTTTTAAATTTTGCCTCCAGCTTTTATATTAATTTCACAGACTTTAAAACTTATATGTACTTATATTTATATATATATTTGACATATTGAAATAAACTTTTTCAAAGAAATATCGATTGTAACAATATAGTTTAGAAAATTACAGAAAAATTTGCTATTAAAAATTTATTTTCTACTTTTTAGTTCAAAAAAGCTGTTTCTTTAAAAATTTTTTTTATTTATTTTATTATTTTTGATTTTGGATTATTGCAATTTTGTTTACATATTATGTTATAATAAACCGCAATATGAAATTCAAATGGTGTTGAAATGCAATTTTTTATTAGTTGTTTATTTTTTTTGTAATTATGAACGTAAAGAAATTTTATTGAATATATTAAATATTCAATAGTTACTAATTTAATTACACTTTTAATTTATTTTAAATTAAACTTATCGAATGTAATCCTGAAACTGAAAATCTTCTTATAATAATATAATATTTTATTTTTAAATTAAAAATCATTAAGTTCGTTTTGCTTAAAAATGAATATTTATTACCATATTTATAAAATGTATGTACTAAACAAAAAGTATATAGCAAAATTTAAAACTTAAATAAAAATGTGAAATATTAATTGAAAATAATAACTTCATTAACCAAATATTTTGTGCTGATAAAATAAAAACTTTTGGTAAAATTCTTCCGAACACGAGAAAAAATGCGCCTTGATCTAAATCCTATAAATATTTAAAAAAAAACACAAATAAAAATAATTAAAAACTTTATAAAAAAAAACAGATTTATTAAATTATCTTATAATTTAAAATTGAGTCATTTTATTTCAGCAAAAATAAGTTTTTTTTTGTTTTTACATTATAAAAACAAATTTAAATAATTTTAAAATTTAGACATTTTTTAACTAATTTTAATGCAAATTCATAACCATTAAAAAAATAAATTTTCAATATAACTTTCATTAATTTTGCATATTTTATAAATTATCAATCAAAGGAAAAGCATTACATATTATTTAATTTTTTTATATAACTACTATCAAAAAATTTCCCTAAATTCAATTTAATTCCTAGTTTTTTTAATTTAATTTTTTTTTTAATTTTGGCTAATTATATTTCAAATTTAAAAGAAAATAAACATATTAATTTATATAATAACAATTTTCGGCAATATTTTTTTATATATCAATCATAATTATATATAAGAATTTATCAAAAAATTAAAATTTGTTTTGTTGAAAATATTTTGTTTTTATTAAACTGATAAAACAGTTATAATATTAATTAAATTATTATAATTTATTATAGTAGGTGAAATAATTTCAAATAATAAATTATTAATTCTTCTGAACAATTTCAAAATATGTATGTACATATATGTAAAATTATTTTTTTACTGATATATGGAAGAGATGCAATATCTTACCATTTAGTTAATTTTGTAACCGTTATTTATTTTAGTTCCATTTAAAACTTTGTTAATAAAATAAACGCAATTGACTCAAGAGCATAAATTGGCAAATATTCTTAAAAGTTTCAAATTACTGTTAATAAAAAGTTCTTAATTAACATCTTAAATCACCTACTAAAACAAATGTCTATATACTAATTTTTTTATGAAACTAAATATAGATAAAAAAAAACATAAAACATTAATGGTTCTATTCTAAAAAGAAATTATAAAAACTACGATCATAAAATATATAAAAATACATTAAATATAGGACAACAAAAAAAATAACAATTTGATTTTTTCAAAAAAAAAAGAAACATTTAATTCCCATTCAATTGGGTGTTTAACAATAAAAAGGCGAAATAATTAGAACTTCCTTATGCAGTTCTGCAATAATTAAAAAATTATATTTTGTTTTTTATATATTTCTTTTTATATTTCTAATTTATATTTTATAATATCTTTTATAAATTATATTTTATAAACCTCTTGTATTTTTATAAAACCTTATACATATATATATACGAGTACATATTGATTTAAACAAGATATAAACAAGTATATAATATAGAAATATGTATTTTTTTTAGTACAAATTACATTTTTTTATTAATAATTTTTCATTTTTCAGTTCTTCTATAATATTGCATTACATTTTTTTATTCATTAAAAGTTAATAATTTTAATATATCTATAAATCTTAAAAAATTGGCATTTAAATAATTTGAAAATATATAATTTAATAAATCATAGTATTAATTTTTTAATTCTAAGTTTTGATATTTTATTTTTAGTTTAATTAACAAAGTTTTAATGTAAATATAATGTGTATATATTATGTAAATTGTATTAAAAAACAGAAGGCATTAGAGAAAATATATTTACTTTAAATTTATGCGTTCTTTTTCATAAAATTATTTCGATTTTCGAATAGTTTTTTTTTAAAAAAATTTTTTGATTTATAGTATAGATATACATATACATATAACATAATTTTACAATTTTGTTTTTAGAAAAAATTTTGTAAAAATTTAATAAAATTTAGAGTATTTGTTTTATCTTTAAACATTTATATATGTATGTATGTACTTTAATTTTACTTGTATATATTTGCAAAAAGTCACAATGTTTTATTTTTTTTTAATTAAAATGTTTTTTTTTCAAGATTTTAACTCATGGTAAAAAAAGAAATCATATTTCCTTATTTAACCATTATGTAATTTTTTTGTTTCTCTTAAAAATAACAAAATATTAATATTCATCCTGTTTGCATAGATACTGAATAACAAGATTTTGGTGGATATTGAGATCCAGCGTTGAGTCGATGCTATGTTAACATTTTAAAAAACATGATTGCCAGAACTACGTTTACAATAAGTACTAATAAGACCAATTGCTGACGTGAGAACCAATCCTAAGTAAATTGTTGAGTTAAAAAAAAAAAGAACTATAGTATATAAGATAGGAAAAATTAAAATTAAAAAAATATTTGTTCAATACATTCGAATTAAAAATGTATATTAATTGATATAATAATTTTAGTATTCTTAATTTAAAATTTTATTTCAAAAATTGTGGCATTTTATTTTCTATATGAAACGCCAAACTGTTATGGTAATTAATGTTATATATAGTTAGATACACTCTAAACAAATTAATTTTTTATTATTCTAAAAAGTAATTACAAATATTTGAACGTTAGTATGCTAAAGTTTTGAAAAATGATTATTTGCTAATGAATAATATGCCTGCAATTCACAATTTAATAGAGCAAATATATTTTGTGATATATTTCGCTCATGAGTGGGATTTTCTCATTATTTAAATATTTTAAGGATTTTATTTGATGTGGACTTACCTTAATTTGTGGACTGACTAAATACAATAAAGGATTTGCTTTTAATCTTTCATTAAGTTCAACTTGTCTACGAACTTCTTCACGACGTGCAGAACCTAACGCCGACACCTCTTCGCGGCTCATCATTGAAGTAGCTATAGGTAATTCTTGAAAATCTGGCAAAGACTTTTTCCTCTGCAGAGTAACATTTATTGGTACACTCTATAAAATACATACATTTATATTCCAATTAACGGATAACATTATTTGTCTTAAAAAGATTTGATTATATATACTTATTTAATATTTTAAAGTTAATTTTTAATTATCTTTGAAATTTTCTTTAATTTTTTTATTTTTATTTAATTTGCAGGCATATTTATTTTAAAAAATATTCAGATAGGTACATATAGAAATTATATAATATGATATTTATTTAAACCTAAAATATGAAGATTGGAATATAATTTTACATAACTATGATCTTTTATTAAAAAAAAAGTTGGATAATCAAAAATATTTTTCCCAAATTTTTAATTTTTATATTAAAACTATTTATTAAGTTAATTGAATTGTTTAATAAGTTATATTTAAAATTTTACTATTGCTATATAATCTTTATTATTTTTACTTCATAAATTTTTAAAGATAAAAACGTTTTCATTTTAACATCACCTCAACTGGTGGTGCTATAATCCAACTTTCAGAGGCTCTTCTTGCTAGTAGTGCAGGTGAAAACTGCAATTCTTCCTCTTCCTCATCCTCTGGGTACCATTCCATAATAGAAATAATTTTTAATATAAAATTAAAACAAGAGTGTACCCTTAGGGTTTGAATAATTTTTTCTTTAATCTTTATTTATATGCCATGAAGTATTTGGATATTTTGAAGTACTTTTAATAATGCTTATAAACAATGTATTTTTATTTATTTCTCACTTATTTTTTAGAATATTTCAACTTTTCACATGAAATAATTTTAATTATTATTATTATTCGTTAATTAACGAGTCTACAAAACTTTATTAGTCTACTACACGGAATTGTGAATTTGTGTAAGTATAAGTTACATATATATAATTTTTTTAATATTATATAATAAATAGATAACTAATATATATCTGTCTTTTTATATAGTATTATATTAATATACTTTAAATTTTTTCTAATTATTTTTCACGCAACAGGCAAAAGGTATATTAAAATTTCCGATTTTTATGTAACAAATTTCCTTATTTTCTGTAATTATTTTATTTTTACGTAAATTTAAACTGAAGGTATCGAAAATATATCTTATATCCAAGAAAATTATTAAGCATCCCTAAAAAAAATTTAATATTGTTAAAACTATTTTTCTTTTGATTATTAATTCTATTTATTCTTTTACATAATAAAATGTTTTAAGGAATATGTCTAGTACGTTATTATTATAAATTTTAAAATTTTGTTAAATGTATCTTTTCTTTATTATTTTTTTATTTAAATAGTTTTTTTTTACAGTTTTAATTTTTCCGAAAAAAATAATGGTTTAACTCAGCTATTGTAAAAGTCAGACTATTTAGCAATATTTATAAAAAATTGAAAACAAAAGATAGATATACTTATATATACATATGTATGTAGGTATTAAGTAAAATTTAACATATTATGTAAAAAGAATTTCGCATTGAATTCTTAAAAATAAAAAGAGTCTCTCAAGAAATCTGATGTTTGTAGATAACAAAAAATTGAAAATTTAAGGAAAATAGAAAAAAATTTATTTGAGTTTATGTAAAAATTATAAGCTCTCTGAAATTTAAAAATATACTTTTCATAAAATATATGTATATAGGACGTTTGTATAAATTTTTCTAAAAATGAAATAAAGTTTTCCGCAATTTATTTATGATGAGTGATGTGATGACTAATAATTAATAAAATATAAAACTAGATTAATGTATTTCTTTTTAAATACGGTATCTGAAAACTAAACCTTATTAAATATTGTTTTCTAAAATAATATTTATTATATACATAGTAAGTTCTTTTGAAAATTTATTTTTATGTGAAATAACTTGTTCGATAACAATCTATAAAAATATAAAGATTCACTGTATTTAAATATATAAAAAATAGCTGGCTGCTATTTTTGTATAAATGCTTGTGTGTAAGTAATAACTTACACCTAAAAAATTATTAATTTTTTTATATTATGGAGCAAATTAAAGATTTGAAATGTGTCTCATATATTGAGTAATTTTTATTTTTAGTAATTTTATAATGTTTTAATATATGATATTTTATTGTATGTATTGGTTTTTGTTAAAAAAAATTAACAAAAATAAACAATTGTATAAAGTGAACTATTTATTATATCCTTACTTACTACTTTATTAAAATAAAATTGGAACTCGCTGAAGTGCTCTGGGAAGTTTTTGTTGCAAAGAGTGAAGTAAATAATTTTTGATTGTTTCTTAAAATAATAAAAAATGTTGCAAAATTCAAAACTTCAAAAATTGATACAAACTTTAATATGAAATTAAATATTCTATATAAATTTCATCTTTTCAAATATATATCTAAACAATTTTTGAAAAATTTGCTTATAGTCACACTGTCCCTCCGTCCGTCATGTGTTACAAAACCTTTATATCACTTAACAAAGAACAAAAAAATTTTAACCATAAATAGGTCTCTTTTAAACATAAATGTTATGGTGCAACATTTTTAAGCAGACCTACTCGTTAAGGAGCTACAGTCTCTCCAACTTGGAAGTAGCCTTTTTATTTGGCTTAATATGAATATCTACGGTTGTGCTTAATGTTTATTCAATCCAAACAACATCACATCCTTATAACATAACACATAGCATATAAAAGGCAAGAAGAAAAGCTTCAACATTATATTTTTAAATATTTTTAGATAGTTTTTCATAAATTGAAGAAACTGTCTCATGATTTTGAACATTATATTTTTACATAAACAAATTGTTTTTCATAATTGTAAAGAGTTTTCTTAAAATTGAGTGAAAGTGTGTCTTGGTAGTACCAACTTTCAAAAATATTTGAACGTTATTTTGAAGAACAACAATTTCTGAGCAGTCAGAAATTTAACTTTTTGAATGCTTGTTACTTTTTGAATTGATATTCTAATTAATTGTAGCATTCCAAAATTATTAAGATATTTTTTTTTAAATTTTTGTTAATTTGTCAAAAAAAAACAAATGGCTTAAGAGATAACTTAATAAAATAAATTTAAAATCGGATACTATAAAACTTTTACTACAAAAATACATATTACATCAAATTTTAAATTTTCTAATATTTTGTGAAAATATAATTTATTTTTATGATAGTGTTAAATCTTCATATTTAAGAATATTTTGATAAAATAAATGTTTGAAATTTAAGAATGATGTAAAGTTATGTAAAGTTGAGTGGGAGTTAAGCAAAATTTCATATGATATATTGTTCAAAAAACAAAAGCATTCGTAAAAGAGTTAAAAAATATTAATTTGACAAATAAAAAGCAAAATATAAATTTCTTACCTTTAAATTTATTTTTCCAGCTATACCACTAGTTCCACCAGTGTTTACATTTGAAATGGTTTTTGGTGGAACAAATAAACTTTCCGTTCGTTTTGGTTGAGAGGGCGAGGGAATGATATCCTGTCCTAATGTTCTTTGACGTAATAATACATCTTCAAATGGCTGATTCGGTGAAGAATACGTTGCCTTTTGACCTCCACTTCGTGTTGTAAATTGTGAGATACCCACTGACCCTGTTATTGAGCCATTTCCAGTTAGAATTGAACCATTTCCTGTAGATGTTTGTGGAGCAGGTGTTGTACCGCGAAATTGCGAACTTGCTCGTACATTTCTACTTGGAGTTGTATCATCAGATGATGTTGTATTGTTTACCGTTTGTGAAACTGATATATTACGATCGACTGATGGTTGCCGTGACTGTCCACTAAGACGACTCGTAGCTCTAGTGTACCGATCAACAGAGTTATCACGACTTGGTGGTCTTTTGTAGTGATCAAAATGGTCTATCGATGATTGCTGACCAATTTCTCCTAACATTGGTTTACTTGATTGATTAACAGGGCGAGAATTTCGTCTCAAATTTGTACCAGAACCCGGTAACGCATTGTGTAGTTGTGCTTGGTCCATATATAATTGTTGTTGTTTCTGTTGGGTAGAGTTGGTATAGTTTTGCTCAGTTAAATTACCACTATCTGAATATATTTGATTTTTATTGACAAAAGCGTTGTCATGTGACTGATTTGTATTTGGCTGTTGCAAAAGTTGTTGTGGCAGTTGCTTTAATTGTTGATTTAAATTAAGACTGCTTCCACCAATGTAATTATCAGCTCTTTCATTTATAGCCAGAGATGGCTGTAGTGGTTGTGATAATGTTGAAGATGATTGTTGCAATTGATTTTGATATTGATATGGTGATGAAGTATTAATTTGATGGGATCTATGTTGTTGTTGTCTTTGATGTTCATATTGTTGAATTTTATTAATATGTTGTGTCAAATCTGTACGCGGAGAAATTTGTTGAGAGTACATCGTACTTGGTACTTGTGGGTTATCAAATGTTGATGGTGGAATCATAGACGGCTTACGGTTTAAAGAAGATGCATCTAGAGTATTACCTAAGTTTTGATTACTGGGATTATTATTATGTGCATGCTTTATTGTTGGTAGTATAGGGTCGTCTGAGGGCTGAGCTCTAATTCGTTCACGAAATCGTAAACGTTCAAAACGCTCAAGAACAGATGGTTTAAAATCAGGTGCAAATTCTCGTGCGGTAGATACGGCACTTTCGCAGTCAATTCTAGCTTTATCAGCTGCTTCATCTGCAAATTCTGCTTTACTGCGAGCGGTTGCTGTACGTGATATTGCTATATCAGCTTTTTGCAAAGCATACTTTGAAGCTCTTTGTGCTGCTTGAATTGATGCTTCTATACGCTCCCGAAATTTTCGTGAACGAATTAAAAACAAATGCTTTTTTTTATTACTTGTAATTAAAATATTATTCTTGTATTTTCCTTCTTCCTTCGTACCGTCTCTAAATGTTGTAACCCCGTAACCATGTTTTTTATTATTATGCCATTCACCTTCATATCTAAGTTATAAAAGAGTGTTGGATTTAATTGATAATCAAAAATTCAAATTTCTACTTACTTTAAACCGTCACTACGTTCTGAAATGCCATATCCATCACGTTTATCACGTTTCCATTCACCAATATATGTTTCAACAACACTTGGATCTAATTGTTCATCATCTAAAGTGAAACTAGCGTTGGACTCTGAATGGATCGATCTAATAAAAACGTAATTGTTGTATTTAAAAGAATGCAAGAAAAATTAAAAAATTAAAAAAACGAATAGAAATGAAAATAAAAGTACATATTATAAAAATGTTTGTACAAAAACTCATAAATACTTTTGAGATAATACGGACTGGGAAGAACCAGTACTTATCCATGAAGCGGTTGACACTGTTGATCGTATACTTCCAGATGCCGCAGTTCCCCTTTTTTCAAGATCACCCACGCTTCGTTGTTTTCTCATTTTGAGACCCTAAAATGGTAAAAGTATTTAAACTTAAGTTTCTAATAACAACTTTTAAACAACTGATTTTACTGAAAATATTCCTTTTTTTGATTTTTCTCCTAAGCTATTTCTACGTGTTGGCTCGTCATCTGATTTTGCACGAAGCACAAAGCCACCACGTATATCTTCCATCCGATGATTTCTTTTATCTGAAGGATCAGCATTTTCATTATTTAACGAACTCATAGAAGTGTGAATTGCAGGTTTTGGTCGGTAATGTGAAGCCAATCCGTATGGGGCTGATGTCCGTACACCGTAACCATGGCGTTTTCCCTCCTGCCACTGACCCTGATAAGATCCTGAAAATAAACAATTTAGGTACACATAGGTTCAAGGAATGTTAATTATTTTGAATTTTGTATTTAATTACGATTAAATTTTATAAATTTCTAAAACGAAATAGTCTAAAAGAATAAAATAACTTTTTCAGAACAAAAGGACATCTAAACAAAACTCCTATAGAAAAAAATGTATAGAAAAAGTCCAATAAAGTGTAGGTACATATACAAGTATTATTTTTATTATTATTATATAAATAAAATATGTATTTTCCAAATTAAAAGTTTTATGATTTATCAGCATGTACATGTAAAATTCTAATTTTTCCGCTAAGGTGTTATGAAAACGTTCGATATCACCATTCCCTGTATGGCTGTTCAGTTTAGCTAAGTGGAATGCTACATTTTGCTCTTGTAAAAAAGTCTTTATTTGTGTAGCTTTGAATTCATTGTCTACTATAATTTTCTTAGGTTTACCTAACTTTGCGTAATGTTCCTCTATTTGATCGATAAAAGTTAATTGGTTTCTGTCTTATAATTAATATGCAGAACCGAAGTTCGAAAATTTGCCAATACCTGTTAAAAATGAACATTTCATTATGACGTAAGTATCGATGTGATATCACTGGGTGTTTCTGTGAGATTATATTTAGATTTAATAGATTTTCTGACGTATTTAACCAGCTTACAGATATCAAATTGATTAAACTATTTGAATTGTTTCTAACAGTTTTGCGTAGCATATTATATTTTTTAACTGATTATAGATTTCCTGTATGCCAGAATGACAACTTTCTTTTACATGATAAAATGAAATTTGTTTAACTGCTTCTTCTTAGGTTTTTATTTCTTGCGCTGTAAACGAACAATTAATAAATTTTATATTTCTATCACTTGGAGATAGTTCTATAAGTTTATTTTGTACAATATTATATTTATGGTCTGGCATTTCTGAATATGTGAGAGTTATTACCATTTTAATATATCTTCTTAAAATATCATTTAAATTATTGAAATCGTATTCAGCTATATATATATTCTACTTAAAATATTTTCCATTTCCAAAATTTTATTATTTGTGAGTATAATTTGTGTTTTATACACATTAACTAACCCCTGTTTAATGCCAATATGGTCTAGTAATTCTTCCTCTGCAGAATTTACTGTTGCCATTGTGACGTCATCTTCAATATTGAATATGTTTTGGGATTCAATGGATTCTTTATCATCTTCTCCCTCATTTGTTTTTTCCTGCGTATTCTCAATTCTACTTATAAAGTCTGCGACGCGAATTGTTTTAGGAACTTTTTCTGTTTTTGATTTTACGGACTTTCGTATAGTCGTATAGCTCGACAAGAATTTTATTCAAATCCAAAATAAAATGATTACAAACATTCAATAATTAATGTTGCTTTATATTTCTAATAAAAAACAAAAATCTTTTTTCATAACAATCACATAGAAAGCAAAAGAAATAACAATGTTGTACCTTGGTGGTGTTTAATTTTGTTGATAATAAACATTATTTTAAATTTGTTGATAATAAACATTATTTTAAATTTGAAATTAATTTCTAATTTTTAAATGCGTAAATCTTATTATTTTGTACCTTGCGATCTTGTAACATTGGGATTTTGTAATATTGGGGTTTTACAACACTGGGATTTTGAAATTTGGAATTTTTTTTTCTGGAATTTTGATTTTTGAATTTTTACTTTAGGATTTCGGACCCAATCCGTTGTTAGAACGAAAGGTTTTTCAAAATTCGGATATTTTATTACTGGGTGATTTATTCTAAGAGATTTTAATTTCTCAAATGATGAAATGATAATATAATTAGGATCGTTAATGTTAATTTAAAAATTTTTTTTTCTAATATTTTGTGATAGGTTGTGCAACTTTTGCGTAATCCTTCACAATTTTCCGATAATAACTGGTTAACCCTAAGAAACTTTTAATTTGTCTTTCTGTTTTTGGTACAGTTCCTACTCCGAAAAATAATAGTCCAGAAATCAATGATTTTCGACCTATCAGTATCTCCCAGCTCTTTCTAAAGTTTTTGGGTACATAGTATACGACAATTATCCAAATATTTGGTTAACGGCAACTTGTTATATAAGTTCCAGTCAGGTTTTAGGAAAAATCATAGTACTAAAACAGCTGTCCTCGAAATTACGGATGTTATTTCCAGTGCAATAGATATAAAGCATGCAACTATATTGGTACTTTTAAATTTTTCCAAAGTTTTTAATTCAGTGGCACATGAGTTACTGCGTTATAGATTGGAACGAAATTTTATGTTTCATAGAACAGCTGTTAACCTTTTAAAAAGCTACCTTTCATGTAGACATTGTAGTTTGTATGCGGACGATGTTCAAATCTAATTGAACTGCCATGTTTAGAAATGAATATCAGTTGTGACAAAAATGCTATTTCATCAAGCTATTATTCTGTACGCAAGTGGTATTTCTACAGTTAGCTTATCACCCCTCAAAATTAATGATAAGACTGTTCCATATGTCAAAAATCTAGGAGTAGCTCTCAACAATACTCTAACTTGGAGTGATCATATTATTCAAATTTCTAATTAAGTTTATCCGATTTTGCGTAAGTTGTGGAAAATAGCGTCAAAAGCATCTCTAAATACAAAATGCAGATTCATAGAACACTGGTGTTACCGTATTTTTTATATTGTGATGTGGTTTATTGTAAATGTAAATGTAATTTTTAATGCTTGCACAAGATATGTTATTAATCGCCGAAGATTTGACAGTGTTTCTGATGTGTCGAAATGATTATGTGATTAATGATTTTTGATTACAGCTTCACTAACTACTTGAATTATAAGTACCTATGCTTTCTCTTCAATTTAATAATGTAATCCCCAGTATCTCTATGAAAAGATATCTTTTGGAAGATCATTAAGGGTTATTCCTCTTATTATTCCACAACACAGCACAAGGTCAAGGCAATTGCCATACTTTGTAAAAATAGTGTCTTTATGGAATTCTCTTCTCATTGATATTCGGCGTGCTCATTTTATAATGAATTTAATATACTTTGTTTTGAATATTTTAAAAACTTATAAAGTATTGATAGCATGGTATGATAACATATGTAGTTTAACTTTTGTTTGGTATATAACTCTACTTTTGATATCATTATATTTAATTTAAATACATTTACATTATTATATTGTTTAGAAATTCTATTTTATACAAATTGTAGAGACTTGTCGTCTCAATGTATATATGATTAAATAAATAAATAAATAAATATAGTTTTAATTTTATTTGGGTAGGGTTTCAGTCCGTCTTTAGTTAATGTGTGTCCTAAAAATTCTGCCTCTTTTTTCATAAAGTTCCATTTATCTATTTGGATTTTTATATTTTTATTTTCTAAAACTTTAAGGATACTTGAATTACACTAATATGTTCTTTAAGTGAGCTGTGAAGTACTGACTATAAGAATATCGTCCACATATACTAAACATACTTTGTTAATATACTCTCTTAAAATGTCGTTCATGAGTCGTTGGAATGTCGCCGGAGCATTCTTAAGTCCGAAAGGCATTCTGTTAAACTCATATAACCCATGTTGTGTTACAAATGGTGTATTTTGTTTGTCTTCTTCTTTAATAGATAATATTTGGGGGTAACCCTTTTTCAAATCTAACGTTGTAAAGTACTGTGGTGGGGCTTCGGTAGCCTAGTGGGTAGGCGTGTGGCGTATTAACCGAAGGAGTGTGGGTTCAATCCCTGCACAGGTCGTAAGTGTTTTTTTCTTTAAATACCCCCCTTACGACTAAATATAATGTAAATATATAGTATATAATATAAAAAAAATAAATAATATTAGTATATAATTTAATAATAGTATAAAAACCTATAATGGCCTTTGTAGCCGATGGTTCAATAATATTGCATTATATTTATATATGTAATATTAATATAAATAAATAAATAAATAAAAAAGTACTGTGGTTTACCTAAATTATCATATTTAGGCAATGTTCGGTAACGGAAATTTAACGTCCACTGTCACTTCGTTTAGCCTTCTATAGTCTATCACAACCCTAAATTTCTTTTCTCCCGAGTTGTTCGATTTTTTGGGTACTACTATTAAGGGACTGGAATACCGAGAATTACTTTTTCTAATAATTCCTTGGGTTTCCATTTCTGCTATTTGTTTTCTCACCTCTTCTTCGTGCTTTGTTAGATACAGTTTACAGTTTTAAGACCTATACAGTTTTAAGATCAGTTGTTGTTACTATTTCGTGTTTTGTTTCTGTCGTTTGTGTTAATATGTCTCCGTCTTTGAAAAATAATTTAGAGAATCTTTTAATTAGTTTTTCTATTTCTTCTAGTTCTTCCGAATTAGGACGGTCTAATTTTAACGAATTTATTTTTGGATCTATCGTTTCAAGTACACATATTTCATTAAATTTATACGGCGAGTTTTGAAATTTTATATCTTGTTCGTTTACGTTTATATTTCTTTTTTCAAAAACTACTATGCTTTCCAAACTATTTAATAAATCAGAGCGTATTATCATTTGGTACTTTCTTTTTGGTAAATTTTTAACTTTCCACCTTATTAATGCATTAAATGGCATTTTAAATTCTTTTGGTGGTCGTATATGGATTTGGAATTTAATACTGTTTTTTCCATTAATTGTCGTATAAGGAAGATTTTATTTTTCTTAAACCCTTCTATTCTATCGTTAATAATACAAAAACTAGATCCGGTGTCAGTTAATGCTAAAAATATTCTATTTTCTATATTAACTTTGCTAACAGCAGTTCTGATGCTAGTTTTCTATTATCATTAAAATTTTGCGATGCTAGTTTTCTATTATATATTAAAAAATCATAAAAAAATAAAAAATCATATTATCATTTTCATTTCTCGTTTTTTTCTTAGTATTTATTTGAATGTTCTCTACTTCCATAGAATTTGGATCAACTAGGTCTTTGTTTAGGAAAATACTGTTGATGGCGATATTGGCTCGAATTGTTCCTAAAGTTTCCTGACCCTTGTTGGTTTTATCGGATGTTTCTGGGGTTATTATAAAAATTATTATTCGGCGTATATGGTCTCGAATTATTATTAAATTTATTATTTGAGCATTATTTGATAAATTCTCCTATTTCATTTTCTTGAAATTGCCCGTTATTAATTATTATTTGATTTATTTTGAAACTTATTTTAATTATTTTTATAATTGTTAGAAAGTTCATTAAAGGCTGAATTTTTATTATATTTTATATTTTTATTTTGGTTAATATTGTAATTTTTTTGATTAGTTATAATTTTATTAAATTCTTCTCTAATAGATGAATCTTCAAATCTACTTTCTCTCATCGTAACAACAATATTACGTAATTCTTTTTCATAATAAATTTTATCTAATAAAATTTCTTGTGTGATTTCTTTGACTGTATTAACTAAGAGACTATCTACATTGCTTAAATCTATGTGATTTTGACCTCTATAATAGACCTGGATTTCGTCTGCCTTATATTTAATATCTTGATTCACTTACCGAATTAACTTTCAAGTTGGAAATCATTCTAAAGATTTCAGACGGCTCAACTTCTGGTCTGTATTTTAGTTTTTAAATGACTTTAATTGCTTCCCAATCGGATGAATCTGATGTATTTATAACACAGTTTTTCGCCTCACCATGTATTTTTTCGTAGAATATTGCTTGAATTATTGCGTGTTTTGTATCTGCATCATTTGCTGATAGCTGATATTCTACATTAATAATAAAAGAGTTAACGCTTACGTCTCCTTTACCAGTAAAAATTGACATAAACTTGATGTTTCTTTATACTGCTTCCATTTGTGTTGTGTTTGCTGGTGCTCTGATGTTGGTGCTGGAACTTATACTGGCGCTTGTATTTGTGCTTGCAGGTTATTTATAGTTTCTATCATTGCTTGGATTCGTTTTTGTAGTTGTACTTCCATATTGTCTTAATCTTGGACATTTATGTTTTCGTCGAATTAGTTCATAAGCTTTAATTTTACGTACCTTGGTTGTCCACTGTCGTATATTTTTGATTTTAATTTTATGTACGAAGTTAGTTTCTGCGGATAATGTAATAATTCTTCGTTGTTCACTATCGAATATTTATGATTTTAGTTTTATTATGTTTTATTATATCTTTCGTTGTCCACTATCATATATTTAGGTTCGACCACTGGATAATATGTTTATATATTATAATTCTAATAATATTAACTTTAATTATAATAATATTATAATATGTTTATAATTCTTTGTGCCTTAAGCAGATGCAGTCTTTGTGCAAATCTGACGACATCTTCTTGTTTAATAAATTCATCGAGTTTTATTTCTTCTTCTTATATAACTTCTTTTGGTTATTTTTAAAAAAAAATTTATTTTTATTTTTATGAACAAACTTTATTTAACAGTAACTTACAATTTAGCTTAAACAAATGACTTAATTATGACCACTTTCACGTCTAAAAAATGATTGATTTAATTCTAATTTGCGTGACTATTTATATTATTTCAAAAGTGTAATCTTTACATTATTTAACTTAATTCTATTTAATTTTATTTTGTTGTGATTTGAGCAGTGTTACTTAAATGTGGGAAAGCTTTTATTTTAAATATTCTACGATAAAATTATGATTAAACATGATTGAAATATGATTTTGATTTTAAATTAATTTGTTAATAAATTTTATTATTTCAGAATAACAGGAAATGCAAATTTAGGGTCTGTTATTTTTGTAGGAATAGAATTTGAAGAATTCGTATTTGTTTTGGGAACAGGAAGTGCTGACGTAGGGTCTGACAAAGAATTTATTTTATTACATAAAGAATTGGGTGAATACATAACTCGCGCTGATAAAAAAAAGTTGAACTTGCTCAGTAAAAAATTATTAAAATATACTTTAAAACGTTTTTTTTTAAACAGATTTTTATGTATTTTCATGCGGATATATTTTATTCAACAAATGTTTGTATTTAAAATTACACGTTTTAAATATTTTTTTATCAATTTTCAGTAATTCACCAATGATGAGTTCATTTCTCGAAAAAAAATTCTTCATTTAAAATTTTATAAACGAACAGAAAAAATTCTACATTTTTTTTTAAATATTGCGTTAATACTGCGTTATCGTTTGATTTTTTTTGTTGATATAATCAGATATAATATATTTTAAAATACATGGTATATGTAAGCAACAAAATGTCGGATGCCAAACAATCTAATTATAATTTAGTAGTTTTCAGCCACACACTACGTATTATGGCATTACGCTAAGTTTTGAATACAAGTACATATTTGGATACGATTTTTCTATTACAAAATCTACATTAACATATAACATACATATATATGCATGTTTAGACAATCATGATTTTTTTTGTTTTCTTTTGAAAACAAGAAATTTTGTATCCCATACAAATTTTTTACAACTTAGATGCCAAGGCAAAATATACTTACACACCAGCTATGGGGCCCCTAGTATTAATTATATTTCAATTTCGAATTTATAGAAAATTAATATAATATTGGAACAAAATTAAAATACTCTTCTAGCAAGTAGTGATTGACATTTGTCATTTGTTTTGTATTTTTTTTTTTTCATTTTTTTTTATCATGTTGCAAAGCATTATAGTTGTTCAGGTCGCAAATTGTGAATCGTCAAAAATTTAGGAGCAGAAGATGTTAAATTTAGATATTGCATTTTTTAGAAACGAACACGAATTTATTGTCAGTTCAACATTTTTTTAAGAAACGAACTCAAAAAATACGCAAAGTGGAGAATTCCTTATCAAATAGTGGAGAATGAGTGTAAGTTTTTTTGAAAGCAAATTCATCATAAGTAATTTAATTCTTTTTTTAAGGCTACCTTATGTTATGAATCGAGCAAATCGTAAGACCGCTATTCCACATCAAGTTTTTCATCAATGAACCATTAATGGACAATTAAATTGATGAGCTATTACACACTCCTGTTGAAAAATTCAATTTCGTATCCATTTTTTTGACATTTTACAATGACATATTGTAGATATGTTCTGAATATATATAATTTTAGAACACATATATAATTTTATCACATTGGAAATATAATTTCTGAACAACTTCTTTTGATTTCAAATTTAATTTTGAAAGCTAAAATAAAACGTTGTTTTCTGTCTTTTTAAATATGTAGGAGTATGAAATTTGAAATGTAATTTTTGAAAAAATTTTTATTTCGTTGATCTGTTGATATCTATAAATTTGAAAACAAATTTTATATAAAAGAGAGAATTGAAATTTTTAACTTAAATAATTTGGCGCTACAAAAGATAAGTATTTAAATATTTGAATTCAAATTATTGTAATAATTATTCTATTCTTCTAGTTATTCTATATAAATGTTCTTATAGTTAGTATTAAAATTTTTGAATAAAGGATGGATAAAGAATGGATTCCGTTGTTTGGAATATTTTGTTATCTATAATAAATGAAGAATATATTAGTATATATTCTACGTATTTTATGCAAGACAGAATTTGTTTAAAGAAATAAAAGTTTTTCCAAAAATAAATAGGTAATAGAATTTGTAAAAAAAAAAATAAATAAAACGTACATTAAATGTAAAAGAAGAATAAATTTAGTGAATTTACCTTTTGAATTCATATTATTTCTATTATTTATCTTTCATCTTTATTTTATTTTTCCCTACAATATCTTTCTCTTTCTTTTAAATTAGCTAAACACTTTATTTTTTAAATGTCAACTGAATTTATTTTTCACATGACATCTACAAAATTGTCTAAACTCTGAACATTACCAAAAACTTAAAAAAAAAGAAGCCATTTTTCTCAATCAGCTGGTTTTGACATTAGATTGATGAGAAAATGAATGAGAACTGGATGAGAATAGAACTATCATCAATTAATTTCTCATTCAGCTTTCATCAATTAATGTTCCATTAATGGACCAGTATGGATGAAAACATTGATGTGTAATGTGTAGGCTTGTAATCCTATGTTTTACCTACAACAATTTTACTTTTTAAGCAAACTTTCGGCTCCCAATGTTAAAGAAATCAATATTTTTGTAATATTATCTGGTCTGTAGACTGTACTGTACATATATTACTTTTAAATACACACATATGTATAAATGTAAACATACATATGGATGTATGTACATATTTTGTAAAACGAAAACAAATTAAAAGAACAATATTTGTTAAATTAATATTTGCAATGATATTTAATTTATAAAATCTTATGTGATAACATTTTTAAACAGAATGAAATTTTATTGCTATTTTTGGTAAATGAAAAATATTATATTCAAAAAAACCGCACTCATTATTATACACATTATACTTACACACCAGCTATGGGGCACTCATCATTATATATCGTTTCTTCCTTTCAATACATTAAAGATTGAATTCTAAATAAATTTTAAATTTAAGAATTTAAAGAATATACATGTAAAGAAAACTCCTAAAAATTCATAAAGAATTCGTTTAACTCTGCTTTCGGTAATGTCGTTTGTGCTGCAACCATCAAATAATATTTAACCGTCATCGAACTTTCGATTATGCAGTTAACAAGCGTCATTCTTTCGGTTATGCAAAAAAATAGAAATGTCAGTCAAATTTGTGCATACAAAGCAGATTAAAAATTTATGATTAGTTGTTGATTTTTGGTGTGAACAGAAGGAAAAATATAAATACATACATAAATTTTTGTTGAAATGGATTCTGATTCTGAAAAAGAAGTGTAGTAATATTTTTTCTTGTGACATTTCAATTATATTTTAAAATTTGAAACATAAAAAAGTAATTGAAATAAAATAACAGGTTTTCCAATTTGAGTGATATGATTTCTAAGTGACGTTTCGGCCATTTGTAGTATGATCTATCTTTTTTGTCCATTGTATTCAGTAATGTTTACAATTACATCGTGGAGAGATATACGCAAGAACAACGTTTACAAATTATTCAATTTTATTATCAAAATAATCGTTCTCCAAATGCAACTTTTCGTGCGTTTTTGCCATTTTATGCTCGTAATAATCGTCCAACTGTGCTCGCTATTCGTCGAATTGTTGAAAATTTCGAGTGTACATTTTCTTTACATAACGTTCAAGTGCCAATACGACAAAAAACCGCTCGAAGTAATGAAAATATTGCTGCCGTTCAGGCAAGTGTTGCTGCAGACCGCAATTTGTCGATTCCAAGACGTTTTCAAGAATTGGGACTGTTTCAAACCACAACCTGGCGGATTTTGAGAAAGGATTTGGGTTTGCATCCGTATAAAATTGGTATCACTCAAGAACTGAAGCCATTGGACTACCGTAAATGTCGTTAATTTGTTGATTTTGTCTTGGAACAACTTGAAAACGATAACGATTTTTTTAAGAAAATCATCTTCTCCGATGAGGCTCACTTTCATCTGAGTGGTGTGGTAAATAACCAAAACTCTTGATTCTGGTGCGAAGAAAATCCACAAATTATTCATGAACAACCATTATATTCACCTAAATTGGCAGTTTGGTGTGCTTTTTTGTCTGGTGGAATCATCGGTTCGTACTTCTTTCGAAATGAAGCTGGTAACACCGTTACTGTCAATAGAGAGCGGTATAGATCGATGATAACCAACTTTTTATGGCCGAAATTGGAAGAAGTTGATTTTGACAGCATCTGGTTCCAACAAGATGGAGCTACGTGCCACACAGCACGTGCAAGAACCGAATTATTGCGAGAAAAGTTTGGAGATTCGATTACTTCATGAAATTGTGACATTGAATGGCCTCCAAGAAGTTGTGATTTAACACCATTATACTATTTCTTATGGGGTTATTTGAAGTCATTGGTCTTTAGCAATAAACCAGACTCTCTTCAAGTTTTAGAAGTCAATATTAAACGTGCTATTCATAACATACGACTTGATTTAGTGAAAAAAGTGCTCGAAAATTGGGTTCATCGAATTCGTTTCTGCAAAAAAAGTCGTGGAGGCCATTTGAATGACGTTTTATTCAGAACTTAGTTGTATCGATTGTACTTCACATTAAATAAAAAACATTTGAATTTCTTTAACAGGTAGTGTATTTTGTTTTTTGAAAAGAAATCATATCACTCAAATTGGAAAACCCATATAAGTAATTATTATGTTTTTAAAATTAGATGGTCTTCCTTATCCTTATTATATAATTTCGAAAAAATAATATTCTAAAATATATTATATTAAAACATGAACATGTACATATATTAATATTCCATCTAAATTTTTAATTTTTCCTTACTTATAATTTCAGACAACCAGAAATATAATACAAAAATTATGCTAAACCACACTGAACCAAAATATTTTGTTTTTGTTCGGTAATGTCGCTTGACGTCGTGTCCAAAATTTGGTCTATTTGACAATTGCTTAGTTGAATCAAAATTGAATCAAAAATTATTTGGCTGATCGTCATTTTACATTACCAAAAGCAGGGTAAAAACAAGTTAATGATGAGAATAAAATATTTTTTTTATAACTTTAGTTAACATGAAAAGGCAAAATATGACACTAAAATTTGTATTAAAATAGATTTTATTAGATGTTTTGTGATAAATCTCCATATATATTGTATACATATTATCTCCCATTTAATTCTCATATCAACAAGTGCCTTTAAAATTTTTATTTTTTAAACGACCAAAAATATTTCTGCCGATAAATCTTATCCTGTTTTAAATTTAATTGTTTAAATAATATTCTACAGATATTTTCGTAGTTTATAATGATACCAGAGACAATAATATATTAATTAAATTAACTATTCTGTATTTATTTAGGATATAAATTTAATTTTTGAATATTTCTATTATTGTACACAAAATAATTGTTACATGCAGATATACTTAGATAATGTAGTAGACATTTTAACCTCTTTCAAATAATCTTCAAACGTGTAGTGTTAACGTATTAATTATAAAAATTTTTTTAAATAAAATAATTAAATAACACTATACCTACGTTAAAGTATTTTAATAAGAATGTATTTGTACTAGTAAACCAAATATGAAAATAATAAATTCATTTTGATGCAAATATAATATATTTCTATGTACATATGTATATAAACGCTAAATGTTTATGTAGATTACTAAATATCAATCCACATTTTTTTTAGGTTTAAAAAAATGCAATTTAGAGGGAATTATTTGAATTTATGTTTAAATTAAGATCCGCCAATAGTCCGTCAAGTAATCGAGCAATTGTTTTAAACCTAAAAATAGATTATTGTTTTTTTTTTTATTATGAATGCGGATTCCGAATGCATTTTTCAAAAACATGTCGTAAAGTATATTTTGTAATACATTTTATATAGCAACATAAAACATTAGGTACACATACATATGTATGTACATATTTGAAAATAAAATACAAGATAATACTTTTATTACATTGTGTATTGTTTTAACTAAAAATATTATATGTACCTATTTATAATTAAATTGGCAGAGGTAATCGGCGTTGCCCGAGAAAATAAATAATTTTTGAATTTGTTTTTTTTAAGTGTTTTAAAGAAAATAAATTGTGCGACTTTTTTTTAGTTACCAAACCTGAATCGGCTAAAAGAGAATTTGCACGAAACAGCACAAAAAGGGTCGGTTAAAAGTTTGTAAACCAAAGCAAAGAGTACCCGCACAATCTTTGTAATGATGTAAAATCAATCTCTACCATTCTAAAATAGGTTAACAGGTTAATAGGTTATTTATAATTTAAAAATGATATTAATAGTTTTAGTTCCATAACATTTTAAAAAACATTTTAGTTAATTTTGAGTTTTAGCAAAAAAAATGACAGGTTCAATATTTTAATGAATCAAAATAAATTAATCATGTATTTAATTATAAAAATTATACCATTTAAATTAGCAAGTAGTATCTAATTGATTTTATTTGGTATTCTGTTTTTCTAGGAAATTTGTACATAATATCCTATTGTTAGGTTATTTGTAATAATTGTAGTTTAAATACATTTTTATGTAAATACAAACAGTAGTTTCATTATTTTTCTAATTGAGCAAAACGAAAAGCAAATTGAAGAATGTAATTTTCAGAAATTTATTTTATAGGTTCAGGCAAAAGAAAGGAATAATAGAATAATAAGGCAGAATGTAAACCAATGGCTTTTAAAGGCGTACATTTCAATAAAATACAAACTGTTTAGAACTGTGACTTGCACATAAATTTGAATTTTTTTTTTAATTTCATATAATAATACAAAAGATGAAAACTAAAGGGACAATTTCCTCAATTTTAAAGCAACTCTACATAATTTAGAAAAACCATTAATACATGTAAAATTATAAAGTTAAAACCTTAATTTTTGCCTTTTATTTTGAAAAAAAATTAAAGGTGTTTAAATTGTTAAAGTTACAGGTGTTTGAAAATAGGAACATTTTTGAGCCGTATAGGGTTCACAGGGGGTAATTTTCTGAGGAAATTTATACTAATTCTAAAACTTCTTTCTTATCTCAAATTTTTAAATCCCTATCTAAAAGCGTGCGTTAATTTAAAATAGTGAATTGCAGTAAATTGCAAAATATTGCATAATTTTGCAACAATTGCAAAACTAATAGGTAGAGCCTGAGATACATCCGAAAATAGAGGTTTTGTGCAATTTTGAGGGGCTATACAACACACGTAAAAAATGCGCTATGAACTAACGCCGAAGTCAAAATGATCTAATCCCCAATATTTTAAGATATTAGTTCATTATGAACTAATTGCCAATATTAATTATGAACTAACCCTCAAAAAAAAAAAATTATCGCCAAAAATATTTTTCGATTTTTTGGCATTTAGTTCATATGAACTAATCCCCAAAAATAACGAACTAACCCCCAAAAAAATTTATTAATCCCTATAAAGCATTCACACATCCCAAAACACATTTCTTTTTGGAAATCAATTATTAAAAATAAAAATTTTAGTACAAAACATTATTTATTTTTTAACTGTAAAGCTGAATGATGCTTGTAACAGGAGTGCGAAAAATGAGGGACAAATTGTTATTTTGGGAATCAGCTACACATTACCCTTGAAGTTTTAAAGTACATTCGTTACACACTTTTAAATACAGACAAGGAAGTATGATCACATTGGTGTTAGTGTCATGACAGATCACACACAGTGATTATAAAGATAAGTTGGTTGAACAATTGGAAAGGATTTTAGAGTTATTACAAAATCAAGCTTATACGATTTGCCGAAATATACAAGTAACTCAACGTAGTCGAAACAAGGGAGGCACAGCGGTATATTAAATATTTTAATTGAAGAAAATGCACTAACCTCAAAACAAAAAATTAACTAATTGCCAAAAAAAATGAACTAATCCTTAAAAATAATGAACCAATCCCCAAAAATATTTTTGGAATTTGGAATTCATATGAATTAATCCCCAAATTCTAATTAATTCTAATCTAAACCCCAAAAAAAATAAATTTAAAATTCTCCAAATTGAATTTTAGCAAAAATATTGGGGATTAGTTAATTTTTGTACTTGGGAGTTGTTGACTTGGAGTTTAGTTCATAGCGCCGTAAAAATATATTATTAAAGCTTTAATTTTTATGTCTTACCGAAGAAAAATTTGTACAGGTGCTAAGTTACAGGTCTTCAAAAATGGCAAATTTTCAATTTTTCAGCCCTAAGAGTTCAGAAACAAGGGGTGGTACAAAAAAATTTTCCGAGGAAACTTATACTAATTTTAAAAGTTCTTTCAACCTCAAAATTTCAAGTCTCTATCCAAATTTTGTCTAAGTAAAGGCTTTTTCTAACGCGATACTTATATGTAGTTAAAATTTCATTGTTTTATTTTAAACGGTGTAGAAATTTGGTAAATACCCAGAAGGGTAGACGAACAGACTGAAACTAAAGGCACATTTTTTAAATTGTTTTTGACAATGTGCTAAAAATAAAAATGAGAAGTAATAAAACTATCTTGATGAAATTTATGATGTAAGTTACTAATTAAGAAAGAAAGACGAAAGATACAACCTTTAAATTTGATTCAAGGGTGGTCTGTCATGTTTTCGTTATGTTCCTGAATTTTGAAATGATTTAGACCATGGGTTTGGATTTTGGAACCTTCTGAACGAGCCCAGAGGAAACGTGCATGTCTCCAAAATCAATAAAGATATAATATATACATTTGTTTTCTGAAAACAAAAATTTTCTGTCATGTTAAGCCTTGGAAATATCTTAGGAATTAATAAAGATAGAAATTTGAAATTGTGTACAAGGGTGTTGAATCATGCCTCTTTTATGCTTCTAAAATTCGAGTTGAATAAAGAAGAAAAGCGAGCCCTTCAAGCCTGCTAAAGCTTAACAAAGATATGTCCGAAACTAATAAAGAAAGATCCATGCAATTTTGTAGAAGGATGTTCTATACAAAACTAGTAAAAGCGTTTATGTTTTTAGTTTATATTAAAATATATCTATCTAAAATAAGTAATAACTTAGGGATTTTAATTTAATTTGAATTTTTCAGGTGTAAGGTATTAATAAGTCGGTTGTCGACTTACTGTTACATTTACTTGTTTTTTTTTTGCTTTTTTTGAGAATATTTTAGTTTAGGTGCGATTCTTTAATACTAATTTTTAATAAAATCGCTAATTTCAGTTGATTAAAAAAAAAATTTAATACCAAAAACAAAGTTTGCTAAAATCAATTCCTAAAAATATAAAGTTGAGACAAAATAATATGAAATAGCAAATTTTTATTTGATTTTACACATAGATAATGAATAACTATAGTGTGGTTTTAATAGACAACTTTTTTATTATTTTGTTCATTGATAATCAGGGTAATAAAGTAGGTACCCAGAATTTTGTAATGATGACTTTTTCTAATACATAATAATGTTTTTAAATAGATATTGAATAAGGTTAAAATATGTGTAAGAACTGTATATGTGTAAGAACTGTAATATATTCTGTTCTTTAAATATGTATGTGATATGTATCTATCGATTTTGATTAAATACTGCACTGAAAAAATTGTGGATATTTTTACTAATATAATTGATTGTATTTATAGTTTTTTTTAAACATATGTACGTACATTATACATCTAGTGTGTACATATTTCAATTTTTACAAATATATTATACACATATGTACATATTATATCACCTCATGCTTAATAATACATTACTGATTGATGCTATGATGGTAATAATAGTCTTATGAGAGGAGATTATTCAGTTTTTTAATAACTACCGAAAATGTTATGTTATTAAAACTTAAACACATTATTCTAAAGATACATAATGTTATTTTCATTACTATTAGATATTAGAAATTTGTTTTGAAAGCTTTTTGTTTAATAATAAAAACAATTTAAACAAAAGTAAAGAGTTTTGAAAACATCTTTTTAATAATAATAACAAGTAAATGTAACAGTAAGTCGATGCAACCGATTTATTAATACCCTACACCTGAATAATTCGAATTAAATTAAAAATCCATAAGCTTTTTTGGCTGCTGCTTCAACTTCTTCCCTTTTCTGTTTTATTCAACTCGAATTTCAGGAACGTAAAAGAAGCATCCTCTTGGGATACGCTTGAAACCTTGTAAAACATTTTAAGTTTCTATCTTTATTAATTTCGAAGATCGTTAGTCCTTGGGAGGTGTGTGTCAGGTACCCGAATTGCCACTCCAATTCATCGAATACATCTCAGAAACATAAAGAAAACATGCCAGAACACCATTGTACTAAATTTAAAGGTTCTACTTTTGTTGGTTTTGGAGATATGCTCGTTGCTCTTGTGCTCGTCCGGAAGTTTCCAAAATACGAACCCATGGTTCAAATTCTTTCAAATGTCAGTTTCCAATTTTATAGAAAAGGAAACATAACAGCACACTCTTGTACTAAAAATAAAGGTTCTATCTTTGTTGGTTGTGGAGATATACTCGTTTGCTCTGGGGCTCGTTCGGAAGCTTCCAAGATAAGAACCCATGAACCAAATCCTCTCACATTTCAGAGACTTAAATAAAACATGAAAGAACACCACTCTGCCAAATTTAAAGGTTATAATATCTTAGTTGGTTTTGGAGATAATCCCATTTGCTCTGGTGCTCGTTCGGAAGCTTCCAAAATGCAAACCCATGGACCAAATCCTCTTAAATTTCAGAGACATAAATCGAACGGGAAGGAACATCATTGTAAAAAATTTATGGTTCTATCTTTGTTGATTTTGGAGATAATCTCGTTTGCTCTGGGGTTCGTTCGGAAGCTTCCAAAATCTGAACCCACGGACCAAATCCTTTCAAATTTCAGAGACATAAATCAAATATGAAAGAACACCATTCTGCCAAATTTAAAGGTTATATCTTTGTTGTTTTTGGAGATAATCTCATTTGCTCTTGGGCTCGTTCGGAAGCTTCCAAAATCCAAACCCATGAACCATATCCTCTTAAATTTCAGAGACATAAATCAAACGGGAAGGAACATCATTGTAAAAAATTTAAAGGTTCTATCTTTGTTGGTTTTGGAGATAATCTCGTTTGCTCTGAGGCTCGTTCGGAAGCTTCCAATATACGAATCCATGGTTCAAATTCTTTCAAATGTCAGTTTCCAATTTTATAGAAAAGGAAATATAACAGCACACTCTTGTACTAAAAATAAAGGTTCTATCTTTGTTGGTTGTGGAGATATACTCGTTTGCTCTGGGGCTCGTTCGGAAGCTTCCAAGATCCGAACCCATGGACCAAATCTTCTCAAATTTCAGAGACTTAAATAAAACATGAAAGAACACCACTCTGCCAAATTTAAAGGTTATATCTTAGTTGGTTTTGGAGATAATCTCGTTTGCTCTGGGGCTCGTTCGGAAGCTTCCAAAATCCAAACCCATGGACCACATCCTGTTAAATTTTACAGACATAAATCAAACTGGAAGGAACATCATTATAAAAATTTAAAGGTTCTATCTTTGTTGGTTTTGGAGATAATCTCGTTTGCTCTGGGGCTCGTTCGGAAGCTTCCAAAATCCGAACCCATGTACCAAATCCTCTCAAATTTCAGAGACTTAAATAAAACATGTAAGAACACCACTCTGCCAAATTTAAAGGTTATATCTTTGATGGTTTTGGAGATAATCTCATTTGCTCTGGTGCTCGTTCGGAAGCTTCCAAATCCAAACCTATGGACCAAATCGTCTTAAATTTCAGAGACATAAATCGAACGGGAAGGAACATCATTGTACAAAATTTAAAGGTTATATATTTGTTGGTTTTGGAGATAATCTCATTTGCTCTGGTGCTCGTGCGGAAGCTTCCAAATCCAAACCCATGGACCAAATCCTCTTAAATTTCAGAGACATAAATCGAACGGGAAGGAACATCATTGTACAAAATTTAAAGGTTATATCTTAGTTGGTTTTGGAGATAATCTCATTTGTTCGGGTGCTCGTTCGGAAGCTTCCAAAACCCAAACCCATGGACCAAATCCTCTTAAATTTCGGAGACATAAATTGAACGGGACATCATTGTACAAAATTTAAAGGTTCTATCTTTGTTGGTTTTGGAGATAATCTCGTTTGCTCCGGAATCATTCGGAAGCTTCCAAAATCCGAACCCATGGACGGATTTTGTCCAGATTCGAACTTAGCCTTCCTTAATTAGTAACCAACTATATAAATTTCATCAAGATAGCTTCATTAGTTTTTGAGTTATCGTTTAAACGGACGGACGGACATCGCTAAATCGACTAAGGAGGTGATCCTGATTCAGAATATATATACATGTCCATATCTAACTCGCTTCCTTTTGGTGGTTACAAACACCATACCAAAGTTAATATACCCTATACTTAATATGTAGGGAATAACATGACAAAAAATTATTCAAAAAATTTTTAATAGTCATTCGTGAGCAAATGGGTTAATAAAACTTATCAAAAGTTTGTCATAGGCTTTTTTTAAGACCAGAAGTTCATCTTACAAAACGACTAAATTAATTGAACGAGCTTCTGTGCTAAAGAGCAATACCTTTACAAATTTCAAAACCTTTTAAGCACAACAACAAAAAATTAAAATAAACTTAATTGGAATCCTCGTGTCCAAAGTAGTACTGGAACATAACAAAAAATCGTTTCAGACTATAAAATCATCTCACAAAATGTAACATAAACTGAAAACAAATAATTTTTGAGAAGTCCGCCGGGCTAAATGAGGTTAATATTTAAAAAATTGGGTTAACGAGACATAGTCAATAACTTCTTTCAGGCTTCTAAAAATATTTCTGCAAAATTTGGTTGAAATCAAACTGGGAGCACCATAATCTGAGGCAGACAAACAACCACACTTTCTGTTTTATAATTAACTACAAGAAAAACCCGACATGCCACGCATTCATATTTGATAGACACTTGAGTTTAATATGGAGCCAAGTCATTCGAATATGAATGACGGTATTATTTTTCTTTAGATATGTGTCATATGTTTTGTTTTCTAAGAAATTTTTTGCTAAATCGTAACTGATGCAACAATTATCGACATACGACGTGTTTTCTTTATTTAGGAGACTCATTGCATTATTATTGAAATGCATCATGCAAAATTTTTCGACATTACAGTTGCTGAAATACTCTGTTTGTAGAAAGCTTTACCTAGATCGAGTCCAGGTTTACAAGACCCAAGACTGGAGTAAAAAGTTTAATCATCAAATCAAAAAGTTTTTCAATTTCTTCGGAATTAGTGGGAATCCATTTAGTAGACTCTGTGTGCTTTGTTTGTGAATTTTTTAGTACAGCTTGATAAACATATTTATTGATTTCAGTTACAATAAGATTTATAACATTATAATTTATCACCAGTCGGAATATTCAAATATGAATGATATTTAAAAAATTAATAATATACTTATACTATAAAATTTCTTTAAAATCATTTTCATGGATTCACTTTTGTTTCAAACTTTTAATAAAATAAATCTGTATATGAAATTTTAGGCCTTTGCCTCCACGGAAATTTTTGCAAACTTGGCCCGCAATATGTTAAAGGAATTAGCAATTTATTGAGTACAGAATTTGAGCGAAGTGACTTTTCACAACTAATTCGCTAATACCGAAACATAAAATTGCAATTAGAAATTTTGCAATTTGCAATGAAAAATTGCAATTCTAAAAGACATCCAGTACATTTTATCCGCAAGTAAAGTCACGTTATCTTTTTATAAATTACCCTTTTAAGCACAAAAAAAATTTGAAAAATTTACTTATTAATGCGCATGTTTACAAAACTAATACAATGTTTATGAAGAGCAAAGAAATTACAACCAAACATAAGTCTCTTAAAAAGATTAATGTTGTAGAACAACTTTTTTTATGCAGCCTAATATTTACACAGTACAGCCGCGTCAAATTTTGAAAAAGGTTTATTTTAAAAATTCATCAGGTTCTGTTTAACATAATATGTATTTTCGATTAAAACAAGCCAAACTACAGGATTGTTTTTCAGCTTTATAAATCAACCAGAATTTTCGTACGTTATTTTTTTCTAATACATAATAATATTTTTAAATCTATATTGAATAAGGCTAAAAATATGTGTAAGAACTGTAAGAATTTCTGTTCTTTAAATATGCTTGTACTGAATTTTTATTAAATACTGTACTGAGAACTGAATATTCTTACTAATAGATTTTATATTTATACTATTTTTAAACATATGTACATTATACATGTAGTATAATATGTACATATTGTAATGATATTTTTTTGTGCCCAAATGAATTACCAAAATTTTTCAGACCATAAAATGACACTACTAACCTGACATATAATCAGGTTAATATGTTGCAATCAAATTTATTCAGTAAATCCCTAGAGTCAAAAAGAACACGTGTGTAAATTTTGAGCTTAATTAGTAAGTCCATTTTATCCGGATAACGAAAAACGATAAACCTTTAAAAGGCCCTCGGGCCGCAATGGATTAGTGACATAGCCTATAACTTCCTCCAGGCTTTTAAAAAAGTTCCTGCTAAATGTTGGCTGCAGTCGAACTGTTTTCACATAAATCTGAGACAAACAAACAAAACCACGTTTTGCTTTATATATTAGAATTAATATAATTTATATTTATAAGTATTATATTAAATATCTAAAGTAATAAAAACTACACTAATTCAAGGAATTTGTTTTAAAACTCTGCTTAAGAATTAAATTGAATGTTTTACTTACCACCATCAGCATAAGTTTCTGAACCATATCCATCTTGCAATCCATTTGCCCATGTCCCTTCGTACTTTGCAGTTGATGTTGTACTTTGTCTCACCCCATATCTGCCTTTGTAGCCACTAGTCCATTCACCTCTATATACCAAACGTCCCCTTTGTTCGACGCCAAGACCATGTCGTCGACCATTTTGCCACTGTCCTTCAAATGATGAACCACTAAAAAAAGAACATACATTAGTTTTCATCAATGATATTCCATTGATATTGCTTTATTTTTATAGAGATAGATTATAGATTTTAATTTATAACTTAGTGTATTACTTTTATTCAGCTGCAGTATTTACAAAAACTAATATTATATTAGAGGTTTTTTTTAGAAATTATTGAACGGGAAAAAAAATTTAACCAACATTTTTTTAGATCAAATTTGATTTTATAAGTTAAACATTTTTTTTTTGTATATTTTTAGGAATATATTATATTACCTTGGCCATATGTAAACACCAGATACTTCGAAACCATAGTTCCAAGCTCCAGCATAAGCACCTTGATGTTTTGGTCCAGTACAAACACCAAAACCATGTGCTTTACCTTCTTCCCAACCACCACAATATGTGCCGCCATCCTCGAAATCAAAGCGGCCGCCATTAATTAACGCTCTCTTAGTGCCTGGCACCATTCCATATGAACCGGGCGGTGAACTTGAAGAATTACCGCCCGGTTGTGGTGATGCTATCGAACCGTTTTGTAAATCAGAAGTATGTTGATATTGCATTTTATTTTTATAAGCAGGTTGAAATTTGTATTCTTTTTAGCTACTTTTAATAATATGTTATATAGTTTCGATATTGTTTTTAGTAACCAAAATAATTTCAAATATAGTAACAGTTATTCGCCTATATGATCAAGAAACGAAATTCATAATTGTTGGTTGGTTTTTAAAAATAAATCGAAAACTTGTAATATAATTCAGGATGAAAAATTAGTGGATTCATATATAGAATTTAACATTAAATAATCACAAATAGATAAAATTATTATAAAAGTTTTTTTCACTTAATTTTATTATAGAAAAAAGTAATTTAATATTACCATATTAATAACATATTTGTTCCTAAATGTAATAAATTTTAAATTTGTTGCAAAATTATCTTTAAAAGATAATTAAATAAATTATAGGATAAGGATAATTTTTACATTTGCACTACTGTTTTTTAATTAAATGTATTTCGTTGCAGGTTAAACTCATCTTTAGTAAAATTTTCTTTTTACTTTTGTTTTAAATTCCACTTTTTTTAATGTTGAATTATTTCAAATATTCTTTATTTGAATAACATAAAATTACATTTTTTTTAAGATAAGAAACCTTAATTAATAATAAATAAGTTGTTGGGGTATCACATTAAAAATTTTATAAATTTTAAGTACCTATTTATTAGTTTCACTTTATTTATGGAAATTTTATTTATCAACTACGTCTAATATAGAAATTTTTCGTTAGATATTTTTCATATTAGGTATGTCAGTTTTTTTTTTAAAACTAAAAATTGCTAATATAAATTTGAATTCACAACTCCTGTAATGTGACTGCCGCTAATTCAAAACTTCCAATAATATGAGGCGACAATAACAAAAGTTTGAAAATACTATTTTGAATACATAATGATTCAAGTTTTGATTTCATATTTATTGAATATGAAACGAATTCTAAAAATCGAGCATACTTGATATATTATATTCTTTTAATTAAAAAATAAACTTGTTTTCCTTTTCCTTTTAAAGTTATCATCATAATATTTTATAAGTAAATATTTATTAAGAAAATATTTTTAAAAAATATTTAACTGAATTTTAATTTTATGGTAGTGGTTTAACTATAATGAATCACCAATGTTGTTTGAACCAATATTTATGAAAAGAACATTTAAGTTAAAACACTGACAAAATAGAAAACAATATATAAATTAACCTGACATATTGTATTAAATTTGTGGTTCTTAGAAGAAGTCATCACATCATTTTAACAAGGAAATGCAATTTACTTTAAACATACAAAATAAAAACAAACCACTTATTTCAACCAAATAATTTCAAAGAAAATTTAATAGAAATATCGTTTCGGATTTTCAAGCTAAATAACATCTCTGTAAATAGTGATTATAGGAAACAGTAAAATTTTAAATAGAAGAAAAGAATTTATTTACATATTATAATATACATGTGTTCAAATAATATTTTAAAGCTAGACAACAACTAAATATAAAAAAATTAAAAAACAGAGAATATAACACAAAGAAAATATTGAATACCACAACAAAAAAGTTTTAAAACTTTTAGGTTTTTGTTATAAATAGATTTCATATATTTAGCTAAATAATTGCTATGATAAAAATCAATTAAAAAATAAAATTTGAAGAAAAATAATGCATAAGTAATAGCTATATTTTTAAAAGATAACAATTATAAAAAAATCACGAAAAAATAAATAAAAAAAAACTTTTAATAATATTATTAAATGTTTATAAAAATTATTAAGTTAAGTTTTGCACTGTAAAAAATATTTTTGAAGAATATTTTTAGCTAAGTATTAAAAATTTTATATATAATTTTTTTCGAAATATAGAAAAACAATAGAATAAAATAATTTACAAGTAGATATTATTTTATATTTAAAATTATTATATTTTTGTTTCTGAAATAGGGCTAATTTTGATTATAAATGTTTCAACTTTGGAAAAAGTTATATAACTAAAAACACTATTAAAGAAATTGACACTAAATCAGAGAGCATTCTAATTTTTAGCTATTCATTATTTTTTAAATAGTTATTTTTTTTATTTCTCAATCTTATCAATCTTATTCTTTTTTTAATTTTATGTTTACAATTAATTTCTGTCAGTACAACTTAATATTTGATTTAACCACAAATTATCGAATAATTTTTATAATAAACTTCAAGGAACGTTTACACTAACAATATGATTTAATTCAACAACATATTTAAAAATGTTTAAATAATAAAAGAATTTCACATATTAAAATTAAAACTCCTGCTATTAACACAACACATGATAATATTTCATATATTATTTTTTTATTCTTGTTTTATATTTCTGTTTGTTCAAATTAAACGAGTTTTTGAAAAACTAACGAAACGAAATGGTTTAAAAACTAATATAATCCCTGAACTAACTGTTTCTATTTTTCGTTTAGCTTGGTTAAAAAGAATATTAACATTCATAAAAATAAGTACATACATATAAGAATGTTCATTTTATATTATAAATCTTTTCTTTTTTTTTTAAATTTACAAACTTTAATAAATTAAAGTTTTATTTTACCTTTTAAAAACTTATAATATAATATATACATTTCTAAATAAATTATAAACTTATAGCTTCATGTATAAATTTTTATATTTATTGGGAAAAAAAATTGTTCACATTTAATTAGGAAAATAACACTAGGTCGGTTGTGCATTTTTAAAATTAAAGTAAAAAACCTTATTATTAAGTTATTTTAAGTCACTGAGAATACATCTTAATATTTATCACATTTTTCCATGTGTATGAATACATTTTGTATGTATATTGCACATACACACATATTTTGATAGATATAAAACTTTATTTTACATTTTTTTTAATTTTTAAATTTTATTTTTTTATTTATAATATTTTCCCTTTCAATTTCAAATATTCACTTTTGTTTCATTTTTTTACAAATAGAATAATTATAATGTCCTTGATAAAATTCTATTTAAATGATGTTTTCAAAAATATTTTAAATAAAATGAAAGCAGGAACAAACATAATATATAAAAAAAATAAATTTGTTTTATCATAATATTATAAAAATTTTAATTTTCGATTTATAGATTTTATAAATTGCGTTAATTAAAGTATGTGCCTTTAGAAACTAATTTTATTTTGTATACTTAATAATTTTTTTTTGCTATAAAACAGTGGTTGTTAATGAGAGAAAAATTTTATCTAAAATATTTAAGCAAATTTTTTTATTTAATAATTTGGTTAATTTTTTTAATTAATTGAGGCTAATTTTTATGGGGTTTTCAGTTATCTATATATCTCCATATTTTTTTTAATAATATTATAACTACATATATACTTATTTACATGAAATAATTTATTTAATATTACTTATATATTGAAAAATGTGATTTTTTAGATAAATTATTTTCATACTAAGTATTAACTAAAATAAGACGCGAACCCTGTTTTATTGGTAAATTACGAAAATGACTGGGAAATTGCTCTATTTTACCATACCGGTGCCATCTTCACTCAAAATAAAAAAAATTAATATAAGTAATAGATAAAAATGTATTAGTGAGTAAACCATAAATTAAAACAAAAAAAATATTTTTAGGGAAAATTTTTAAAAACTTTGCCAAGTTCTACATCAAAGTGTTTTTTTATTTATATTTTACTGATTTAGTGAGAAAAAGACTTTTAAGTGAGTCCAAAATTTTTATATGTTATACTCAATTGTTTTTTAATTTAAATTCATTATGCTAAAAAATTTACTCAATTGAGATGTTTTTTAATATTATTTAAAAGAATATAGAAAGAAAAATAAATTTATAATATTTGTAATAATTAGTAATTACCTATATATATATATAAAGTTTTTAATTTTAAGTTAAAATAAATTTTTAAACTATATTTTTAATATTTTTTAATCAAAAAAAAAATAAATATAATAATGTTCTAATAATCTAAATGAAAAAAATTGTATTTTTACAGAGTTATACAAAAGACAAATGTTTTTATAAAGTAGTATAAAACAGTATGTTGTATGAACTCTAATTTCAATATGGAGAAAATTAAATTCATTGAAGAAAAGGGATCATAAAAATCTTTGTTAATCTAATGTTTTCTCCGGGTTAAAATATGGATAAATCAATTGAGTTAATATTTTCTTTCATTGATATAATTAAGAGAAGAATATTTTTAAATCCGTACGAATACAGTTGAAGAGTATATTAAACTTGCTATTACATTTGTGATGGCTTAAAAATTTCGAGATAGGTATGGAAAAGCAATATACATACTCAGATTTATATTCTGAGTTGATTAACAAAAATGAATCCGTCATCCATCCTCTCGATAACTCAAAAAATAATCGAGCTAGCTAGGATTCTAAAATTTTTACAATGTCATTTGCGCTATTTGTGAAATTTAACAAGCGCGATAAAAATTAACTAAATTTTATGAAAACAACATACATATGTTCGCAAGGGATACCAGAGTTAATATTGACTCTTCCTCGTTTTTATCCTGTAAATTTAGATAACTTACAAATCAAAAGATTGCTAATTTGTGAATCAGTCCCTATTTGCGATGGAACTATTAAAAGTTTAATAGTTGAAAATATCTCAGCTATTCGTAACTCAAGCCCACACGATAATTCAATGAAAAATAATGAAGGTAAGATTTTGAAATTTTTGCCAATTCAGTTATAATATAAATGCCAGTTTCGCTATTGAAATTGAACCAGTTCAACCGACAGATTCGCGTAGCTGCTATACAACTTCTTTGAATAAATATAATTAAGTATCTATTTAAGTTCTGCAAACTTTGTTTGGTATAGGATAACAGGTTCACGTAACGGTAACCATAAATAATGCCTCAAGATCGCAAGGAAAATAAAGCATCATTTTTAGCACATTTCCAAAAAAAAAATGTGCCTATTGGTTTCACTCTGTCCGTTCGTCTGTCCGTTTGTTTACAAAACTTCTACACCGTTAAAGATAGAGAAAAAAAATTTTAAACATGGGTAGGTCTCATAAAAAAATTAATGTTGTACAACAACTTTTTCATGTAACCCCATCCATTATGGAGCTGCAGTCCCTCCAACTTTGAAAAAGCCCTATTTTTAATCCGTATTTAGGTATATCTCATGTTCTACTTAACATTTGTTCAATCTGAAAACACCATTCGGCTGGATTGTTTTTACCTTTATAAATCAATATCAAAATTATGCAGTTTTTTAAATTTTGTATTTAAATCTATCGTTATGTGAAAACCAAATTTTGCATGAATTTTCTATCTTCATAACTCCGGCACGCTTTTAGATAGAAACTTGACTTTTTTTTTTTTTGTTTTTTTCTGTATTTTAATAAACAATTTTAAAGTTTATATACAATTTTAGTTTTACTTTAATTCTAAGTTAGTAATTTAAAAAACAAAATATTTAATTTGTATATAAATAATGTATAATGGTAGACGACCGTAGCGTATTAGCTGTCTGGTCTTATTATTTAGTTATAAATATTGTTTGACATTATTTCTAATTTATGTCACAATTTCATTTCATATTTCTACAATATCTTGATTTCGATTAATTAATTAATAAACAGAAAACTTTTGACTATCATTTCTTTACATAATTTACAATTAATAATTTTTCCAAAAGTTGAAAATAGATGAGAACAAAGACGTAGTATAAAATTAAAATTAAAAAAAAAAAAAAAAAATAGACTAAAATTATAAATTATCTTAACTAAATGCGTAAAAACTGATTATTTGCTATAATATATTGCACTATTTCTTTTTTAAACACACATATTTCACTGATAGATTTTATTGCTAAAGGCAACTCATTGAAAGCTTTTAAACAATTATAAAGACAATTTTTCTTTTATTGTTCAGTTTTAAAAATTGATAAATCGAAGTTAGTTTTATTTCTCGTATTGTGATTATGAATATCGATCATACGGTTAAGAATGAAGTGGTGTTTTATTTTATTATTAATTATTTTAAAAGCTGTGAGAAACAATTTTTTTTACATATATTAGCAAAACTTAGATATCTGCAATTGTAAAGAGATGCTGAAGGAAAACTTGTTGGCAATCCGTGTATTGTTTTGATAGCCTTCTTATTCAAAATATCTAACTTCCTTAGAAGATATTGAAAAGAACCACTCCAAATTGGATTAAGATATGTTAAATTAGATAAAATATAAGAAGAGTATATGACAAATAAAGTTTTATCTAATAGAAAATTTCGTAACCTTTTTAGGATAAAAACGTGAAGTAAAATTTTTCTAGATATGTAGTCAATATGCTCATCCCATTTTAGACTTTTATCCAATATTCAACCTAGATAGTTAAACTTATTGACAACTTCGATTGTCGAATTACTAAATGTGAAATTGGTGCTTTGAAACTTTTTGTTATGGAATAATAATATTTTAGTTTTACTTATATTTAAAGAAAGTTTATGCTTTCTTAGCCAAATATTGATTTTTTGAAGGTCAGAGTCTATAGCTCCTTTTAATTCATTTTCATTTCCTAAACCATATTTTAATACAGCGTCATCAGCATACAATTACAAAGATCCTATCACACTTAGTTTACAAATATCATTTATATAAAGCTTAAAGAGGTCGGGACCTAAAATTGAACCTTGTGGTACTCCTTTAATTACAGATTTTAGATTGCTAAAACAATTATTTAATCGAACTTTCTGCTTTCGATTTAACAAGTACGATTTAAAAAAGCTAATGTATTCTGCAGCGAAACCTAGTTGAGAAAATTTGTGAAGAAGTATCTCATAGTCAACACAGTCGAAAGCTTTTTTTAAATCAAGAAAGATACAACCTACACATTTCTTAAAATCAATATTTTTACTAATGAAATCGGTTAGGTTAAGACAGGCTGCTGCTGTATTCGAGTTTCTTTCAAAACCACTCTGATTTACACTTAGTAAGCAGTTAACTGTCATAAAAGTGTTTAAACGATTTCTAATGATTATTTCAAAAATTTTGGAAAACGTACTAAGAATTGAAATTGGTCTGTAATTAGATCGATTTGTAGCATCGGCGCTTTTGAAAATTGGTCTGTAATTAGATCGATTTGTAGCATCGATTTTTAGCATCGCCGCTTTTTAAGGTAACAAAGAACTTTAAGAATTAGTATAATACTCAGAAAAATTTATACTCAGAAAATGAGTATAATAAATTTTTTATACTCATTTAGTATACTCAGAAAAATTTTTTTGACCACCTATTGTTTAAGAGCCATTGTGACCTATTAGGGCTTAAAAATTAAAAATTTGCTATTTTCAAACACTTGTAAGTTAGGCACCTGTACACATTTTTTTTCTGCAAGACATAAAAATTAAAGGTTCAGTAATATATTTTTAAGTGTGTTAACGGTTTTTCTTAGTTATGTAGGGTTCCGGACTTACAAGCGCTCAAAATTACAAAAAAGTTTAATTTACATTTATTCACATTTAACTTATATGAAATTTTCAGCTAACCGAATTGCCACTCCAATTCATCGAATCCATCTCAGGAACATAAAGAAAACTTGCCAGAACACCATTCTATTAAATTTAAAGGTTCTACTTTTGTTGGTTTTGGAGATATGCTCGTTGCTCTTGTGCTCGTCCGGATGTTTCCAAAATACGAACCCATGGTTCAAATTCTTTCAAATGTCAGTTTCCAATTTTACAGAAAAGGAAACATAACAGAACACCTTTGTACTAAAAATAAAAGTTCTATCTTTCTTGGTTGTGGAGATATACTCGTTTGCTCTGGGGCTCGTCCGGAAGCTTCCAAGATTTGAATCCATGGACCAACTCCTCACAAATTTCAGAAACATAAATCAAACATGAAGGAACACCATTCTGCCTAATTTAAAGGTTATATATTTGTTGCATTTGGAGATAATATCATTTGCTCTGAGGCTCGTTCGGAAACTTTCAAAATCTGAACCCGAGGACCAAATCCTCTCAAATTTCAGAGACCTAAATCAAACATGAAAGAACACAACTCTGCCAAAAGTAAAGGTTATATCTATATTGGTTTTGGAGATAATCTCATTTGCTCTGGGGCTCGTTCGGAAGCTTCCAAAACCAAACCCATGGACCAAATCCTCTTAAATTTCAGAGACATAAATCAAACACGAAAGAACACCATTGTACCAAATTCAAAGGTTCTACCTTTGTTCGTATTGGATATAATCTCATTTGCTCTGCGGCTCGTTCGGAAGCTTCCAAAATCCAAACCCATGGACCACATCCTCTTAAACTTTAGAGACATAAATTGAACGGGAAGGAACATCATTGTACAAAATTTAAAGATTCTATCTTTGTTGGTTTTGGAGATAATCCCGTTTGCTCTGAGGCTCGTTCGGAAGTTTCCAAAATCCGAACCCATGGACCAAATCCTCTCAAATTTCAGAGAATTAAATAAAACATGAAAGAACACCACTAAATTTAAAGGTTCTATCTTTGTTGGTTTTGGAGATAATCTCATTTGCTCTGGTGCTCGTTCGGAAGCTTCCAAATCCAAACCCATGGACCAAATCCTCTTAAATTTCAGAGACATAAATCGAACGGGAAGGAACATCATTGTACAAAATTTAAAGGTTATATATTTGTTGGTTTTGGAGATAATCTCATTTGCTCTGGTGCTCGTTCGGAAGCTTCCAAATCCAAACCCATGGACCAAATCCTCTTAAATTTCAGAGACATAAATCGAACGGGAAGGAACATCATTGTACAAAATTTAAAGGCTCTATCTTTGTTGCTTTTGGAGATAATCTCGTTTGCTCCGGAATCATTCGGAAGCTTCCAGAATCCGAACCCATGGACAGATTTTGTCCAGATTCGAACTTAGCCTTTTCTTCGTAATTAGTAACCTACTATATAAATTTCATCAAGATAGCTTCATTAGTTTTTGAGTTATCGTGTAAACGGACGGACGGACGGACGGACGGACATCGTTAAATCGACTCAGGAGGTGATCCTGATTCAGAATATATATACATGTCTATACTAAATACTTTGATATTTTTAAATTGAATAAAAGCTAATTTATTAAATAACTATAAAAACTAGAAAGAGAAATAAATTTATAATATTTTTAATAATTACCTACATATATATAAAATTTTTAGTTTTAAGTTAAATATGCAAATATATAAATGTTAATCTTATTTAATTTAAATATATAAATATATTAATGTTCAAATAATCTAAATAAAAAAATTTGTATTTTTACAGAGTTATACAAAAGCCAAATGTTTCTATAAAGTAGTATAAAATAGTATGTTGTTAGAGATCATAGTTAAAGTTGGTTAAAGGGATCATAAAAATCTTTGTCAATCTAATGTTTTCTCCAGTTTAAAATATGTGTAAATCAATTGGCTTAATATTTTCTTTCATTGACATAATTATTGACATAAATATGAGAGAATATTTTTGAATCCGTACGAAAATAGTTGTCAAGTATATTAAATTTGCTATTTGCGTTTGTGATAGCTTAAAAATGTCGAGATAGGTATGGAAAATCCGTCCATCCTCTCGATAACTTAAAAAATAATTGAGCTAGCTAGGAATGTAAAGTTTTTACAATGTCATTTTCCCTATTTACGAAATTGAACAAGCGACTGGTGAATTTGAGCAACTGCCACACAATTCCTAAATTTACATAAATATATTTCGGTACTTAATAAGGTCACATAAGAAAGAACTTTAAGAATTAGTATAAGTTTCCTCAGAATATTTTTTTGGACCAATCCCTGTTTTAAAGCTATTACGGCCCCCTTATTAGGGCTCAATATTGAAAATTTGCTATTTTTAAACACCTGTAAGTTTGGCACCTGTACACATTTTTCTTCGGCAAGAAAAAAATTAAAGCTGCAGTAACATATTTTTACGTGTGTTAACGGTTTCTTTTAATTGTATAGGGTTCCAGAGTTACAGTCCCTCAAAATTGCAATAAAGCCCAATTTTCAGATGTATATATCTCAGGCTCTACTTAGTAGTTTCACAATCTAAAAACGATATAATACCGCAAATTTTAGAATACCGGATTAGGAAATACTCCTAATCAGAATCTCACATATACATATACATATTTAAATATTCTGAGAAAAGGCAATACCTTGAATTTGAAACCACTGCCAAAATACTCTAAGTCTTACATAAATATTTTATCTACAAAGCTTTTGAAATAGTGGGGGCTCCTAAAGGCTTTTTACTATTTTTTTGACAAGAATATAAATTTGTTATAATATGTATATATTATATGCGAGAGACTTTTTTCAAACTTTGTAACATAATAAATAATATTATAATTAATAAATTTAAATTGTTTATTTAACAGGAAGTATTATTTTTGATACATATTTTTTCTTTATTTAGCATTTTTTTCAGGTGGGTCATACCACCCCAAATTAAGGCATTTCGTCCTATTTTGATGGTTCATAACATCGAAAAACAACAAAAATTATTATGGATTATGTCCCACCAATTCAAGGCTATTTTGACTCACAGCTAATGAGACATTACCCAAACTAAATTTGGTCATTATGTCTCACCGCTTATGAGTCACAACATCTACAAGGTATAATGGCCCAGGGCATAATAATAGGTCGCCATATATGTGTACTAAAAAAGTAAAATGTAAAAACTAAACATGGTATCTATACAATCTAGATATTACTTATATGTACATATGTATCTATGTTTCTACTTTAAATAAGACGTAGAAATATACAAAAAATGCTAATAAAATGTAAAAACAATTTTAGTTAATCTACAGATAATAAAAATAGGCATTAAAGTACCGTTGTATTTTAATAAACCAAAATGTTACAATGATTAAAAAGCTGATATTTACCTATGGTTATTTATATTAAAACAATATGTTTTAGTTTAGGTTTGTTTTGATGACATTTATCTTATTAATACTAAAGTCATCCCTTATTTTGTCCATTGTCTTAAATTAAATTATAATTAGCCTCTCTCTAGCTAAAAAGTTGTGCAAAACAACAAGTTAGCTATATTAAATATAAATGTATTTCAAAGTTAATTTTTTAGAAGTAAAAACAACTTTTATAACAGCCAAAATACAAATACTTTATTCTGGATTGATAAGTATATGCATACATACATACATACATATTAACAAGTATATAATATGACTTTTAGGCATATTGTTATTTTTGCAATAGTTTCTTCTATACATATTATTTTAATAGTCATATATTTATACCCGTACGATAGGATCGGGTATAATAAAATTACTCCTCCGTTTGTAACACCTCGAAATAAGCGAGCTAGATATACCTTCAAAGGTATTGATCGGATCAGAAAAAAATTCTAAGACTTTTGAACCATGTCCGTCCGTCCGTCAGCACTCTAACTCAAAAACTAAGAAAGCTAGAATCTTGAAATTTACACAAAATATTCTGGGAGTAATTTGTTCCTATTTTTAGGTTCCTTATTTTTTTTGGTTGAGTTTGGACCAAAACTTAGGGTAGCTCTCGAACACCTAACTTTTAGATCCCCACATTTTTTGAAATAGAGCTATAAAATTTTAACCGCTGATAGATCTCACAAAAATATTAATTTTATTTTTAATAACTTTTTTTTGTAGCCCCACCCGTTACGGACCTACAGCTCCCCAAAGGTTCATAAAAGCTCTATATTTAAATTGTTATAGTACAAGTTATATAAGGTATATCTTCATTTTGAAAACGCCAAACGATTACTACTTTCATTAGCTTTAAAAGTATATATACAATAAATATACATTTGTGGCATACGGTGTCTTAATTTACCGTTATGCGAAACTCAAATTTTGCAAAATCCTTTAACCCTTCTATCTTCTAAACGGTTAAAGTTGGAAACTTGAAATTTTGACAGAAGTTAGATCTTTGAAAATAAGTATGAGTCATTTCAGAAATTTTTTTTGTATCACTCCCCGTTTACGAGCTGTAAGGGATCAAAAACTGAAAATTTCCTATTTTTAAACACCTGTAACTTGAACACCTGTTAAAAGTTTTTTGAAGTAATACATAAAAATTAAAGCTTCAATATTATACTCTTATTTCTGTTAACAACTTTTTTTTAATAATATAGGGTTACTTTATAATTGTCGAAAGTGTTACTTGATTTTTTCAAATTTTCTAACATATTTCTTTAACGAATTTTTTCCATTTTGTTTTACTCGATAATTTGAAATTATTGAGGATATAATGCGTAGTACAAAAAAAAGTAAATAAATAAACAACATAACGGTTGCTTGAAGAATTTTTATTTATATGATATTGATATATATACATACTTATATAATATCATGTTTATTTACATATCGTATATGTTACTAGTGAATGAATGATAAGAGTATAGATGTATATTATATAGCGCCGTATTTACATACATATATGTATTTTATTGTACTTATAAGAAATTATTCTGTCAATGGAATATTTAAATATAATATAATATAATATTTAAAATTATATTTACTATTTTGTACTAAGTAAATTTAATATACATTTACCGCTTAGTATTAAATGGTACTATAGAATATTTGAAAAAGTTTTGGATTGATAATCGTTATGTGGAAGGTTAAAATCTGCTTTTGAAGAATGTATAAACATATAGTTTGAATATATTATGTACAACCCATAATTCTAGAAATTATAAAATTCACCCAAATTATTTTAAAATACTAAAATATTAAAAAAATAATATTGTAAGCAAAGTGACAGGCTGTGAACATACTAACGGTTCGTACGGGTATCTAAGAGTTGACAAAGGCAACTGTATTCTTCCTCGTTTTTAAATGAAATATAAGTTACTGAAGATGTGTACATATGAAAACTTCATTAAATCAATTAGCAATGGGTGATTATGGTTTCGGCTATCTACTTATACCAAATACCAAGCTTTCATGTACTAAAGGGAAGGGAAATGACAAATAAAAAGCTGCAAAAATTATTGTTTAAAGTTCTTAATGTTCAAAAATTTATGCAAATTTATTTTTCAAATAATTCAAAATTATACCTGACAATTTATTAATTGTATTTTAAGTAATTTAAAAATGAACTAGATACATACTTATTTAAGAAAAGCGTATTTATTGTAAATTTGTAAAACATTTTAAATAAAATGTTTTTTAGTTAAACAAGAAGCACTAATAAAAATACATATGTATGTACATATATAAATATCAATGCAATAAAACAGAAAGAGTTACTTTACTTTTCTAATACCAAATCTGCGAGAGAAAAAGATTATATTTCTATTAGTATTATAATACTTTATGTATAGTATAGTTTGTAATTAGTAATTAATTACTAATTATATATGTACTAATAAATATATTATATATAATTTTAAAAAAAATCGTATACATATAAAGAAAGTACATTAAAAATGAAACTTTCAATATTAACTTTTATAATTCATTTTTAGAGAATACAATTTACATATGTACATATATATGTACATACATATGTACATACATGCCATATATTGCAATCAAAGCAAATTATTATTTAATAATTCAAAGCAAAGTTTAATTTTTAGTATTGCTTTTTAACAAAAAACAGTTTTACAGAATGGAGTGAATGGATATTTTTTTAATTTATGTAAATTATATTATGTACACACTACATTGGTACATATAATATAAGACAGCTTAACAAGACTTGCTTAACATAATGTACATACATACATACGTAGATAAATATAACTTTTCCAACATTTCATTATTTTTTTATTTTTTTTTAATAAAATATTAAATATTTACATTTACTTATATATAATGTGTATATTAACGTTACTTATTACATACTTTTCCAGTTTTTTAGATTATAATTTAGTTTATAATTCGTATTGAATAAAAAAAAAATTCTAATTATTAAAATAAATAATATATAACGTATTTTGATATTATAATAATTATATTGGTTTTTTAACAACAAAGTAAACAAAGTATTTATTATTCTTTTTTTTTTTTAAATATTATTATACATTGTATGTTTGAAAAATATCACATTAAATTTTGTTGAAATATTTTGGATGAATATAATATACCTAATAAGTATGAAAACAATTCAGATACAGTAAACCAATTAAATAATTTTTGTATTATATATTAGGTACAATATAAAAAATTAAATTGTTGTTTTATACACTAAATAAAAAACATACACTTTTTTAATAATAGTGCAATAAGTTGCATGTATATAATATATGAAGATAAGTAGGTACATAGTACATACATATATGTATCTAAATTAAATTAAAATACTAAAAAAGGAAAAAAAAATTTTTTTTTTTTTCCAAACAACTTTATTGTTTAAAAAACTAAAATAAAGTTATGTATAGTAATTTACATATTATATAAAGTACGGAAATTAATTAAAAAACGAAGTTAAAATTTGATATTTGACAAATGTACATAAGTATGTATGTATGTACATACAACTCTTTTCAAAATTTTAAGAATAATTTATGCTATTTAATAATATTTATTTTGTTTTAAAAATTAGTTCTATTTTAGGTAAAGTATTTTATTATGTATTTTTTTAAACATATGTATGTATTTTATTTATATTTACTTTTACATACATATGCATATAATACTTAAGCCATTTTCTTTTCCATATACATATATTATATATTAATGTATAATATATTTTATATAACTAATAATTATTATATTAGTTTACTACCTTTTATATGTGTTATACCTACATATATAATTTTTTATTAATTATTTTTTTCCATAAAGGATGTACAATTTTAATTTTAGATAAATAATATTATCTTGAAAACATTTTTATTTGTTTTTGTTACTGCTATGGTTTTTCATTCAGATATAGTTACATATAAAAACATTATAATTTTATATATATGTTTATGTATTTCATTATTAAAATTTTGGCACTAAAAGCCAAAGAGAAATATTTCATCATTAGCAACATCACTAATTACCAAAAGTATCATCATTTTCAAGAACAATACCCGTGCAACGTAGACCAGCTGACATTAGTGTGGGTGAGGTAATTGTATGCATGTAAATTGAATTTAACATTCATTATTTATGTATAAGAATAATTTTTCATCACAAATACATTAAAACAAAACAATTAGAAAAAAAAAACCTTAGAACATTTTATAATACTATTATATTTGTTTTTCATTTCGCTTTCTTAAAATATTGTAATTTTTTTTTAAATTTATTTTATAATTTTTTTTTGAATGCATAAGTACATATTATGTACATGTACATTTAAGAAAATAAATTTTTTAATAAATTTTTTAATTATTATATATGTTTATTATTTTAAAGAAATCTGTTTAATTTATATATATTTGTAAAAACATCTTATTTAACGTTTTAACAATATTTACTTTATTTATTTTTTTAAATATTTCTAATTTTTCGAAACTAATAATTAGGTAACATCGAATTTACTTATAGCGAAAAATAATAAAAATTAATTCGTATTATAAAAGAGGAATTTTATTTAGAATCCTTTTATTTTCTTAAAAAGGATATAAAAAACTACTTAAAAAAAACTTTTCGAAAAATATGTGATTTGTCATCGACAAACATCGCGACGTAACTGAAAAGCTATGAAAATTTATTTAAAAAAGCATTTTTTAAGAAAAATTTTCTCTCGAAAATTTTCCTAAAAATTTTTATTTATGAGAAATTTGTATAGGTATACTATTTCTATTATAACATAACATATACTAATATTGAAATGTTTTACATAAAATTTTGAGCATACAACTCAGCAATCAGACAGTACTTATAAAAAATTTGGTTTTTGTACTTTATTTACTTTGAACTGTTAGAGTATTATGTTGATTATAGCTGCTTTATATATAGAATAATAAACTATGATATGGTTATAATTTATTTATTTTTGTTAAAAATTATTATGAAACCTAATAACTAATATACAAATAATAAGGACATCATTGCAATGCAGATCGTTCAAATAACAAATGAATTGTTTAAAAAATTAAATCTCGAAAAAGCTTTACAATTTAAAAAAAGAGATAGTAAATAAAACTACTACATAATATGATAGATTTGCCAGATACTAAAAATAAATTAAGTTAATTTATTTTTGTTTCAATTTTCAAAATTTCAGATATTCTACTGTTTTCTACAGTTCTCTAAAAAATCCATACTTACATTTCATTTGTTTTTGATTTTCGAATTTTGTTATCATTAATTGTTTAATATAATTAAAAATTGAATTCAAACATAAAACGTAATTAAAAAACCAAAGGTTTTCAAAAATCACATTTCTAAAATTAAAAAATATTCGATAATAAGTTTTTGGTAAGAGTACATATGTACATATATTGAAAAATAAGTTAATAATAATATAAACATTGAAAAAAATCGTTAGTTGTTAAAAAAAATTGAAAAATTAAGTCACACTTTCGTCAATTTTAAGGTATCCCTATATTATTAAGACAGTTTGCCTTGATTTATTTATCGTATTAGTCGGGTAAATTAAAATTAAAAATTTTCTTTTTTTTTGTTCGAAAAATTATTCTTTTTTAAATTCTTATACATATATTTATATCGCATTCGTAGCAATATATTGTTGAATTTATATTTAAAATTTAAATATACATTTAAAATTTAAACACAACTTCAGAAATTAAACACTTCACACAAAAGAAAATTCAAAAATACTTACATGCTTCCAAGTGGAAGCTTAATCGGTTTCAACCTCTTAAGCGAGGAGGAAACCGACAAGAAAAAACGTAAAAAAGCTAATAAAACTGGCCAAAACTCACTCTTTGATATAACACCAAATTTAACTACAAATGAAGGAAAAAAATTTTTAAATATCAAGGTACTGGACAATGAAAAAGCCCTTAGAAAATATAATAAATTTGTAATTAATAAGCTACTGAAAGGAATATATCCTACTTTCAAAGCATGCTGGGATAGAACTGACAACATCATCCTGGAGGTCCGGAATAAAAAAATTGCCGATATTTTTCTCAAACAGTCAACCCTTGGAAATATAAAAATTTTTGCTGAACTTAACAAAAATTAAATTTTTCTCCAAAGGCTTAATTTTTGACCGCGATTTAATTTATGTTGAGCCGGAACAAATATTAGCTGGTCTCAAATAAAAGAATCCATCAATAGTTGAAATTTTTAAGCTGACAAAAATGTATGAAGGTCAAAAAAGATATACAGGAGCTATTATAATCACATTTGATTCAATGAGCTATTATAAGCGCTATTGATCCACCTGAAAAAATAAAAAATGGTTTCACTATTCATACTGTTAAAAAATGGTTTCCAACTCCAATGAGATGTAGGAAATTCCAAAAACTGGGTGTTTTTAGACGTAATTAAAAACTCTATATTTTTTTGTTTAGATTTCTGAATTGTAATTTATTATTATTTTTTTTTTTTAAATATTTGCGAATTTATATGTTTCACACTCGAACGTTAATCAACGATTAAAATAAAAAATTCTAAAACAATCTAACATTAAACTTAAATACAAAGTACATAAGGGAAAAAAAATTATAATTATTAGCATCTGTTTAAACAGTTTACATGCTTATATACAATTATTTAAAGTTCCATATTATATTTAAGTTTACAGTAATAATTAACATTATAAGTTTTAAGTGTACAGAAATAATTAACATTATGCTCTATAATAATATTCTATGATTATGGACCAGAGCCATCTATTAGATTTAATGTAAATATAATTTAATAATTAATTTCTATAATTCAATTTTAATATTCAAATAATTGAAACAATAGAAAATGAAATATTATTGAATAAAAAGTAATTATTGTGAATTGATATGTGACATAATAATATCTGTCAGATGCATTTAAGGTATGTAAGTAGTAAATACATAATAGTATGTAAATAGTAAATTCAAACTAAATAGTAAATTGATAATAATTATTTTAAATAATAATTCAATAATTATTGGTGGTGTGAGATGACCATGACGATCAAGGCTGACCCAAGACGTTGACCAATGTGACTCGGTGGTGATTAAGTTCCCAAATTTCAGATAAGTATAAATTTAAATATTTTGTTGATGTGTTTCTTTATTTTTAATTGTAGGTGGATCCATCATGTGATGTTGAAGACGGAACATTCTCCCCTCCCCCCATCTTTATTATCCCCCATATTACGTAGGAAATCAGATTTCTAAATCAATTCAAGTTTTCCTTTAAACTAAAAAAAAAACAAAATTTTAATAAAATTATATACAACTTTTTATATGATAAACAAAATAAACTTATTCTGCCATTTGGTTTTTAGGTTGTGTTGAAATTGTTATCATTCTTGAAACGAAAACATCTATACCGGAACTATCGTTGACACCGAAAATAGAGGATATAGTGCCTCTTACTCACTATCTGGAACTGCCCATTCAAATAACTAGTAACATATTGGTGAGAAATTGTTAATATGATATTATTTTTTTTTTTAAGTGTGTTACGAATTTAGAATTGTGTGTATGACTTGTATATAGGAAAAAAAAACGCATTTGATAGTTTTATAAGTGTGCTATTGAATTGTATGTGATTTTGTATGTTTGATTATATGGTTTGATTTTGCGAATTATGATCAGTTTGGTCAAGCGGTTGGTTTCCGATTGGAAGAACACATAATTTGGAAATGGGTCGTTTGAAGGTTGAATTTTTTTTTGCGAACGGTCACTACTCGTACTAATCCATCAGAGCCAGAATGAGTATCTATAACTCTAGCGAGAAGCCATTTACTCGGTGTAAAGTTTTCGTCCTTTATTATGACTAAATCACTTATCTTTAAATTTTCGGATGTTCGGTTCATTTAAGACGTTGTTGTAAACGGCTCAAATATTCGGTATTCCATCGTCGCCAAAAACTCTGCAGGATATGTTGTAGATGTTGCCAACGATCCAGTCTATTCACATTCAAGTCCAAAACACATTGTTGGGATGTAGATAACTAGCTATCACTAATTAAGAAATGAGCTGTGGTTAGTGGTAATAAATCTTGAGGATCACTTGTCACTTCACAAAGTGGCCTTGAATTTAAGCATGCTTCGATTTGTATTAATACTGTGGCGAACTCCTCATATGTTAGTATGATATTATTTAACACTCTTTTTAAGTGATGTTTAGTTGAACGAACTCCAGCTTCCCATAGACCGCCGAAGTGTGGGGAACCAGGGGGATTGAAGTGAAAATTAACTCCGATGTTTTCCATGAATTCAGCAATTTTCCATAAAATGTGTTTGATTTTTTAATATTTTATGCTTGCCTACAAAATTACTACCGCAATTGCAATATAAATCGGTACAGAATCCACGACGAGAACAAAATCTTCGATAAGCAGCTATAAATCCTTCTGCTGACATATCTGTTACTAATTCCAAGTGAATAGCTTTGACCGACATAGAAATGAAAAGGCCTACATATGACTTATACCGTTTAGCACCTCTTCTTTTGTGGGTTTTCAACTCGAATGGGCCACAATAATCTAAACCAGAATGTAGGAATGGTCTGGCCATTTGTACTCGCCTTTTTCGTAACTCGCCCATTAGTTGAGTTCGTGTTACAGCTTTTTGTTTAAAGCACGGAATGCATTTATATATTTGAAAACAGATCGTATTCCGAGCATTAATAAATTGTTTTCTTAATATGGACATCATCAGTTGCGGTCCACCATGTAAACATTCTTTATGAACCTTTTCAATTAATAATTTTGTGAAGATATCTTTGTCGCATAAAATGATTGGATGTTTTTCTGAATACGGAAGTACTGAGAACTTAAGACGACCCCCCACTCGTAAGATGCCTTCCTGATCTAAAAGCGGATTTAATTTTATTAAAGTACGCTTTTTTAAATCATCATTTCGTTTACACATCTCTATCTCTCTTGCAAATGTCCTTTGTAGGGTCCGCTTTATTAAATGTTTAAATACCTGTTTAATCTTATTTGATTTTAAATAGTTGGTTTCTCTTCTATCTTTCTTCTTGAGTTTACAATTTTCGATAAATCGGTGACAGTATGTGAGCACGCAAATTAATCTTGTATATGACGAAAATTGGTTCTCAATTATATCGTTATTCAATGTTGGTAATGCAAGGTTGACCTGAAGCTTTCTTTGTTCAAGGCTGGTATGGGTTTCCCTCTTATTTGGCCAATGTGTGTATGATTTCATTAGCCAGTCTGGACCATACTACTATAAGGGATGGCTTTCAAGATGGACATGAACCTCTTGACGAGACGTCTGCGCGATTTTGTTGTGTCGGTACATGGTTCCAAATATTTTGACCAACCAGCTCGCGAATGTGTGAAACCCTGTTGGCGACGAACGTTGTCCATTTTGTTGGATGATTTTCAAGCCATGCGAGTACAATTTCGGAATCTGGCCATCCATATAATTTTATTGGTTGTGGTATTCGTAGAGCCTGTAGAGTATACTTTAAGAGTTTGGCTCCTAACATGGCAGCGCATAATTCAAGTCGTGGCAACGATATGGTCTTTGTTGGTGCAACCTTTGTCTTGGAAATGATAATCAATGTTGATCTTGTGCCATTAGATTCTGTCGTACTCATATACACGACAGTTGCGTAACCCTTTGTAGAAGCGTCTGAAAAGACATGTAACTCAATAGCTGTATCTTTTTCGGAATATCCGATCCATCTTTTAATGGAAATTCTCTTAATTTTCTCTAAATTTTGAAAGTATTTAATCCATTCCCTTCTTAAATCAGCTGTTACTTCATCATCCCATTGTAATCCTGATTGCCATAACCTTTGCATGATAATTTTAGCCGATATGATAATTGGGGCTAACCATCCCATAGGATCAAATAACTTTGCGATTTTTGATAATATGCTTCGTTTAGTCCAGGTCACAGGAGCTTCTTCAAGGTTGATGAAATATCCACAAGAATTGTTCTTTAGATTCCAATGCATACCCAAAGTTTGAGTAGTCTCTGCGTCATTATTTTGATCTGGAAGTAATTTTTCGCAATCTTCTAGTGGCAATGATTGCAATAATTTGTTACTATTAGACATTCATTTTCGTAGTGAAAATCCTGCCGATCTTGTGGCGTTTATGATCTGTTGTTGAGCCTGTAATGTTGTTTTAACGTTATCTGCTCCCGACGACAGATCATCGACGTAAAAGTCATTGTTTATGATTCTGCATCCTACAGGAAAATTATCCATTTCATCATGTGCAAGTTTTTTTAGAGTTTTCACTGCTAAGTGTGGTGCCCTTTTTGTGCCAAGCTTAACTGTCAATAAAATGTAACTTCGAATTGGAAGAGATGGACCTTCGCTCCACACAATTCTCTGATACTCCGTGTGTACATTTTTTATCCATATTTGGCGATACATCTTTTCTATGTCGGCCGTGAAAGCAACTCGATGTTTTCGCCATCTGATCAATATCGTGAACAACTCATCTTGAATCGTTGGTTCTTTTAACAACATGTCATTTAAGGACTTGCCACTTTTTTTCGCTCTAAAAGCATCGAATACTACTCGAAATTTTGTTGTAGTATCCGTGATGAGGCAGGTAGCTGGTTTTATACGACAAGATGTTTGGCCCACTGTTTTTAAAGAGCTCTTCTGGATCAACTAGACTCATTTGTACTTATTGATACATTTAATATATACTGTTTTCAATTCTACATTATTTTTAAAACGCTTTTCTAATTGGTATAGCCTTTGTAGCTCTATGTTTCTAGATGGACCTAAAAAGTCACTATGTGTCATTATTCTAATTGGTAGCTCAACTTCATAAGTACCATCTGCACGTCGCGTTGTTGTTTCGGTATATATCCTTTCACATTCTTTCTCTTCTTCTGTTTGCAAAACAGTATTTTGCACTTCTTCCACCTCCCAGAAAGCTTTTAGCTGCTTTTCTAAATTTAAGGATAAATGAAAATTCTTTGTGGTAACATTTTGTGATGCGGATTCATGATTCTTGCCTGACAAAATCCAACCAAATATGGTTTGCTGTGCGATCGACATACCTAGTTCCCCCGTCATTAAACCTTCTAGCAAGATTTGCCTGAACACGTCAGCACCCAAAAGTACATCAATCTGACCGGGTTCATAAAACTTTGGATCAGCTAGTTCTAAACTTTCTATGTGTTTCCAATGTCTATTCTGTATATTATTTTGAGGTAACAAATTTGTAAGTTTCCGTAGTACCAAACCTTCCACATTGATGTCAATATCTTGATGAAGAGATTTCAACGTAAATCTAACACGTGATTTGACAGAGTGTACTCTTTCTCGACCAATACTTTGAATTGTAGCTTTGATTGCTTCCTTTGTTAATCTATGCCTTTGAACCACCTTTTCTGTTATGAATGAAGCCTGTGATTTTTGATCTATCACGGCTCTCACTACACCTTCTTCTCCGGTTGGGTTAGAATTCTTAATAATGCTATTGCAAGTAAAATTTGATGACTGACGGTATGACTCATTTTTTTAGACTGACGGTATAAAAACTGAACTATCAACATTTAATATGTGGTTTATCGATATAAATGTGTCATTTTGACGTGATGTGGAAGGACTGGAGACTGCTCTGGTGCCACCATTGGAGTCCACTATAACATCATTCATTTTGAAGTGGATGAGAGTATGATGACGCTTGTTGCAATGAACACATGTATGCTGACTTGAATAGTCTTTTAGCATGTGTCCAGCTCCCAGACTTAGTTTTATAACATGGTGGCCATTGCACAACGAGCACCTCGAATTTGTTTGCAAATGGAAATTGTTGATTGTTGGTTTAACTTTGGTATTACTGTTTGTATTTTTGAATTCTGCTTTTATTGGTCCTCTTGAATTTACAGCTTCCAACGCCCTAAATCTGGCTTCTAAAAATTCCTTTAATGTCTTAAGGCTGGTAATAGTTTTAGTTTTGCTTATTTCTTGTTTCCATAACTGACGAGTTGATTGGTGCAATCTTTGGGTGACGATAAACGTGACTATTGGATCCCATGTTTCTGTGTTTATATTTAAATTATTTAAAGCTTGTAAGCATTCAAATGTTGTATCCAACAACCACTTAATGCCCTGTGCACTCTTATTGATAGTAGTGTTGTGGTTTAAAAGGCTCTTTAATTGATTATTGACGAGCACCCTCTTATTATCATATCTCTCCATCAACAATTCCCATGCAGCCGTATAATTCCTTTCGGTAACATGAAAATAACGAAGGAATTGCTCAGGTTCACCGATTAGCTGTACTTTCAGGTATTGGAGTTTTTGTAAAGCCGATAGAGATTCATTATTATGTATCATTGTTGTAAATAGATATAGAAAGTTGGCCATTTCGTGTAGTCCACGCCAAATTTTCAAAGGAATTTTTTGGAAGTTGAATTCTGCTATCAATGTATTTCCGATTCTCCTTCGATATGTTTGCTATGGTTACTGGAGTTTCGACAGAGGTATCTCTTTTCACCTCCTCTTGGTATTTCTCCAACATGACATGATAATTGTTGTCAAAAAAAACTCTGTGTTTCCGCATGCACGTTATTCTCAGAATATTCATGGTTAATTTCAAGTTCTTCGCTCACACTGAAGAGTAGAATGGATCTGTGTCCCTCTTCGAAAACGTCCCACATAGACTGGAATACCTTTAATTTTTTTTCGTAGTATGGTCTCGTTTTTCTCACTGAGCCATCTTTCTTATAGGTAATGAATTTTTCCATCAGCATTTTTTGGACCTTTTGTTTGACGATTTTATACTCTATTCTTTTTGCGTCGGCCATTTTTTATAATGTATTTGAATATAATAGTGAAGATAATGAAATATAATAATGTAATAAATATAATAGATTTTAACTTAATAATGTATTTGTATAATGTAATGAATTGAAATTATGATTGATTTTTTTTAAATAATTTTATTGGTAATTTGATATAATATCTTTTAGTTTAATAATTTAATATATTCAAGATGAAATTTTCTAATGTTTAATACAAAAGATATTTTTTTTTTCTTTTAGAACTGAGAATTCAACAACACACTTACCAACATGATGTGATGGTGCCCTTTGCTGTTCGCGAGACCGTTTGTTATACCGCGCGCGCTTGTTTTGTATTATTATATTAAATTATATGTATTATGTTTAAAATCTAGTTTGTATATTATTACTTATTAATAATTATTATTATTATATAAGTTTATAAGTTCACAAATAGTTTAATTTAAAAGTAATTTTTTCCAATTTTAAACAAAATTTTGATTTATATTCAAATAAAGGTTAATTTTTTTTAAATCAGAAGCACTTAAAATCAAAGTTTTTTTTTTATTTAATTCTCAAATTGTTTTTTTTTCCTTTCTATTTTAAAATATTCTGTGATGGAAATTTTGAAATCACCAGTTTTCTTTATTTTATTTTAAACGTTATTCTGTGTTAGAATAGATGGTTTAAAATATGACACCCTTTAATGTAAACCACAAGTTCTTTTTCCTTTTTTTTAATCTATTTTATTTAAAATATTCCTTTAATTTAAACCACAAGTTTTTCAATATATTTTACTTAAAATATTCTGGGATAAAAATTTTACTATCACAAGATTTTATTTTATTTTAAACGTTATTCTATGTTAGAATAGACTGTTTAAAATATCACACTCTTTAAATCACAAGTTTTTTTTTATCTATTTTAAACGTTATTCTGTGTTAGAATACACCGTTTAAAATATAAAACTTCACAATATTCACTATATTCAGAGATCCGGCTCAAAGGACCAAATGTTTTTAGACGTAATTAAAAACTCTATATTTTTCTATTTAGATTTCTGAATTATAATTTATTATTTTTTTTCTTTAAAAATATTTGCGAATTTACATGTTTCACACTCGAACGTTAATCAACGATTAAAATAAAAAATTCTAAAACAATATAACATTAAACTTATCTTTACAACTTGTTTAAACTATAACAGTTCGAGGTCAATGACTTTTGTTTAAAATTCAAATCATTTCAAAGTACATAATACAAAGTACATAAGAAAAAATTATACAATTATTTAAAGTTCCACATTCAAATTTAAGTTTACAGAAATAATTAACATTATAAGTTTTAAGTGTACAGAAATAATTAACATTATGCTCTATAATTATATTGTATAATTCAATTTTAATATTCAAATAAGTGAAACAATAGAAAATGAAATATTATTGAATAAAAAGTAATTATTGTGAATTGATATGTGACATAATAATATCTGTCACATGCATTTAAGGTATGTACATAGTAAATACATAATAGTATGTAAATAGTAAATACAAACTAAATAGTGAATTGATAATAATTATTTTAAATAATAATTGAATAATTATTGGTGGTGTGAGATGACCATGACGATCAAAGCTGATCCAAGACGTTGACCATGGTGACTCGGTGGTGATTAAACTCCCAAATTTCACATAAGTATAAATTTAAATATTTTGTTGATGTGTTTCTTTCTGTTTCTTTATTTTTAATTGTAGGTGGATCCATCATGTGATGTTGAAGTCAGAAAACTGAGACATACACAAAAACATTGTTCAAACTCACCAAGATGTCCATACTGTGGAATAGAAAGGGCAGAAGGAGACACCACACATGTTACTTCGTGTACAGAATTTTCATGGTCCTCAACATAGTTCAGTATCTCGTGATTGTCGTGCATTTCAAAAAGAAAGAGAAGTGCTAAGAATTAAAGCAAACCTACATTGTTCAAAAAAAGAAGCATACATATGTTACGAAAAAAATTTTAAATCTCAAAAAAATAATTATTCTAAATTTTTTGCAAATGAAAACAATAAAAATAATGACAGCCTGAAACCAAAAGTTAAATTGACTGCTCAAGCTAGCAATAAAGTAAACACTTCTAAAGTCAGCACGCCATCAATATCACGTCAATCAACAATTTTAACGGTCTCAGCAAACAAAAAGGTAACTTCAGGAAATAAAGAGAAGATAAGTACAATAGTAGCAACTAAAAAATCAATTAATATAACTAACCCTATTAATTTAAATATTCAAAATAATAAAATTAATCAAACGACAGGTTTTATTGAAAAAAACTCTCACAATAACAATAGTAATAACAAAAATAGTAATAACAATAATAATAACAACAAAAACCAAACAAAATTTTTAAAACTTAAAAACATCTGTGGTGACTGTAACAGTTACGTTGATAATAATGAATAGAGTAATTTTAATATTGCAGACAGCGGCGACAGCTAATTACAAAGAATTAAAAATACAATTTTTTCTCTCTTAAATAATTTTTTTTTTTATCTGTTTTTCACTCTACTATAAGCTCTTATAATTAGTTTCATTAGTGATTTTCGCTTCTATATACTTAATTCATAATTTTTTTATTTTCGTTATTTAAATTTTTTTTCCTTTTTTTTTCCATTACAATATAATAATAAAATGGGTTCAGATAATAAAGTAAAAGAATTTTGCGACATTCTCCAATGAAATATTCAGGGATACTATACGTATATAGGACTTTTAGAATTATTAACTATGAAACACAAACCCCTGATAATAGCATTACAAGAAACTCATGTAGGACCACTTGGTCCAACCAAGTTTAAAAATTATATTTTCATCTTTCAAAACAACCCATCCAAAGTAGGCTTAGGATTTTTAATAAAAGACGGCCTTTATTTTCAAGAAATTAGTTTAAGAACTAATATTCAAGCAGATGCTATTCAAGTCAATTTACCCAAATTTGCTTCACCGATTACAATTCTGAATCTCTATCTCGAACATAATTGTCAATATAACCAAACAGGTTTGCAACAATTCTTCACGCAGGTACTAAAGGATAAATTTACCAAATTTAATTGGATAACTACACCAAATCCAAAAGGAAATGACCATTTTGCCATTCTTATTTGTTCTTTAAGATGCGAGGGAAAAATCAAAGACAACGTTAATTTTTGAGAAAACACTGCAAATTGGGACAAATTTTCAGAAAGCCAAGGTATTTTCCTAACAGAATACCCAGGATGCACAAACATAAATAAAGAAGTTGTTACTTTGACGAAAAGTGTAAGATATGCGGCAAATCTTTCGATGGCTAAATCAGGTGCTCAGAAGTTTAACTGGAAACAGAGCATTTAAGCAGTTTAAAGAGACAAAACCAGCGAAAACCTCATATTCCTTAAAAAAAACTAGTGCTACACTTAGAAGAGCAATTAAAGTAGGTCGTGCAAGATCTTGGGAAAACTTTGCAAACAGTATAGGAAGAGACACCCACAACTATTGGGATAAAGCAATGAAGGTAATAGGGAAGAAAAGGTCAAATATGTTGGCAATAAGACACCAGCCACAAGGTGAACTAATTACAAATCTGGAAAAAAACGTGAACTATCTTGTAAACTTGTGTTCAAAAACTTCAGAGGATACCACATACTCTGCAGACTTTATTACGCAAAAACTTAACTTTAAACTATCTACATCAAGTTTAGTTTAAAGTTTAAAGTTAAAATTTACTGGTTCATATCCTTAATTTCTACCCTCTCCAAAATTCTTGAGCAAATTAAGATACATGGTTTCAAACGCTTGAATGTGACTGGCAATATCCTTGCACAATAAAGTACACAGCATTGTTGTATCTTGTCACATTGAATGTGATGCTATTTCAGCGCACACACTTTTAAAACAGTTAGCTATATGGCAAGTAGGAATAACATTTATGAAAATTATAGAAACATTTTAAAAAATAAGAAAATAGTTATAAGTTGGAGAGGAACATTTTCGTCTGTTAAAAATTATACAAGGGCAAACCACAAGGCTCACCGCTTGCTGTTCACTTGTTTAATACGTTCATAGCTTCTATAACAATGGTCCTTAATCGAACTAAAGGTCTGCGCTATCTCATATATGCATATAATGTTCTGTTATATGCTGCAAGAAACGGCAATCAAATTACTGCTACACTTCAGCAAGGCTTAAACTTACTCAAAGACTGGGCAGATATCAATAGAGTGAAATTCCCAAGTAACAAAATGGAATGCAGTCACATCTACAGAAAAAGAAATTGCATGGGAAACCCCTCAATTTTGATAACCAAACAATAAGAGCCGTCAATGAAATTTTAATATTAGGACTTACCTTTAACAAATCTTTAAAATTCGAGTCACAAATAAATAAACTAGTAACAAAACTAAAAAAAAACAAATAATCTGTTAAGAATCATATGTAGGAACAAATACGGACCAACAATTAATGTAGCCAAATAGCAAATCAAATAGCAAAAGTAATGCAAGTAGGAAAAATTGATTATGCAGTTTCAGTGTACGGTTTTTGTAGGAAAGCTCGAATATCCAAAATCCAGATACAATTAAATTTAGCTGCACGAATCGCTTTAGGTGCTCTGAGAACCTCAACCGTTGAAAGCATAATGATAGAATCTGGTTTTCTCACTTTTGTAGAAAGGAGAAATCTCCTCGCTTTGAAATTTGCGCATAAACTAGCTAGTGACAAGGAGCTACTATACAGTATAATTTCAGCTTTACTAGAGGATAAAAATAGAGTACCATTGCAATTTTCACTGGTTAAAGCAATTAAACTTTCAAAAAACAATGAAATTCCTTTTGATATAGTACCTCTAAATACTAGAATTACTGCGACCTGGTTATTTGATGCAAATAAATTTATTGATACTTCAATATCCCAATACCTAAAAGAAAATACAAGAACCGCAAACTACCAACAGATCTACAAGAAATATACCGAAAACCTGTATTCTGATTCGTATAAAGTATTCACGGGTGCATCAAAAACGGAAAAAGTGTTTCTTTTGCTATAGTTGACCAATAAAGAGTCTTAGAATTAAAAATACTAGAACCGGCGACGGAAATATACAACGCAGAGTTAGTGGCAATTCATGAAGCTCTAAAGAGCCAAATAAGTCAAGAATAAATATATACTCAGATAGTTTAAACGCACTTAATGCGATAAGGAACTTTTCAAACAAACAACCCTTAGTAAAAGCCATTAGAAACCTCCTAAGTCAAGTGGGCAGGGACTTCAAATTAATATGAATCCCCGGCCACAGCGGAATTAAAGGAAATGAACTCGCAGATAGAGAAGCCAAGTTAGCTATAAAGAGCCCGTTAATAGATTTACATAATTTTCATTTAAATCTAAAAATAAAGCAAATAAAACAATTTATCCAAAACACTAAACAAGCTAATTGAGATAACACAAATAGCTTCATACAGACTCACTGGCAAACAGCTTTAAAACCAGAATATGAAATCGGTAAGGGAAGAAAAATTGACGTAAAAATCTGCTGCATTAGACTTGGGTACGCTATTGCAACAAAAAAAATTCTGTTTAACAAAACAGATCCTCCCTCGTGTTCTAAATGTGGGCACACACTCTCTGTGAAGCACATTTTCACCGAGTGTCCTTTCACTATAAATATTTTGGGAAACCATAATATAGACACACAACACCTACTTCAACCACAACTCAATAGAATAGACCTAATTCAACACATAGCTAGTGACTTTAATATCTGGAATACAATATAATTAATAGAAAAAGAAGTGAAAAAACTGAATTAATGTTGAAAGAAAGTAATTTGAAATTGAAACCTAAAAGTACCTAAAAATATTATAAAAACATAATCTGAATATAAAAATTAAATAAAACTGAAATCTAGATATAAAGCCATGAATTGCAATATTGAAAGAAAATTTGTTAAATAATAAAATTAAATAGTATATAGATTAATTAAGAAACCTAAAAAGTGGTTTTAAGATACTAATTTGGAAAAGATAATAAAATTAAACAGTATAATGTGAATATAAAAATAAAGTAGAACTGAAATCTAGATATAAAGACATGAATTGCAAAATTGAAAGAAAATTTGTTAAATAATAAAATTAAATAGTATATAGATTAATTAAGAAACCTATCAAAGTAGTTTTAAGATACAACTTAGAAAAGATGTAAGATAAAGTAAAATCAGCCCACAATGGTCCTGGCAGCCGAGGGTTTACCAATAATACGTAATTCATTGTAATATATAATATTCAAAAATAAATAACTAAATAAATAAATAAATATTATTAAGAAAAGCTGTTAAACCCTTTCGCTCATGATTTATTATTTCACAGCGAAAACATTTTTTATCATCGAAAATTAAATAAAAAATGGTCCAATTAGACATTTTGTAAAATTTCTTAGCCCCAGATTCCTTGTTGCCTGAGTTGTAAGATATTCTCTGAAACGAACAAAATAATCTACATAAGGCTAAAAAAATAAAAAAAAACGAGGAAGATCAAGTTCATCATGTTTTAGTACCGACATTAACTACAGGGATGTATTTATGTAATATGTGGAGTTGTATGACTATGAATATGAATCTATTGCACAACCAAATTTTACAGAAGTTGTTGCCATAAAACTTGATCATCATTTATAAGATTTTAAACACCTAGCTTCATTAAGCTCCAAGAAATGCAAGAAGCCTGAACTGGCTGCTTTAGACCAATAAGATTTTACAAAAGTTTTGGCATTAAACTCGACATCCTTTCACTAAATTTAATATACCTAGCTTCAATAGACACTGAGTTATTTTCATTTAAAAAGAGAAGTTGTATGGCAGCTACCCGAACTTGTTGCACCGGCAGAACCAAATTTTACAGAAGTTGTTGCCATAAAACTTGATCATCATTTGTAAGATTTCAGGCGCCTAGCATCATTAAGTTGCAGGAGGTGTAAGAAGTCTGAACCGGCTACTTTAGACCAACCAAATTTTACAAGAATTGTTGGCATGTAACTCGACACCTTTGCACTAAATTTCAGATAGCTAGCTTCAATATACACTAAGTTATTTTCATTTAAAAAGAGAAATTGTATGGCAGGTTCGGGTCCTGTCGCATCATCACAACCAAATTTTACAGAAGCTAAAAACTTTATCATCATTTGCAAAATTTCAGACACCTAGCTTCAATAGATACTGAGTTATTTTCAAATAAAGAAAGAAGTTATCATACAACAAGTTATCATAGAAGTTATCATACATTTTCGGCGAACCGCCGAAAATGATGTATTTAAATAGCGAAACTAACAATTTTACAAAAGTGACGTAAAAAATATTTCAGCCTCTTAGCTCCTTTATTTTTTTGAGTTATCTTGCGGACGGACGGGCGAATGGACATGCATGGCTTAATTAACTCAAAATTCGATTCTGAGCCGATCCATACCTTTGACACTATATCTAGCTCGACTCCTTTAAGGTGTGACAAACGTAATGGCAAATTTATTATACCCTTGAACATAGTTCATACGGGTATAAAAATCAAATGATTTTTATTTATTATTATTATTTCAACATAAATTACAAAATAAAACAGTTTAAACAAATATAACTAAATAAACATTTTTCAAATAAATTAAACAGTCTTCATAGCTAAAATAACATAATTGTGTAAAAAATAAATTGATTTAACTATGTGAAACAGCCAAATTGCAGTGATATTGCGAAAAGCAATTTCTAACTTTCGGAATAAAACATAAATATATTTTTTAAATTTTTTGAGTGCATTTTTTTGCCACATAAATATGAACAGGAAATTACACAGCCTTTTTTTTTCAGGCGTGGCTTTAAATGTCGTGAGGGGGAATCACTCTTACGACGTTTGTCCCACGTTCCACCCTTACGACAACCCACACGCCCTCGGTATTTACAGCGTATTTTATACGCTCTTACCGAGGCCCCCTGGGTTTTACATTTCACACAAAACACAAAAGACTTGAAATTGCATGGGCGATTCTTACATCTTGTTCCATCTCCGTTTGAATTAAAATTGGGATAGTGCCCAACATTATCATGATAAGATATTTTTGAATTGAATTACTTTCCGACTCCAGTTCTTTTTTTTAAGGACTCAGATTTTTATGCGTTTGAAGAATGTACATATAAACATATAGTTTGAATATATGTACAACCCATAGTTCTAGAAATTATAAAATTCACCCAAATTATTTTAAAATACTAAAATATTTAAAAAATAATATTGTAAGCAGAGTGACAGGCTGTGAACATACTAACGGTTCGTACGGGTATCTAAGAGTTGACAAAGGCAACTGTATTCTTCCTCGTTTTATATAAGGTTGAGTGTGTATACTTGTATTAAAATATGGGTTTTTTCTGAGAACGAACGAGATTAATGCAATATTATTTTTAATTTATATATTTTTAAATCAAACAACCTTATAGTCTTCGTTTCATTAATCTTTTTATTTTAATTTTAAATTTTATTGAGCGACGCGTTTCGAGCTCATTTGCTCATTTTCAAGCTACTTGATTTAAAAATATATAAATTAAAAATAATAGTGTATACTTGTGTTTGTGTAAATTTTTTTTCCAAGTTTTGTAAACTATATGACCATAGATATATTAACTAATAGATGGGAAGTTAGGTATAGTCGTTTCTTTTTTTCTTATGTGTTTTCCTATCTTAAGGTATTGCTATATTATAATATGTATGCATTTCGTTCACTCAACTGTTTATATTTAGTTTAAATTAAAATTAAAATTTAATTTAATTAAAGTTATTTACAGTTTCAGGAGTTAAGTACAAAAGTACAGTGAATTAGGAGGGATTTTATAGTTGTTTACAAAATCAGAGTTTTAATAATTTGTTAGTAAGGTTTTGGAGAGTTTTGGGGTTTGGGGAGCAGCTTCCACTATTTTAAAATGTTTTTTAATATTTTAATATTGAAATATGTATGTATAGAAGTAATAATGAAAGATGTTAAAGTAAAGAAATAACAGCATCTTTGTCCCTGTATAACATAGAACGTTTATTAAAGTGTGGGTAGCTAGCTGAAGTTATGGACTTTCACACTAATATCCTAACTTTAATTTATTTATATAGTTGAAGAGTTACAAGGTTTTAAATGCGGAAAATATTAATATTTTTCACTGTTTATAAAATAACTGCATTTTTTGTATAAAAAACCGCTATTAATGTCCCAACTTTATTTCATTTTCAAAATTAATCACTAATTCCTCAGCTTCAATTTAAGTTAATACATTTTCTCTTACATTTCATCGTTTTTGAGATAATTATCTAAATATATAACTATGTGCTTACTTACCAAATAATTATATTATTTTTATGTAACAATGTGAAAAATAATTTTTTTAACAAAATTCCAATTAAGCACATGGCTATATTTAGATAATTATCTGGAAACGGTAAAAGATAAGAGAAAATGTATTAACTTAAATTGAAGCTGAGGAATTAATGATTTACAGTTGCTGTAAATGCAGTGGGAAATTCAATTCCTCCAATGTTAATTTTTCCCCGAATTTGATCTACTCAAATTTATATTAGAAATGAACCAAAAGATTCTAAATAAATAACTCAGGCTGAATACAAGAAACAAAATTTTTAATACTTTTAAACTATACATCAGTGCTGCTTTGAGAACTATTGCTGGAGAACTATTACTCCCATGTTAACATAAAGGACATAAAAAATTAAAAGCCTATATTTTAATGCTATTTTTGCCTCGTCATTGCTTTCAGAAATAATGCAAGGGAAATAATGATAATTTACGATTTGCCACAGTAATGGACGTCTAACACAAAATGAAACTATAAATGAAACTAATGTGATAAGTAGTTTAATTAATGAAAATGGTTTGATGTTAGATTTAAAAAACCTTGATATTTTAAACTTCGTTCCAGAATTAGATGTAGGGAATCATATCTGAAATTATCATTCAAATAAGTCATGATAGACCATTACCAAAACTCCCATAATTTATTTTTTTAATTTTATAACATTTTGAATTGAGATTTTTTTTATTTTATTTTATAAAAAAAATGGATTTTAACTACCTATTATATAAAAGCCGTAAACTTTTGCAACAATTGGTCGTATGCATAAAACTGAGTTTGAACTAAAAGCTTACTTTTCCAAACAAAAATCAGAGTTCAAGCGCAATTTTTGTATGAAAAAGTGAGATTTGAGTTTAAGCTCATTTTTATGCATTCGACCCAATATTTTTTATAGCAAAAACTCATACTGCACATAACAGAAAAAAAGAATAAAAAATTGAAAATTTATAGGGTTTGGTACGTAATTCCAAAAACAAAATCCCGAATTCAAAATCCCGAAAAATTAAAATCCTGAAAATTAATATCCCGAAAATCAAATTCCGAAATTTCAAATTTTCAACTCTAAAATCAATACAAAAAGCTACATACAGGTTTCCGCATGCAAAAGTATTATATTTTTACATTTCACTTTCTTTTTTTCTAAGAGAGGTGGGAATCTTCCAAAGACAGCAAGAAATTCCTCCTTGGTAATGTGAGATTCTTACTGAATAAACCCCCCTCCCCCCCTTTAACCAATATAATGGGATGAAACCCTTACTTGAGAACGCAGTATATTGACTAGGGAGTAGGGATAGGAAAGGATAGGAAATGGATACGGAAACATTGACTTGGGAGTGGGACTGTAAGGAAACAATAGTGAAAATAGAAAAAATAGTTAATTTTATACGAATTTAGACGAATTAGAACACGAATTTTTCTTTAATTTTCTTAGTGTTGTTATCTGCGTTTTTACGTTTATTTAAATTTATTCTTATTGTAAAAAGTTTAGTATTCCTACTGATGAAGGGAACATAGTTTTCAAAAAATGTTTTTAAGATAAATAAAAAAATATATTAGAACAAAAATATATTTCATTTTATTTCATTAAAAAGTTAAGTGAAAAAAAAACCAATATTATTTCTAGGTTACAAGACTGGCGTATACTGCGACGGGTTTATCTAGTAAAATAATAAAATGTATATTTAAAAAATAAATGGTTTGTGTTTTTATTTCAAAATAAATCAAAAACTACCATTGTTAATATTTGCCTCCTTTGTTATTCCTTACCCCAAGAACGGGGTTAAAAGTAACAGCGTTCTTTTTTTTGTAGATTTGTTTTTATTAAGCCCCTTTCAATAATTTAGAAAAATTTCTTGAAAGATATTGTAGATTCATTGCAACACCACTTGCCAAAATTTAAAGAAAAAATAACATTTAGAATGGCAACAGTAATCAGTTTTCCAAAAATTGCTAATACTAGCCCCTGTCTCTCTTACATACATTATACATATTTTTTTAATTTTAATTTTATATATATACGTATGGTTAAATTGAAAGATTTTAAATTGTAAAGTAAGTAGTAAAGTTTACCACAGTTATATTATTAAAATTATCCAATAAAATAACTTTTTAATTAAAAAAAAACTAAATATAATTATTTATATCTATTTAATTTACATACAAATATATAAAAATACGAATAGGTAATACGAATATCTGCATACATATTATGTACCAATGTATATGAATTAAATGTGTATACAAAAATTTCAACAAAAATGATAAAAGTAAATCCCGCTTTTTGAAAATCCCGTTTTTCCAAAATCTCGCTTGTCCAAAATCCCGCTTGTTCAAAATCCCGCTATTGTTAAGAATCCCGCTTCCCTTATGGAAATCCCGCTGTTTTTAATTTTTCTTTTATTTTTTTATTGCAGGGACACATTATAAGTAAAAAGCAAATATTTTTTTTATAAATACATACCTTTATTTTTGATTTTTTACCTATTTTTAATATTGATATCAGTGGTGTATCAAGAGATTTTTGTACAAATGTGTTTGTAAAAAAATTATTAAGAAGGATTTTAGAGTTGGATTCAAAATCGGCTGTACGAAAAAGGTCCCCAATTTTAGGGACGTTTTGCATTTGCAAAATACACTTTTTATAAAAGGTCCAATAGTCCCCAAACTTTCAAATTTTGAGGCTTTTTTATTTTTGGTTTTGCCCAAAATTTTATACAAATTTAAATAAGGAGCGTATCGAAATCTCACGTTTTTGAAAAATCAAGCTATTCGCTGTTTCCAGAATATTTATATTTATGTATAGGTGAAATTCTGAATTAGGAGAGATTTTAGAGTTGAATTCAAAATCAGGGTTTCAATAATTGGTTTAGCAGGGGTTTTGGACGCCAGCCCTCCCTATATAATGCATTTGTTTTGAAATATTCAATGGAAAAAATTATCCCGGGAGATTTCCGAGTTGGTTTCAAAATTAGGGTTTCAATAATTGCTTTAGCGTGGGTTTGAGAGCGGAAGCCCCTACTATAGAAAATGTTTCTTCGGATTTTTTGCCATAATAGTATTTTATATTCCTTACACATGCAAAAAGTCCCCAAAGTTTCATACAAATTTCATACGTTTCATACGTTTTTGGTTTTTCGGACTTTTTTCTTTGGGACTTTTTGCATAGCGCCTTCACAATCAAGGCTTTTCGCTTTTCCAAAATATTTATATATATGTGTATGTAAGGTGTTCTGAATTAGGGGAGTTTTAAAGTTGGATTCAAAGTCAAGGCTATACGCTTTTTACCAGGGTTAAACGCCCTTTATAAAACCGGGTTATACGCCTTTTACAAAATACTTATTAAGTATATTGTAAGATTTTGAATTAAGAGGGGTTTTAGAGTTATATTCATCGCTTTTTGTAGTTTTTAATCAATAAAAAAAACAACTGAAAAAGAGGGATTTTGTCTTGGCGGGATTTTAAAAAGCCAAACAGGATTACGAGCCAGACCCATCAAATCTGTTTTATTCGGTGAAAAAATTAAATACTAACTCAAACTTAAATAGATGCCGATGAGTTTATATACATACGAATATGCATATCTGAAGTATATATTGTTCTTAAATAAAACATTATGCCGATCAGATACACATACATACATAATATGTATATTTGTCTGTTCTTAAATAAAATATTTAGTATCCCTCCTAATCAAATTAATTTCCTGTATCATATTATTTTGTTGAATAAACCGTTAATAAAAAAAAAATATATAATATATTATCATTATGGTATGATGGTTTTAAACAGCTAGCTATAGTTAATTATACTAAATGTTTAATGACTATAGGTTCATACTTATATATATAACGTAAGTACATAATATTAATACATAATATTAACTGTAGATTTGAAAATTGTTTTGAAACTTAGATTTATATATGTATGTATGTTATACCAGCTTATACCTACCTAATTAATTGAAAACTTATATGTTTATTTTATGGTTATTCTTATCGATGTTTTTATTTTATTTCTGTTTGATATTTAATCAATTTATTGGACAAAAATTATTTTTGAAATTTAAAATTTTAGATTAATTTTAGGGTACCTACATATACTTATATGTATACGTTCTATGTTACAGTTAGTATTTGTTTTAATAAAAAGTTAAATAATATAAAGAAATAAGTTATTAAACATAAGAGGTGTATGGATTTTTACAAAACTTCTACTCCTTTGAAGATGGGCAATCAAATATAAACCGCGGATAGCCCTCTTAAAAAATTAATGTAGTAAAATAACTTTTTATTAAAAGCTCTATTTTTAAACGTGTATATCTTCGACTCTTTACATATTCTTCCTAAAAAAGACCAAACGATAGTATTGTTTCTTATCTTTATAAAACAATATCAAAATTTTTTAAATTTAGTATTGAAATTTACCTTTATGTTATGGAAGCAATTTACCGTTATGAGATCCCGGCAACACTTTAAGTTAGAGACTTGCAAACAAATATACTTTAGAATAGGTATATGTTACCTAGGAACATTTTTATACCACGCCCTGTTTAAGGACTATAAGGGCTCAAAAATTAAAATTTTGGAATATTTAGATTCTTGTAGGTACAAACCTTTGGTAAGACAAAAAATTAAAGCTCTGATATTATATGTTTACATTACGCACTAACTGCTTTTCTTACGGTGTTACATCGCCTCAAAACCCCTATTTTAAAATATCTTTGGTTCTGCTTCAACTTTTCGTTGGTAAGACATAAAAAATACAGCTCCGATATTATATTTTTACATATGTTAATGGCTTTTCTTATAGTTATATAGGGTTACGGAGTTGCAGCACGTCAAAATTGGAAAAACGACCTATTTCAAATCTATAGATTTTTGGTTCTGCTTCATCTTTGCGTTAATAAGACATACAAATTAAAGCTACGATATTATATTTTTACATGTGTTAACGTATTATTAGTTATTTAGTTATTCAGACTTACGAAGTTACATTCCCTCAAAATTGGAAGAAAGTTCTATTGTAAGAAATGTAAGATATATTCTGCTCCATCTTTTTGAATTTAAAAACGTCAACCGACGTGACGTATTTTTAGATTTTTAAATTATCAAAATTATATAAGATTTTAAAATTTAGTATTTAAATTTACCGTTATGTTAAACAAAATTTTGCAACATTTTGTATTCATCATATATCAGTAACTCTTTCAGATAGAGCTTTCAAATTTTGAGAGAAGAAAGATATTTTAGAATGAATCTTTCCGAAAATTGTTTTGTGCCACCTCCTCTTTAAAAGTTATTAGATTAGAAGATCTTTCAGAATTAACATAAGTTGCTTGCGAAAATTGTTTTGTATCACACCCTTTTAAGACCTATTAGGGGTCAAAAATTTAAAAAAATTCTAGTTTTAGTCACCTTTCACAAATACTTTTAAACTAAAACCACCAAAATTGAAGCTCCAATATTATACTTTTACATGTATTAACAGCTCTTCTTTTTTTTTAAGATTTAAATAAAAAATTTAAATAAAATAAAGACCAAATGCTAGTGTCGCTTTGTGTCCAAAACCCAATATAAAATAAAAAAAATTAAAAAAAAACTAAAAAAATTTATTTGTTCAAGTTCCATTTAAATCAATCGCTTTTCTATTTGGTCAAGTTAAATTTAAATCAATGTACTCTACTTAAAGGTCAAAGCGACTTTTAGCTTTAATAAACACTAAGTTATTTACATTTAAAAAGAGAAGTGGTATGGCAGCTACTCAAACCTGTTGCCCCTTTACCTAGATTCAATAGACACTGAGCTATTCTCATTTAAACAGAGAAGTTGTATGGGAGCTACCCGAACCAGTTGCCCCAGCACAACCAAATTTTACATGTTTTTTTGGCTTATAACTCGACACAATTGTGCAAAATTTGAGACACCTAGCTTCAATAAATACTGATTTATTTTCATTTAAAAAAATAAGTTGTATGGCAGCTACTCGAACCCGGCGGCCTGAAAAGCTGAATTTAAATAGCAAAACTAAAAATTTTGCAAAAGTGACGTAAAAAAATGTTCAGGAGCTAGGAGCCTTTATTTTTTGAGTTATCGTGCGGACGGACGTACGTACATGGCCTAATCGACTCAGAATTCGATTCTGAGCCGATCCATACCTTTGACACTATATCTAGCTCGACTCCTTTAAGGTGTCACAAACGTAATGATAAATTTATTAAACCCTTGAACATAGTTCATACGGGTGTAAACATTATTTATTTGAGGGATTTTGTTTTTGAAGATTTTGCAACCCTTGCGAGGCTGTTTCACTGGCCCTGAATCTTTTGATATATTATATAAAACTAATATTTTATATTATATAAAACTTTTATTGAAATTAAAAATTTAGAAAACCAACAAGTAATTACTATATGGTGTTACTTTATAATTGACGAAAGTGTTACTTGATTTTTTCAAATTTTCTAACAAATTTCTTCAACAAATTTTTTGCATTTGTTTTACTCGATAATTTGATATTGTTGAGGATATAATGCGTAGTACAAAAAAATGTAAATAAATAAACAACATAACGGTTGCTTGAAGAATTTTTATTTATATGATATTGATATATATACATACTTATATAATATCATGTTTATTTACATATCGTATATGTCACTAGTGAATGAATAATAAGAGTATATATGTATATTATATAGCGCCCTATTTACATACATATATGTATTTTATTGTACTTATAAGAAATTATTCTGTCAATGGAATATTTAAATATAATATAATATAATATTTAAAATTATATTTACTTTTTTGTACTAAGTAAATTTAATATACAATTACCGCTTAGTATTAAATGGTACTATAGAATATTTGAAAAAACAAGCCCTCAATGGTGCAAAAGAATTCCCTTTATTGTAATAATTCGACTATTTGCTTTAATATTAAAATTTAATTTTATTATTTATTATTTCTTAGTTTTCTCTCCAACTTAACACTTCAAACGTCAAAACGTCAAAAACAAGATATATGTCATATCCATAGAGATATTACTAATAGATAGGCAGTGAAGAAAATATTTTCAGCCAGTTTGAGAAACAGCTGAGTAAACCGTGCGTATGTATTGCTTTAGTTTCCTCAGAAATAGGTTCCTAAAAGGTGAAATAAATTCATTTCTAATTTTTTTAAGGATTTTATCAGTTATTTTGTTACTTTAGCGTGGGTTTGAGAGCGGAAGCCCCTACTATAGAAAATGTTTCTTCGGATTTTTTGCCATAATAGTATTTTATATTCCTTACACATGCAAAAAGTCCCCAAAGTTTCATACAAATTTCATACGTTTCATACGTTTTTGGTTTTTCGGACTTTTTTCTTTGGGACTTTTTGCATAGCGCCTTCACAATCAAGGCTTTTCGCTTTTCCAAAATATTTATATATATGTGTATGTAAGGTGTTCTGAATTAGGGGAGTTTTAAAGTTGGATTCAAAGTCAAGGCTATACGCTTTTTACCAGGGTTAAACGCCCTTTATAAAACCGGGTTATACGCCTTTTACAAAATACTTATTAAGTATATTGTAAGATTTTGAATTAAGAGGGGTTTTAGAGTTATATTCATCGCTTTTTGTAGTTTTTAATCAATAAAAAAAACAACTGAAAAAGAGGGATTTTGTCTTGGCGGGATTTTAAAAAGCCAAACAGGATTACGAGCCAGACCCATCAAATCTGTTTTATTCGGTGAAAAAATTAAATACTAACTCAAACTTAAATAGATGCCGATGAGTTTATATACATACGAATATGCATATCTGAAGTATATATTGTTCTTAAATAAAACATTATGCCGATCAGATGCACATACATACATAATATGTATATTTGTCTGTTCTTAAATAAAATATTTAGTATCCCTCCTAATCAAATTAATTTCCTGTATCATATTATTTTGTTGAATAAACCGTTAATAAAAAAAAAATATATAATATATTATCATTATGGTATGATGGTTTTAAACAGCTAGCTATAGTTAATTATACTAAATGTTTAATGACTATAGGTTCATACTTATATATATAACGTAAGTACATAATATTAATACATAATATTAACTGTAGATTTGAAAATTGTTTTGAAACTTAGATTTATATATGTATGTATGTTATACCAGCTTATACCTACCTAATTAATTGAAAACTTATATGTTTATTTCATGGTTATTCTTATCGATGTTTTTATTTTATTTCTGTTTGATATTTAATCAATTTATTGGACAAAAATTATTTTTGAAATTTAAAATTTTAGATTAATTTTAGGGTACCTACATATACTTATATGTATACGTTCTATGTTACAGTTAGTATTTGTTTTAATAAAAAGTTAAATAATATAAAGAAATAAGTTATTAAACATAAGAGGTGTATGGATTTTTACAAAACTTCTACTCCTTTGAAGATGGGCAATCAAATATAAACCGCGGATAGCCCTCTTAAAAAATTAATGTAGTAAAATAACTTTTTATTAAAAGCTCTATTTTTAAACGTGTATATCTTCGACTCTTTACATATTCTTCCTAAAAAAGACCAAACGATAGTATTGTTTCTTATCTTTATAAAACAATATCAAAATTTTTTAAATTTAGTATTGAAATTTACCTTTATGTTATGGAAGCAATTTACCGTTATGAGATCCCGGCAACACTTTAAGTTAGAGACTTGCAAACAAATATACTTTAGAATAGGTATATGTTACCTAGGAACATTTTTATACCACGCCCTGTTTAAGGACTATAAGGGCTCAAAAATTAAAATTTTGGAATATTTAGATTCTTGTAGGTACAAACCTTTGGTAAGACAAAAAAATTAAAGCTCTGATATTATATGTTTACATTACGCACTAACTGCTTTTCTTACGGTGTTACATCGCCTCAAAACCCCTATTTTAAAATATCTTTGGTTCTGCTTCAACTTTTCGCTGGTAAGACATAAAAAATACAGCTCCGATATTATATTTTTACATATGTTAATGGCTTTTCTTATAGTTATATAGGGTTACGGAGTTGCAGCACGTCAAAATTGGAAAAACGACCTATTTCAAATCTATAGATTTTTGGTTCTGCTTCATCTTTGCGTTAATAAGACATACAAATTAAAGCTACGATATTATATTTTTACATGTGTTAACGTATTATTAGTTATTTAGTTATTCAGACTTACGAAGTTACATTCCCTCAAAATTGGAAGAAAGTTCTATTGTAAGAAATGTAAGATATATTCTGCTCCATCTTTTTGAATTTAAAAACGTCAACCGACGTGACGTATTTTTAGATTTTTAAATTATCAAAATTATATAAGATTTTAAAATTTAGTATTTAAATTTACCGTTATGTTAAACAAAATTTTGCAACATTTTGTATTCATCATATATCAGTAACTCTTTCAGATAGAGCTTTCAAATTTTGAGAGAAGAAAGATATTTTAGAATGAATCTTTCCGAAAATTGTTTTGTGCCACCTCCTCTTTAAAAGTTATTAGATTAGAAGATCTTTCAGAATTAACATAAGTTGCTTGCGAAAATTGTTTTGTATCACACCCTTTTAAGACCTATTAGGGGTCAAAAATTTAAAAAAATTCTAGTTTTAGTCACCTTTCACAAATACTTTTAAACTAAAACCACCAAAATTGAAGCTCCAATATTATACTTTTACATGTATTAACAGCTCTTCTTTTTTTTTAAGATTTAAATAAAAAATTTAAATAAAATAAAGACCAAATGCTAGTGTCGCTTTGTGTCCAAAACCCAATATAAAATAAAAAAAATTAAAAAAAAACTAAAAAAATTTATTTGTTCAAGTTCCATTTAAATCAATCGCTTTTCTATTTGGTCAAGTTAAATTTAAATCAATGTACTCTACTTAAAGGTCAAAGCGACTTTTAGCTTTAATAAACACTAAGTTATTTACATTTAAAAAGAGAAGTGGTATGGCAGCTACTCAAACCTGTTGCCCCTTTACCTAGATTCAATAGACACTGAGCTATTCTCATTTAAACAGAGAAGTTGTATGGGAGCTACCCGAACCAGTTGCCCCAGCACAACCAAATTTTACATGTTTTTTTGGCTTATAACTCGACACAATTGTGCAAAATTTGAGACACCTAGCTTCAATAAATACTGATTTATTTTCATTTAAAAAAATAAGTTGTATGGCAGCTACTCGAACCCGGCGGCCTGAAAAGCTGAATTTAAATAGCAAAACTAAAAATTTTGCAAAAGTGACGTAAAAAAATGTTCAGGAGCTAGGAGCCCTGAAATTATAGGAGTATATGAAATTGCTAATTTTAATATTCCTAATTACAATTTTCAGGCATGTTGCAATAAGAATTTATTCTTGAGGCGGTGTTGCTTACTTTGTTAGAAGTGATTTTGATCATAATTTTTGTCGAGTTGATTTGATTTCTGCAGATATTTGTAAACTAATTTGTTTTATTGACAAAATTGAATACTGTTTCTATTATATTTATAGATTGCACGAGTATAATTGTAGTATTTTTATAAATGAATTTAATAACTTGTTAAATAATACTAAATATAAAAATTGCATTATTATTGGGGATTTAAATATTGATACCCTTAGTTACAATAGGCATGTTGATGATTATAATCAACTTTTATCATCTTTTGGTTTTTCTTCTTTAATTATAGGGGCTACTAGAATATCTAATATAAGTTCTTCTTGTATAGATCATATTAATTTTCGATTTCACAAAAATAATTTTCATATTTTACGTTGTATAAATGAAAATATTGAAGTTTCAGACCATAACATGATTGGCATGGTCTTTGAAAATGTTCAATCGAATAAAAATAATTATGTTATTGAGTCACTTAATACTTTTGTAGACTTTACAAAATTAAAAACGGCATTGCTTTATGAAAATTGGTTAAACGTTTATTCTTGTGATAATCCCGATATAGCTTTTACTCTATTTATTAGTACTTTAAAAGAACATATTGATAAATGCACTTTTTCTAAGCCAACTGTTGTGAACAAATTGAAAAAAGCGAAACCTTGGTTGAACGACTCTCTTTTGGCAGAAATAAAAGTACGTAATAAACTAAGGAAATCTGTTTCAAAACATCGAAATAATTCTCGTTTAGTAGTTCGCTATAAAAAATTATGTAAAAGAATCAACATTTTATTGAAAAATTGCAAAGATAATTACTTCAGGGGAAAATTTGTAGGTAATGCTGGTAACTTAAAAAAGAATTGGCAATTAGTGAATTCTCTATTAAATAAATCTTCTTCACATAATGTGATTAAGCTAAAAATTAATAATGAACTAGTGTCGGATCCTGGTGTGAACGCTACCATTTCAGTGAGTTCTTCTCTAACATCAATAATAAATTTTCTGAGCACTTTAATCTTAGTAATAATGTTCCAATCCTATCGGTTATTGATGACTTAAACCAATCTCTAAACTTTGTTTTTACTCCTATTAAGTCTATCGATATATTAAATCAAATAAAATCTTTAAACAACTCTAACTCTTTAGCATCTGACGGGATTTCTAATATTATTCTAAAAAATATTTCATTTTATATAGTTGATGTTCTAAAATATTTATTTAATAATTGTGTTTCAAATGGAATATTCCCAAGTTGTTTAAAGGGAGCTGTGATCATTCCTTTATTTAAGAAGGGAGATTCCTCTGTTAGCAATAATTTCAGATATATTTCTATTCTTCCATCCTTATCAAAAATCTTTGAAAAAATTATGAAAAAGCAGTTCTTATCTTTTTTAAATAAATTAAGTTTTTTCAGTAATTCTCTATTCGGTTTTTTGCAAGGCAAATCTACTGAGGATGCTTTACATAAATTTTGTTCGGAGGTCTATGAAGCGCTAAATAATAGTTTATGAATAGATTCATAGATATAACTAAGGCTTTTGATCTTGTTGATCATAATATTTTATTATATTAGATCTTGTTGATCATAATATTTTATTATAAAATATATTATATATAATATATTTTATTATAAAAAGTTAGAGTGAATTAAGTTTTTAGCAGGATGACTATTTTAAATTCTGGTGTTCCCCAGGGCTCAGTTTTGGGCCCTATCCTCTTCTTAATTTATATCAACTCCTTATTCCAACAACCGTTCAAGGGGAAACCAATTGCTTTTGCGGATGACACTTAAAATGTTGGTAAAAATAGTTTTGAAATTGTTGAGCTTATTAATTATGATTTGCAAATTTTAGGGAATTGGTTTTACAAACATAAATTAATTATTAGCGAAAAAACTAAATACATGAATGTTAGTATTTATTTCCCTCCAGCATTTGATTATAATTTAATATTTCACTCAGCTAAATGTATTAATTCTACCTCCTCTATTTCCTCTTGTGATTCTAATTGCTTTTTGATTGAAAGGGTTGATTCTTTCAAATATCTTGGTTTAATGATTGATTCGAAATTTAACTGGTCTGCTCACTGTCGATATTTAAAAGATTATTGTAATGTTGTGATCAGACAACTTTACCATGTTAGTTTGCACAGTTCAAGTAATATTGTATCTATGGTTTATTTTGCTCTTCTACACTCTAAACTACAATATGGAATTGTATGTTGGGGCGGTTCTTACATTAATAAATTGCTTCCGCTTTTAGTAAACTAAAAACAGGCTGTTAGGTTAATTTGCAAAAAACACCGGTTATCACCCAGCTTAGAGTTATTTAAGGAGAGAATGATACTTCCATTAAGAAGTCTTTATATCTATAAAACATTAAAAGTTTTTTTTATTAGATCTGGGAATCTTAATACGAGATATTCAAGTGCTTATAATTTGAGAAGTAATTCTAGTCGACTTGTTCTCATTCCTAGGTCTAATAAATCTCATTTTTGCAATTTTTATAGTGTAACGGCACCAAGAATTTATAATAAACTGCCTGAGTCTTTTAGGAATGTTAATTCATTATCAAAATTTCTTAAAATTACTAAAAACTAAACAACTAAACTATAATGAAGTCGAACTAAAAGTACTATAAAACTATAATGAAGTTCAACTAAACTATAATGAAGTCGAAAATTTGATGAAGGTAAATTCTTAATTATTTTAATCTTAAACACTGTATGTACACATAAGAATGAATCATGGCTTTTTTTTCTTTACTATTTTAATCTAGTATCGACATTTTGTATAATTATAATTTTTAATTTTTGATTTTTTTCTGTTATAAAAATTTTTTTATAAAAATTTAATTTTAATACTTTTTATGTAATGAAATTAATTTTTTGAATTTTTTGAATTGTTATACTTCCCACCACTATTTTTTTGAATTTTTTTATTACTTAGTAATTTGTAACTAATCGTTCGCCACTTGTTTTTAAGCAATAGAACGATTATAACTATTTCCTTTCTTATTAATTTTGTTTTTAATTTTAATTTAATTGTTAGCCTTGAGTTTATACTTTATATAAGAATTGAAATAAAGAATAAAAAAAAAAAAAAAATATAAGAGGTAATTTTTTTTTAAAAAAAGTCAGAGTTAATCTGGACTCAATAAAACAGACAAGTAATGCTTTATTTTATTAAACATATATTCCTGCAGCCCTTTTTGTAAGATATATGATTTCTTAATTTAAGGTATTTAGATGTTGGTTTGTTAATTTGTTGTATAATATAAAGTATACAATCTTGCAGTCCTTTTTGCAAGAGAGTATAATTTCATATTCGTATAAGGAATTAATTATCTGGGATGCTGTATCCATAAAAATTTAGGAAGATCGGCAATTAGCTTTGCCACCTGATAGGCAGTTTCTTCTTGCCGTTAAAATAAGAGAAGAAACTTTTTGCATCATTTATTTGGTGAGCATCTAAGTATGCTCATTATCTATTTGATCAGAAAGTGTCGAATATTAAAACTTCTAAAAATACGTTAGGGCAGATTATTATTATAGATTAAGACGAAATATTACTACATGACGACCGTGCATTAACCTGGAATAAAGTGCAGTGACAAGACAAATTCACAACAGGATCAAACGTATTTCGAAAAACTCATAGATGTAAATAACAAGCGAAAAAGAATTTCCTCAAAGGTTCGACCAATTAGCAGAACATATTCAATAAATACAACAACAGATAAGCAAAAAATAAGAAGAGATAAAAGAGAACCAGAAAAAAGTTATATCATTAAAGGAATACTGACTGAGAAGGAAGCCAAAAGCACGTAAACGACGTGGAAAGAAATTCAAGGAAAGAAGAGAGTTAAGCATCCTACATCGCAGTTTTGTTTTCATAACAACAGAAGAAACGAAAACTGCAACAATAAAAAAGATAGAAGAATTGAACAAGAAGAAGTAGAAATGGGAATTTTCAGTGGTGATACAACAGTTATCCAGCACGAGATATTGAAAGAAGTTCGCATAACAGCAATTATAATTTTTATCTATGAGTTGATGAAATACATCATCAATGAAAAAGCAGCCAAACGCTCTCAAAGAATTCAGCTAACAGCTATATAAAAAAGAAAAAATATATATATATATATAAAAATATATATCAAGAATTAAAATTACAAAATTATAAAAAAAAAAAATTAAGAATCTATTATGAATAAAAACATTTAGTATTATAAGAAGAATAATAAATATAAATCAAAAATTAAAATTTATAAAAAAAAATATTAATTTTTATATTACTATTTAACTAAACAATGTATAAATAAAAATAAAAAAAAAAATAAAAAAATAAATAAATAGATATTTATATAAAAATTTTTTTTTGTATATTTTCTGTTACCAATTTGAATGGACTTTGACGGAATAGAATCTTTTAAGAAATACTGAAAAATTTTAAAAAGAATCCAAATAGAACTTATTCCCAAAAATACATTGAGGAAAAAAATAGAAAGATCGAAGAAGTTTGGAAATTTTACAATCTGAACACAAGTGGAGAGTTACAACTTGAGTTAAGTCTGAAATTAGGAGAAATTACCTCACAAATAAGAAAATTGCTAAAAGTCAAAACAAACGAAGAAGACACAATGGCAATTTTTTTTTTTTCTTTTTTAGTGCATTTCTCTGCCTCATAAATGTGAACAGGAAATTACACAGCCTTTCCTTTACAGGCGTGGCTGTAAATGTCGTAAGGGGGAATAACTCTTACGACGTATGTGGGATTCGAACCCACACTCCCTCGGTGCTTACAGCGTATTTTATACGGTCTTACCCACTAGGCCACCGAGGCCCCTTTTGCAAATTTTGAACTAACAACAGCAATAAAAGTAATCCCATCATTTGAAGGAAACATCAAAGATGTAGCAAATTTCCTAGGCTTAATAGATTTTTATGCTGAAACTTTAAAGGATGCAGCTGAAGAAACAAAATTAATCAAATTTACACTAGCAACAAAACTAGCCGATAAAGTTAAGAATAGATTGATAACTGAAGAACAAATAACCACATTAGAAAAATTTAAAACAGTATTATCAAAAAATTTTAGGTCACACAAAAATCCAGCTAAGATTCAGACCGAGTAGCATAACTCAAGGCAATAAAAGCGTAAATGAATTTGCCACAAAAATAGAAACTCTGATTGCGAAATTAAATGAATTGCAGATTACTGAGCAAAGAGAAGAACATAAAAGAATAACAATAAAGCTAAATGACCAACTAGGTTTGAACACATTTAAGAATGAACTGAATGATAGATACAGATCCGTGATACTAGCAGCAAGACCAACAAATTTTACTGAGGCTATACAACTAGAATCAGAAATGGATACAGAAGTTAGATCAAATAGCATAATGTACGTTAGTTCAAACAACTTTAGTGGTAGAAACAACAACAGGAATCCGGAGCATGTAAAAAACATGCAGAGAGGTGCGTACCAACAATTCAACAGAAAAACATAATAAATATTAATAGCGGCAAAAGCTTCCCACTAACAAATTTAATAAAACTTAGAACAAAAAATGATGGATATCTTACTCTATTGATAGATACAGGAGCAGATGTATCTATAATTAAAAACAATGTCGTAAAAGAAAATATCAGAAAATGAAGTGTGCCAAATAAATCGCATCACAGACAAAAATTTTATGACAAAGGCTGTAGTAAATTTAAAACTAAATATTGAAGATTACATAATTGAACATAAATTTCATGTAATTGATGAAGAAATAAACTTAACCACAAACGGTATTTTAAGTAGAGATTTTCTGTTTAATAACAGATGCAATAGATTGATTATACCTAATCAAGATGAAGATATAGTGTTACCGATGAGTATAAATACCAGGACACTATCAAACATCACGGTACAACCTCAATCAGAAGCTATTATAAAAATAGATATAAAAATTAAAGAAGACAGCATAATAGTAGGCAAAGAGATAGTAAAAGATGTTTTTATAGCAAATACAATTATTACCGCAAAAGAGATAAAACATGTAAAGATCTTGAACACTAGGGATACACCGGTAACTATAAAAATAACTGAAATAGAAGTTCAACCTTTAAAAGACTATCAAATATTATCTTTTAAAAATATTAATACTTCTAAGGAAAATTTGAAAAAGAAAAAAAGAGATAAATATGGATAACTTGGATACAAAAGCAAAAAAGACAATTTTAGATATCTGTAAAACATTTCAAAGTATTTTTCATTTGGAGAATGAAATGCTGACAGTAAACAATTTCTATGAACAACGAATTTCCACAATAGACAATATATATTAAAAACTATAGAACACCAAATGTTAAACTACAAGAAATTGAGAATCAAGTATCAAAATTAATGGAAGGTGATATAATTGAAAATTCAAGTAGTCCATACAACTCACTATTATTAATAGTTCCAAAGAAAAGCATAAATGGAGAACAAAAATGGAGATTAGTAGTTGATTTCAGGGCTTTGAATAAGAAAATAGTAGATGACAAATTTCCATTAACCAGATTAGGTGATGTATTAGACATGCTAGGGAAAGCTAAATATTTCTCAACAATGGATATGACAAATTCTGTTGAATCCAAAATTCGTTGAATCCAAAATTAACACAAATGACAGCATTCTCTACAAACAAAGGACACTACCAATTTAAAAGATTACCATTTGGACTAAGAATATCAAGTAATAGTTTTCAACGTATGTTATCAGTAGCACTAAGCGGTTTTCAAGAAGCTACATTTCTATACGTCGATGACATAATAGTATTTGGATCAAATCTAAGAGATCACAATGCAAATTTAGTCAAAGTATTAGAACACTTGCGAAATTACAAATTGAAACTAAACCATCCAAAATGTAACTTTTTAAAACCAGAAGTTGTATATTTAGGACATCTTCTAACTTCTCAAGGTATAAAAACAGATCCTAGTAAATTTCAAACTATAAAACATTATATTTTAGGAAATGTTTCGTTCTACAATACTACCGAAACTCTTCAGTAAGCAAGTAGTATTGATATGTTTAGACAAATCCTAGTTTTAAATTTCAACAAGTCTTATTAGTTATAAGAAAATTTCAGAAAATCTTCTGTGAAGTAATAAGACAAGTTGAAAAATATCCGTAAAAATTAAAAAAACAAAAAATAATAAAGAAAAATTTTTTTTTCTTTTTTAGAATTTATTATTTTAGCTATAAAACATTATCCAACACCTAAAGATGCTGACGAAGTAAGAAGATTCGTAGAGTTTTGCAATTATTATAGAAGATTTATAAAAAATTTCGCAGAAATAGCCAAATCTTTATATCAATTATTAAAAAAAAACAAATATTTGGTTGGAGCGAAAAATGTAATAATGCTTTTGAAAAACTAAAACAAAAACTAATAGAACCACCAATATTAAGCTATCCTAATTTTGCTGAGCCTTTTATCTTAACAACAGATGCATCAAACTACGCGCTTGGAGCAGTATTATCACAAGGAAAAATAGGAGATGATAATCCAATAGCTTATGCAAGTAAATCGCTAAATAAGCATGAGATAAATAAGCCAATAATTGAAAAAGAACTCTTGGCAATACATTGGGGTGTGAACTATTTCAGACCATACCTTTTTGGAAGAAAGTTCATAGTTTATACCGACCATAGACCATTATAGTAAGCTTATTTACGCATAAGAATCCTTCATCGAAACTGACAAGAATACGTGTAGATCTGATGGATTATGATTTTGAAATCATATTCAAGCACGGAAAGATGAATACAAATGCTGATGCTCTATCGAGAATACAAATTGACTCTACAAAGTTAAAAGAAATGACACCAAATAATATTTATTTATTTATTATTATAACCAAAACAAGGTTTTTACATAACAAATCTTACGGCTAAAACTTAATAATAACAAGTACAAAATAAAACACGATAAATGCAAATAAAAAAAATTATTACATTGACTTATATGGTAAATTACAAATTGCTTACAAAGCAAAAACACAGTTAGATTTGAATTAATATAACTCAGTTAGGTAAAAATAAAATAATTTGTACAATATGAAGTGTAATCTAATATTATGAAAGTTAAAGTTATTGTGTAAGGTTAGTAACAAATTTTTGTATTAATTTTTGTTTGAAAGTGTTCCTTGATATTTGTGTTGAAAAGAGATTACTGTGTAATGTAAACGTAATCACAAGAAATATGAAAAATAAAAAGGAGGAAAAACAAATAAAATGAATAATAAAAACAATAGATCCACCACTAAAACCTTTAATACAAATATGGAGACAGGCGATCTTCACATTTGGAACGCAACATCAATATCAAATATAAGGTATATATATAAATTAAAATTTGAAAATAATAATGAAAAGATGAAACTACTAGTATATAAAAATAAAAAGAATTATAAAAATGAAAGTGAATATAAAAATGAAAATAAAATTAAAATTATAGCAGCAAAAAATGAAATAATTACTGAATATAGCAAAAATTTTAACCAGTGATAAAATTGGTTCTGAGGAAGCTATTATTTAAAACAAGCAATTTGAATATAAAGAAGCTATCCTTGTCAAATAATGACAAGATATTCGTAATTATGGATATCCAAACATTTAAAAATATGTTTAATTAGCTGCAAAATAATTCTGAAGTGCCAAATTGTTTAAAAATAAATGCAAAAATTAATGCAAGAAAGAAAAAGAAATGCAAGAATTAATTAAAGAAAATCATGACACATTATATGATGGACACTGTGGCATAAGTAAATGCACCAGTAAATTACAACAACAATATATGTGGAAAAATTAGCATTCTTTCTTGTGACATACTAAATAGTAAATATAGCATCTATAATTTAGATGACTATCTAAATTAATTAAAAATTAAATTAAAACATGCTAATGAAAAAGCAAAAGAATACTTAATAAAAGATAAAGAGGATAAAAAATTAAAGCAAAATTATGTAAATAAATCTAATTTTAAAATAAATGATTATGTGTATGTAAAAAATAATAATAAAAAAAATTATAAAACAATTTTAAAGGACCATATAAAATTATATCTCAAAAAGGTTCAAATAGCACAATAAGAATTAATAATAAAGAACTAGAATTACACAATAATAATTTAGTAAAATCTAAAAAATACTATAAGTAAATAAAATATTTTATAAATAAATTTAAATGTAAAATTATTTAGTAATTAAACCAAATTGTTAGTAGTAAATTTAAAAGTAATAAGTAATAAAAATTTAAAAGTAAATTGATAAAAATAAATTTAAAATAAATTAGTCTAAATTTTAAGAAATGTAAACTAATTTTTTTTTTTATTTGGGGGGAGGATGTAGTATATCCTGACATGTTCGCAATTTTATTTCCAGAACTGTAAATTCAACATTACCAAAATAATTTTTTAATACAAAATTGCTGACCAAACATTTTGCGTGGTCACACTTTCAATTGCAAACATCTGTTTATTTTGTATAGTAAAATATCAAGTACATTTATGTACATACAAATATTTAGTAAAGAAGAAAATCAAATTACATCTTCATTTGTTTTAATGTCAATGATTCATATTTGTATGCAATGATATTTTGATAATATTTTGGTTAATTGTCACATGTACAAATAATATTGTAGAACCGTACTAAGTCAATAAATATTGTATTGCATTTTTGTCCCAAATAAAATTCTAAGTAACAAAGCAATAAATTAATATAATTTATTGACTTTGATAATTTTGTATGGATTCAATAGAATCCAAATTAGTATATAAGAGGTGATTTTTTTAAAATAAAGTCAGAGTTAATCACGACTCAATAAAATAAACAACTAATGCTTTATTTTATTAAACATATATTCCTGCAGTCCTTTTTGCAAGATATATGATTTCTTAATTTCAGGTATTTAGATGTTGGTTTGTTAATTTGTTGTATAATATAAAGTATACAATCTTGCAGTCCTTTTTGTAAGAGAGTATAATTTCATATTCGTATAACGAATTAATTATCTGGGATGCTGTATCCATAAAAATTCAGGAAGATCGGCAATTAGCTTTGCCACCTGATAGGCAGTTTCTTCTTGCCGTTAAAATAAGAGAAGAAACTTTTTGCATCATTTATTTAGAGAGCATCTAAGTATGCTCATTATCTATTTGATCAGAAAGTGTCAGGGAATACTAAAACTTCTAAAAATACGTTAGGGCAGACTATTATTATAGACTACGAAATATTATTACAATATTGTCACACTTTGTACATGTTAATCCTATTTGGAATAGATATCTATAGAATAGTATAATTTGTAAAACACAATTATACTTATTAGAGTACAAAACTGTTAATTATTAAATTAAACATAAATTTATAACTACCGAATTTATAGTTATAAACATAAATTTATAACTATAAATTCAATGAACTACCCGATTTTTTTAAAGACACTAACAATATAATTTTGTTTAAAAAACAAATTAAGGTTTTTCCTAATTAGTTTTAGAAAACAATTTTTAAAGTTATTTAATTTTAATTTAACTTAACGAATAGAAAACTAATAGATTTTAAAAATGGAAATAACAAAAATGAAGAATACGAATCTGTTAAAGAAAAAATACGACAAACTAAAGAAAAAATTATAAATAGGTTAAAACGAAATGGTCGAAATTAAGTGAATGCTGGTCCCAACTTTGTAAAAGATCCAAGAGGAGGGAAAAATTATGCAAAATTTAGAAAAATGAATGTTGAAATTCTATAGACGAAAACCTTATTAAAGATATTAACGGTATTGCATAGTGATATTATATTTCATGAATTAAAATTCATGATAAAATAGATCATTCTTCATTCTAACTTCATACAGTTCAGACGTTATCGTTCTTCAAAAATTAATTTTAAGAAATTTAAATAAAAAGTGCTTTTTATTTTATTTTATTTTATTTTGTTAACTTGACCTATAATCATAATTTTTTTAATTTTTAAACTAGTGACCTACTTTTCAATATACTTGATTTTTTGTGTACTTCAAAACTGAATTTTAAATAACAATTTTAAAGTAATTAATAATACAAAAAATAAATATAAGAACAAGAACAATAATAAAAAACAATATTTAAAGTGAATCATCAAAGTGAATTAAATTTTTTTTCTTGTAATTTCATATAATTTATATTGCTTATTATTACAATGGAATTTAAATGCAGTGCAAAAAATTGTTTAGTTACTGAAATAAAAGCAGATTCAGTAACTTGTAACGGGTTCTGTAACCGTAAATTTCATGGACTTTGTTTAAACGCTCCTAGAAATTGGTATAACAACTTCTTGACGCAGCATTTTGTTTATGAAGCTTGTTTAGATCAATAAACTTACCTGAGACAATTTTCTCATGAAATCTCGTTAAACATTAATGCCGTTAGAGACAATTTTCAAGGTACAGTGGTGAAATTATTGGAAGTTGTAAGGAGCAATACAGCCAGCTTTACGAAAATGGAAAGAAATTTCGAACTACTTAATAACACTCTTAGTAATTTCAAAAATGATCAAAAAAGAAGTGTTAGCGAGCTAATCAAAGTAGAAACTAATAATTTAAAAACGAAAATTTCAACGTTTAAAAATATTATTGAAAAATCATTAGCACAAGATCCAATTAATAATAAGCTTTTGTATGCGTTGGACAATATAAAGCAGCTTTTAATCTCTAATTTAGAAAATATAAATAAAACTGATACTTCAATAAGCTTTCGGGATGTAGTATTGGCCGATTTAGATATCCTTAAGGCCAAAATAGAGACAATTAATGATGGTGTTAAAATTTGTAGTATTTCGCATCAGAATGATCTACATTCAAATGATTCAACTAAATCACTATTTGATGAAATAAATGATGTAGATAAGGCTAAGACGGTTAACATTCAAGCAACTAAGGAAAAAAATGACGATATTTCATTCGAAATAGAAGCAGTTGATCCACCAGAGGTTATAAATAAACCTAAATTTAACCTAAAGATTTCCAACCTTAGCACTAATACAACAGAGGAGAAACTAGTCATATACATAAAAAAGAGGTCGAATTGTGAAGAGGTTCATTGTAAATTAATCACACCAAAGTGGCTGAAATATAAATAAAATATGAAGTATCATACTTTCAAAGTTAGTGTACCGGAAACGAAAGTCCAGGAAATAAATAATATTAAATTGTGGAATAAAGGGACAAAATTATCCATCTTTAAACATTTAGGTAAACAATCAAATAATAGTAAATTAGATTTAATAAAAAATAAAAATAAAACAAAACCTAATATTAATATTAATAACGCTAAAAGTAAAACAATCACACAAAAAAACAAGAACAGAAATACACGCAATAACACTAAATCCACAAATAAAAACAATATTATAAGCAAAAACAAAACACAACCTATTTTACACAAACAAAACATAAATTTAACTCAATCACCAATTAAATTTCAGACTATTTTGCCTTCTTCTCACATTATTTCTAATACTACTTCCACCATAGAGGTGCCGAATAGCATTTCAAATAAAATTACTAATGTAGAGTCCAGTTCAATAAATTCTACTAATTCAGTAATTAGTTCAGTTCCAAAAGTGTCAATAACGTCTAAACAATATTCTCCAAATGATATAATGAATATTTCACAACCAAATGCTAGCAAATATCCTAACTTCATACAGGGACAAACCTTTAATGCTGGCATTCCGTGTACTCAGAGCTTAAACGTTAACTGCAACACGACATCAATTAACGATAAGCCAATTGCATCTGTTTCATCCAAACCTAATGCAAGTTTTGTTAATCCTATACTACCTCCTATAGTCAGATTAACGAAAAATGCTGTAGCTAATACGTATGTCTTATCACGTTTTAGAGATCAAAAAATATATGAAAATGTAAGACTCTATTTAGCTTATTTGCATAAGGAAGATGACGACCTTTGTGTAGATGGTAAAACCAAACTCAATATTAAAATTTTTATTGATCAAGAAGGTTTGCCTTCTAACCAAAAGGAATTAATGAAATTATATGTAAAATATCATGAAGGTTTCGGAGCTTCATCTAAATCGGTTGAAAAAGATTTACGAGCTTATTGTAGTCACCTTAAAAGTAAGAGAATCGAGTATTTGCAAAAAATAAGAAAAAGTAGTAATGATTTTTTTCGTTCCCTTAGCGGCAGAAAATAACATTAACACTAATCTTATTTTAATAAATACAACATCTAGTTTCAAGGAGTTAAAATCAACAGATAATAAAAGCAATTTTAGTGAAAATCTCAAAATCTTCTGCCACAACTGTAGTGGTATGAGAGGTAAGCTAAAGAAATTATATGTTGATGCCAAGTCTTGTGATTTCAGTGTGCTTGCTATTACCGAAACATGGCTAAACGATTCCTTCATAAATGAAGAACTTGACAATAATTGGTCGATTTATAGAAAGGATAGGGACTTTTTCTCTATGAACTGTTCCCGTGGAGGCGGTGTCTTACTTGCAGTAAATAATAACCTTTCTAGTGTTCCACTAATCACTAGGTCGTCCCACACTTTCGATCACCAATTTATTAGAGTAAATTTAGGTAATAATTTTATTTACCTAGGAATTGTTTACTTTTCTCCTAATTCTGACAATTCCTCATATTCTGAATTTTTCGATATTTATCACTATATTATATCTAAAATGAATGTGGATGATTCAATTTTTATTTTTGGCGATTTCAATCGTCCTTCATTATCTTTTATAGAAGATGATTCAGATAATTTGTTATTACCAATTAAATTTCATGATGAAATAGATTTTGACATTATTACGGAGTTCTATGGTAATGATTTACAACAAATTATTAATTACACAAATAAAAACAATAAGTGGTTAGATCTTGCATTTTCAAATGCATATGACAGAGTGGTGGTTAAACTCGCTGATGATGCAGTCAACCTGTTCACTAACACTCCTCATCATAACGCAGTCATCTTCGAATTTTCTACTTCTTTGCCACTCTTCGCGAAATCTTACAATAATAATATTGTATATGACTTTTTCAACGCTGATTATCAAAGCATTAATAATGCTTTATCAATTTTAAATTGGGACGATCTGTTAACACAACAGGATATTAACTCTTCAATTTCTATCTTTTACTCTAAAATTTTCGACATAATTAACTCCTTTGTGCCAAAAATTCGTAAAAAAGATAAAACAACAGAACCTTGGCTTAATAGAGAAATTAGGACATTGCGTAATCAACGCAACAAACTTTACAAAAAAATTAAAGTTACAAAGGACCCTGATGTTAATTTACTGAACATGTACAAGGATCTTGCTTTTGAATTTAAACAGAAATCAAATCTAGCATACGATAATTATGTCAATGAAATTGGAAATAAATTAATTATAGATCCAAAAAAGTTTTTTGACTTCATTAATACAAAGCGGAAAACCTATGGATATCCAAGTTCAATGTCTAAAGATAATGTTTTTTCTTCTTGTCCTAATGTAATCTGCAATTTCTTTGCTGATTGTTTTCAAAAAGTTTATAGGCCATTAGATTCGCCTACCAATTTTACATTTTCTAACTCCCATAATAGATCTAATTCAATTATTACAGATCTATATCTTTCGGAAAACGAAATATTTGAAGCAATTACCAACCTTGATACAAAAAAAGGTGTAGAACCCGACTTGATCCCACCTTCTCTTTTATATAACTGTGCCAATTATTTGACGCAACCGCTTCATTTTATTTTTAATCAATCGCTTTCGACAGGCATTTTTCCGAATGCGTGGAAATCTTCTTTTTTAACCCCCATTCATAAAAAGGGTGACAAAGCTTCCGTCGAAAATTACCGTGGTATAGCTATCCTATCAACTATTCCAAAATTGTTCGAAAAAATTGTAGTCAGTAAAATAACACCCGTCATAAATTCAAAATTAAACGAACAACAACATGGATTTACAAAAGGTCGTTCTACGACAACCAATCTTACGGTTTACACATCGGAAATACTAACTGAAATAGAAAATGGTTATCAAGTTGATGCTATTTACACGGATTTTAACAAAGCTTTCGATCGTGTTGATCACAATATTTTGTTCAAAAAACTTGAAACTTTAGGCATTTCAGGTTCTTTCCTTACTTGGCTTTGCTCTTATCTTACTGAAAGAACTCAAAATATTAAATTCCAAGGTTATTTATCGAACACAATTAATGTCACCTCGGGAGTGCCACAAGGAAGCCATTTAGGCCCACTTCTATTTAATATTTTTATTTCAGATCTTTCTAAAAAACTAGAAGGTGTACCACATAATTGCATTTGCTGACGATCTTAAAATTTACCGCGTTATCAAAAATAGTTGCAATTTTGAATTACTTCAATCAAATTTACATTCTTTACAAGAATGGTGCTTCTTCAACAAATTAGAACTTAATATAGTGAAATACAAGGTCATAAGTTTTACACGAAAAAGATCTACAATGCTTTTCGACTATACAATAGAGAACATAGTTCTTGAAAGGGTGTCCTGTATGACCGATCTTGGCATTTTTCTGGACGATAAACTTAACTTCCATCTTCACTATGATCATATGATTTCCAAAGCAAATAAAATGTTAGGTTTTATTAAGAGAAGGGCTAAGGAATTTAATAACCCAGCAGTGACAAAAGCTCTTTACTGCTCGTTAGTTCGATCTATTCTAGAATACGGTAATATCGTATGGGATCCAGTGTTTCAGTGTTTCAATTACTTTCCAGTGTTTCAAATGCTTTCATCCTGCTTTACTTTTGACATCATAAAAAAAATATTGACGTTCAATTCTTAGTAAATAAGGTTAGATTAAACAATGTAGTCAGAAATACAAGAAACACTAAATTTTTACTAGAAAATACACGCAGAACAGAATATGGAAGAAATGAGCCAATAAACAGATGTTGCACTACATTCAACAAACACAGTCATCTTTTTTCACCAGACATATCAAGAAATTCTTTTAAACATAAATTAACACAGAAATTCATAAATGACTTAATTACTTAAATTACCTAATTACTTTGTAAACATTTAAAAAAAAAAAATAATAATAATAATATATTTAATTTAAGTTCAAGTTCATATTATACATTCCACTTAATTATACGCTCATACTGTGTTTTGTTCTGTAAGCATTTTTTATACCCGTATGAACTATGTTCAAGGGTATAATAAATTTGCCATTACGTTTGTGACACCTTAAAGGAGTCGAGCTAGATATAGTGTCAAAGGTATGGATCGGCTCAGAATTGAATTCTGAATCGATTAAGCCATGTACGTCCGTCCGTCCGTCCGTCCGCACGATAACTCAAAAATTAAAGGAGCTAGGAGGCTGCAATTTTTTTTACGTCACTTTTGCAAAATTGTTAGTTTTGCTATTTAAATCCAACATTTTCGGTCGGCGGGATCGAGTAGCTGCCATACAACTTCTATCTTTATATAGAAATAACTCAGTATCTATTCAAGCTACGTTTCTGAAATTTTGCAAATGATGATCAAGTTTTATGGCAACAACTTCTGTAAAATTTCGTTGTAGTGGTGCAACGGATTCGGGTAGCTGCCATACAACTTCTCCGTTTAAATGAGAATAACTCAGTGTGTGTTAAAGCTAGGAATCTGAAATTTTGTGAATGATAATCAAGTTTTATGGCAAAAACTTCTGCAAAATTTGGTTGTGCTGGTGTGACGGATTCGAGTAGCTGCCATACAACTTATCCGTTTAAATGAGAATAACTCAGTGTTTATTGAAGCTAGGAACCTGACATTTTTCGAATGATGATCAAGTTTTATGGCAACAACTTCTGTAAAATTTGGTTGTGATGATATGACACGTTCGGATAGTTGCCATACAACTTCACTTTTTAAATGAAAATAACTCAGTGTCTATTGAAGCTAGCTATCTTAAATTTAGTAAAAAAGTGTCGAGTTGCATGCCAAAAACTTTTGTAAAATTTGATTGGTCTAAAGCAGCCGGTTCAGGTTTCTTGCATTTCTTGGAACTTAATGAAGCTAGGCGCAATAGATTCGGGTAGCTGTCTTACAACTCCACAATTTACATAAATATATCTCTGTAGTTCGGTACTAAAACATCTGAATGTTTTTAAAAGATGATCAAGTTTTATAGAAACATGATATATTACGTTCATACGGGTATCCCAGAGTTGACACAGTCTACTCTACTGCACTCTTCCTCGTTTTTTATTGTTTTCAAATTTAATATATAGTACAAATTATAAAATTTTCATTGTAAATTTTTAGCTTAGTAATCAAAAATGTTTTTTATTTGCTATTGTTTATGTATTTTGTTAGCTTTAATTTTTTTTTAGCTGTATGATTTTTTATGTAAAAACCTTGCTTTGGTTTAATAAATAAAATAAAATAAAAATAAAAAAAAATACTATAATAATTAAACATTTTCACTTTTTGATTTTTTATTAAAAAAATAAATTTACTATAAAAACTATAATTTTTTGACCTATGATTTTTATTCTGACAAATTTAATTTAATGATAAATTTTACTAACAATTGGCAAACTCTTATAATTTAATAAGTGAATTTATAAACACCAAATAAACAAATGTACTTGTCAATTTTATTTTATTAAACATTAAAACTGAGTAATTAATTTTAATTTATTAATTCAAATTTTATATCATAAATAAATTTTAAACCCGAATGAAGGTGATTTTTGGATGAGCGAGGAGTTCAACAATAGGAGCTGAATATTCCACCATATTTTTTTTTCCGGCTGGTTGATAAGTAGCAAATACTGGATCATATAATTCTATTTCAAATTTAATAATTTTAGATTTCTCTAATTTTATATTTTCTTATTTTTTAATTAAATCTTTAGTTTTATTTTGTATCTATTAGAAACTTTAATCTTTTAATTCAATTTTTTTCTTTTTTTCATTCAACTTTTAATTTTGGAACTTCTTAATTTTAATTATATTTTGATTTCACTTGTTTTTAGTTTTTAGTTTTGTTTACAATTTTCGTTTTTTTATTAATATTTTTATTTTCTTTTATTTCTTTGTTATAAATTTAGATTTAGTACAATTAACTTTTAAATTCAATTTTTATTAATTTTAATTTTGTTTTAATTTTTGATGATTATAAATTAAATTAATTTGTTTTCATTTTAAATTTTCATCAAACATTGTAAAATTAAATTAAATGTCAATAAACAGGCACGCTATCCAACCTTCCTTTTCTTCCATATAAAATTTCCAAGCAGCTTTCAGTAAACAAACCGTTTGCTCTTTACTAATTTATTTAATTAGTGCTGCATTATTTCTTTTTACTAAATTTTTATCATATACAAGTGGGAAAAAGAAATGTATATGATATAAGAAGGTTTGTGTCTATGCTATTTAAATGGTGATATGGTAGAGTATTTCTTGTGTACGACAAGGTACTAAAAACTGTCGTACCTCGAATTTCCTTTGTCATTTTCACCACTTATTTGGTTCAGACTTTTTTTTTCCTTCTGTTCGAGTTGAACGTTTGTTGTTCGTGTCTTTTTTTTTTTTTTTTTTGGGTAAATTTTCTTTAAATTTGGAATTTGCTTTTTGTTTTATTTTAATTTTTAAAATTTTAACTTTAATTAATTTTTCTCATTCCCATTTCGTTGCAAATTGTAATAATATCCGTCAACTTTACAATATTAGAGGTTTAGCGAGCAATTTCCAATCAGTTGAAGCTCGGAGTTTCATCTAATTTTCCATTATCTTTGGGTGAAACTCCGAGTTGAAAAAGCTACAATCTTTTTCTGTTTTATATACAGATCTTCCCAAACCAACGAGCTAGAAACAACTGTGGTCATTGAAAAACTATCCGACGATATTAATAAAATTTTGGAAAAAAATCCAGAATGTGAGATAGCCGTCGACGGGGATTTTAATGTCCATAACAAAAACTGGCTCCATTTCTCTAGTCACAACTCACCGGAAAGCAAGCAAGTTGAACTATTTTCAAACTTAATCCAACTTTCTGAACTTGTTAAAAGCCCTACTAGAATTCCAGACCGTGACAATCACAACGAGCATCTTTTTCTGGATTTGTGGTCAGGAACAGATTTTGGATCTGTCCAAAATCTGTTCCTGACCACAAATCCAGAAAAATATAACATTTCTGTTAGCTCTCCAATTGAGGGCTCTGACCATTGCTTTGTTAAAACAAGCTTTGCAACAAATACATCGGCCAGTCAAAACACTAGTTTAAAACTAGTTCCTAAACAATAGTTTGGCACTACAACAGGGTTGACTGGGTTGGTCTGAACAGTTTTTTGGCTGATTTTGATTGGTCGATGTGTTTCTGTCACAGAAACGTTGACTTTGCCACAGATGCCATTAGTAAAATAATTATGCTAGGTATGAAACTCTTCATATCCAGCTCTTTTAAACCAAGTTCCAGGCCATGGTTTAATGATATCTGTAGAAAAGCAATCGAATCTAAAGAGGAGCATTTTAAAAAGTATAAGGTATGTATGTCAGTCAATTGGGTTGGGCAGTTCCTTCTGGTTTAAAGCTGGTTATGGAAACTTTTTTATTGTGAGAACCGCTAAAATCTGGAATATGCCTCCATCCAACGTGCTCCCCTCTGATACAAATGGTCCATTATACAATTTGCACCTTTTCAAAACGAACCTTTTCAGGTTTGTCTTCAATTTACCCGCCAATTCTCCTTCATATTCATATTTCCCCTGAACTCGTCTGCTTCTTGCTCAAACCTAGAATAATTTTGTAAAAAGAAAAATATTCGTAGAGTTTGAGTGGCTGTTAAAAAAAAAAAAAGATGAAGAAACCGGCTTGAAATTGTGCAATTCTCATGTCAACGGAAAAAAAAACTTTCAAAAAAGGAATAATAACAATTTCGCATCAATTAAAGCTAAAATTATTCAAAAATAAAAATTCAAAAAAAAAAATGTATTTTGTAGGTTCATGTTGTAGTGTATCTTGATCTGTTCACAAAATTATTTCCATAATTGGTAATAAAAATTTATTAGATAATTTTAAATTGGTGATCAACACTTTGTATGATCATGTAATTACATACATATGTTTATTTTAGTAACATACGATAATGAATCAAAACAAATTTAATTTTTTTTTTTTAAGAAGAAGATCAAATTACATCTTCATTCTAAATTTTAATGTTATGATTTTCTTTATGATTCATTATCGTTGATAATAATATTTTTGGATATAATAGCAAATGCATATGGAAATGAAACTAGGTCGGTGCAGTACATTACTCTTAACCCATATTTAATTCTTAGAAACAAAACAATAAATTATTATAATTTATTGACTTTGATAAAATTGTATTGATTTGGAGAAATCCAAAATAGTATATAAGAATTGATATTTTTGTTAAATAAATCAGAATTGTTCTGACTAAACCAGAATAAACATCTTCTTTTATTTTATGCGTTTAGCAATTAACTTTGCTGAAGTATTATAGGATTAGATATTTATTTTAGTTAAAGGAATGATTTCTCATCAATAATTGAATTAGCAATGAACTTTGCTGAGGGAATTATATAGGTGACCGTACCTTATACGATAAACGGCAATTCACCTTGCCACAGTAATAGGCGTTCACTACGCCGTATAAATATATGATGACGTATGTATGTGCCAATAGGGGTGGACTAAATTAGTACAGTTAGCCGCACATACATATAGTAAGGATAGGGAAATGACTAATAACGTACAATACTACATTTAAAGGATAAATAACAGCGAACATATTACATGGCGACCTACAAATTCTTCATAACAATTTTTTTTTGGATACTTCGCTAAAATGTTATGATGGAACTGTAGACGGGCCAGCAATTTAACGATCTTTTTGAAAAAATTACTAGGAATATAGAAAAATTATTAACATGGGATGGTTTTCAGATGAATCATCATCAACAATACTACAACAAATTAATTTACAAACTGAAGAAATATTTGAAGGAAGTTCTCATTACATCAGCAATTATCTTTATTTACGAAATCATCAAATATTGGGTGAACAAGAAAGCAGCCAAGAGGGCATTAAAAAGAAGGATAGCTGATATATAAATTTTTTTTAGATAATTATAGTAATAATTTTAATACTTTTAACAAACGAAAAAAAAAAAATTTATAAAAAAAAAAACTGTAAATTTTAAATAAAATTTTTGCTTTTTATACATGTACTAAAAATTTATTTTATTAAATGAATGGACTTAAAAATTGAAAAACTAGCGTATTTACTAAAGACTTTAAAAAAGAATACTACAAGAACATATACACAAACATTTATTGAAGAAAAATACAAGAAAATTAATAAAATTTAGGGATATTATAAAAGACACGTTTAGACTTAAAATTAAAAGAAATAATAAGACAATAATAAGACAAGACATTTTTGAAACCAAAAAAAAAAAAGAAAAATGGCAAATTATGAACTTACAACAGCGATAAAAATTATCCCGCAATCTGAAGGAGATATTAAGCAACTATCTCTTTTTCTGGGGTTAATAAAATTTTATGCTGACACACTTAAAGATGAAAATGAAAAACAGAAGCTAATAAAACTAATTTTGAATACAAAGTTTTCAGATAAGGTGAAAAACAGACTAATTTCTGAAGAACCAATAACAACTTTAGAAAATTTAAAGAAAATATTATTAGCAAACTATAAATCAAAGAAAAACCCAGCGAAAATACAGAATGATCTGACAAAATTAGTGCAAGGTAACCAAGATGTAGTAATATTTGCAACAAAAATAGAAAATTTAATAGCAAATTTAAACGAATACAAGGATATAAGATACAAGAACAAGGAGAAGAACATAGAGGAATAATAATAAAATTAAATGACCAATTACGATTAAACAAATTCCAGAATGGACTAAATGAAGACATAACATATTACCAGCAAAACCTAAAAATTTAACAAAGGCTATTCAATTAGCATCTGAAACAGATAGCAACACAAGAATAAATAACATTATGCATTTTAGAAGCAATAACTTCAGAGGAAGAAATAATTACCAGCATATCAGACGTTATAATTACAATAATAACAGAAACAACAATAATTACAATAACAATTATAATAGCTATAACAATAATAACAACAATAATTACAATAATAACTACAATAATAGCAATAATATCTATAATAAAAATGGATTTACAAATAATCAACAGGGAAACTACAACGGCCCCGGCCGACGAATTCCGGGGCATGTCAACGAAAACATGCAAAGAGGTACGCAAAATGAATTAAACAGAAGAAAATAGTAAACATAAATAGCGAGAAAAGCTTCACAAATTTCATTAAAGTAAGAACAAAAGACAATGATTATCTGACTCTATTAATAGACTCAGGAGCAGATATATCCATATGTAAAAACAATATTATTAAACAACAATTTTTAAATGATGAAATATGCCATATTAATGGTATTTCGAATTAAAATTTTTATACAAAGGGTGTAACAAACATAGAATTATTAATAGAAGATCAAACAATTAAACATGAATTCCATATCATAGATGAAAACATTAATGTATTAACAAATGATATCTTAGGTAGAGACTTTTTATACAAGCATAAATGCAAAATAGACTATGAAACATGCACATTAGTAATATCTAACGAAGATCAAGGCTTAATATTACCAATGAGCATGAATACCAAAACAATATCAAACATCATGGTACAATCCCGAACAGAATCAATATTAATGATAGATTTGGACATAAAAGAAGATAGCATAATAATTGAAAAAGAAATGGTGAAGGGTGTATTTTTAGCAAATACAATAGTTCCAGCTAATGGATTAAAACATGTGAAAATACTGAACACTAGAGATACTCCTGTGACAATTAGAACAACTGAAATTGAAGTTCAGCCATTCCATTAAATGAATATCAAATATTATGTTTTAATAAGATTAATATGTCAAAAACAAGATTCAAGAAATTACAGAATGTAGTAAATATAGATAATTTAGACAGTAAAGATAAAACAACAATTTTAAATATTTGTGAAAGATTTCAGGATATTTTTCATCTTCAAGATGAAACTTTGACAATAAACAATTTTTATAAGCAACGAATTTCTACTATGGACAAAATACCAGTATATATAAAAAATGATAGAACACCTAATGTACAATTGGAGGAAATTGAAAGACAAGTATGAAAACTAATGGAATATATGACATAATTGAACATTCTACAAGCCCATATAACTCACCATTACTAATTGTTCCTAAAAAAGACAATAACGGAGAGAAAAAGTGGAGATTAGTTGTGAATTTCAGATCTCTAAACAAAACAATAGTAGATGACAAATTTCCGTAAACAAGGTTAGATGATGTTTTGGATAAATTAGGAACATCTAAATATTTTTCTACGCTTGATATGACAAGTTCTTTCCACCAAATTCCGTTGCATCCGAAATCCAGACAAATGACAGCATTTTCAGCAAACAAAGGACATTTCCAATTTAAAAGATTACCTTTTGGATTAAAAATACCAACCAACAGTTTTCAACGTATGCCTTCAGTAGCATTAAGTGGTTTACAAGAAGCTGCATTTTTATATGTAGTTAACATAATAGTATACGGATCTAATTTGAAAGATCATAATACTAACTTAATCAAAGTATTAGAACGTCTACAAAAATACAACTTAAAACTAAATCCATCAAAATGTAATTTTTTAAAACCAGAAGTCGTATATTTAGGTCATCTGATAACTTCTGAGGGAATAAAAACAGATCCAGCTAAATACAAAACAATAAATAAATTATCCAACACCTAAAGAAGCTAACGAAGTAAGAAGATTCGTCGCATTCTGCAATTATTATAGAAGATTCATAAAGAATTTCGCAGAAATAGCTAGACCCATTGAATCAACTCTTAAAGAAAGGACAAATATTTTGTTGGAGTAATGATTGCAATAACGCTTTTTTTGAAATGCTGAAATAAAAACTAATTGAACCATCAATTCTAAGTTATCCGAATTTTACAGAACTTTTCATTTTAACTACAGATGCATCAAACTATGCACTTGAAGCAGTTTTATCACAAGGAAAAATTGGAGAAGATAAACCAATAGCTTATACTAGCAAATCTCTAAATAAGCATGAATTAAATAAGCTAATTATTGAGAAAGAGCTTTTGGCAATACATTGGGGTATTAACTATTTCAGACCATATCTTTTTGCTAAAAAATTTATAGTTTATACTGATCATAGACCTTTAGTTAGTTTATTCACGTATAAAAATCCTTCATCTAAACTGACAAGAATACGTGTAGATTTGATGGATTACAACTTTAAAATAATATTCAAGCAAGGCAAAATGAACACCAATGCCGATGCACTTTCGAGAATAAAAATTGATTCTGCCAAACTTATAGAAATGATACCCAAAAATAACATAAATGTTATAACAAGACAAATGAAAAATAAAAAGGAGGAAAAATTAACATTTATTAAACATTTAGAATGCAACATCACTATCAGACATAAGGTATTTAAAGAAATTAAAATTTAAAAGAAAAAAGAAATCAACAACTGACATCAGAAATAAAGAGAATTATGAAAATAAAAATTATAGCAATAAAAATAATGAAATTAAAGATAAGAATGTTAAGAATAATGAAATTAAATTAGCAGCAAAAAATTAAATAATTGCAGAATATAGCGATAATTCTTTGTCAGATATAAATTGACTATGAAGAAGCAAAACAAGGAATTTAAATATTAAAGAATTAGCCTTGGCAAATAATGATCATATATTTAAAATAATGGATATCCAAGAAATTAAAAAAAAGTTTAATGAACTGCAAAATAATTCTGAAAATGCATATTGTTTAAAAATAATATTATATGAACCTCCGAAAGAAATTATAAATAAAGAAGAAATGATGGAATTGATAAAAAATTATCATGATACAAAATATGGTGGACATTGTGGTATAAATAAAAGCATAATTAAATTAAAGCAACGATATGTATGGAAAAATAGGAATAAGATGGTAAAAAATTATATAAATAATTGCGAAACATGCAACAAAATAAAAATAACGAAATATACAAAAGAAAATTATGTTATTACGGACACATCCACAACATCATTTGAAACAATTACTGTAGACACGGTTGGATCATTAAGAGCGTCAAATAATTATAGATATATTCTTACCATACAATGTGAACTTACAAAATATGTGGAAGCTTACCCACTAGAGACTAAAGACGCAATAACAGTCGCAAAAACAATAATTGAAAAATTTGTACTAAAATATGGATGTTTCAAAAAATTAAAAACTGATAAAGGTACAGAATTCACAAATGAATTGCTGAAAAACATATGCAAAATTTTAAAAATTGACAAAGTAACATCAACACCTTATCATCGTGAAACACTAGGTTCCATTGAACGTAATCGCAGAGTATTAAATAACTATTTAATGAGTTTAGAAGCACTAGACAGTTGGGATGAACACTTACGTTACTATACATTCTTTTACAACTCAACACCACATTGCACAACTAAATACTCACCTTTTAAATTGGTTTATCGAAAAATAAGTACACTTTCATGTGAAACTTTAGAAAATAACAAGTAAATGTAACAGAAAGTCGATGCAACCGACTTATTTATACCCTACACCTAAAAAATTCAAATTATATTAAAAATCCATAAGTTATTTTAGTTAGGTATTTAATATAAGCTAAAAAACTAAATGCTTTTACAAACCTTTGTACAAAATTACAGGTTTCTATCTTTATTAAATTTGAAGATATGCTTGTTAGGTCTTGGGAAGTGTGTGAAGGCACCCGGACCATCTCCCCAATTCATCCCAAATTTTAGAGACATTATCAGAACAGGGTATAGAATACTCTTATATCAAATTTCAAGTTTTTATATTTATTAATTTCGAAAATATGGTTGTTCGGTCTTGGGAGTTGTGTGGGAGGTACCCGAACAACCATTCCAATTCATCTGAAATTTTAGGCAAACCAGGGATTCAGGAAACAACACCCTGGTATCAAATTTGCAGTTTCTTTCTTTATTAATTTCGAAGATATGCTTGTTCGGTTTTGGGAGTCGTATGCGAGGTACCCGGCTATCCACTCCAATTCATCTCAAATTTTAGGCAAATCAGGGATTCAGGAAACAGCACCCTCGTATCAAAATTGAAGCTGTTATCTTTATTAATTTCGAAGATATTTTTGTTCGGTTTTAGGAGTTGTGTGGGAGATAACCGAACAGCTCCTCCAATTCATCTCAAATTTTGGACAAATCACAGATTCAGGAAAGAACACCCTAGTACCAAATTTGAAGTTTCTATCTTTATTAATTTCGAAGATATGCTTGTTCGGTTTTGGGAGTCGTATGCGAGGTACCCGGCTATCCACTCCAATTCATCTCAAATTTTAGGCAAATCAGGGATTCAGGAAACAGCACCCTCGTATCAAAATTGAAGCTTTTATCTTTATTAATTTCGAAGATATTTTTGTTCGGTTTTGGGAGTTGTGTGGGCGATAACCGATCAGCTCCTCCAATTCACCTCAAATTTTGGACAAATCAGAGATTCAGGAAAGAACACCCTAGTACCAAATTTGAAGTTTCTATCTTTATTAATTTCGAATATATGCTTGTTCGGTTTTGGGAGTTGTATGGGAGGTACCCGAACCCATGGACCGATTTTGTCCAGATTCGAACTTAGCCTTCCTTTCGTAATTAGTAACCTACTATATAAATTTCATCAAGATAGCTTCACTAGTTTTTGGTTTATCGTGCGAACGGACGGACATCGCTAAATCGACTCAGGTGGTGATCCTGATTCAGAATATATATACATGTCCATATCTAACTCGCTTCCTTTTGGTGTTTACAAACATCATACTAAAGTTAATATACCCTATACTTAATGTGTAGGGTATAAAAATTGTATATATGATCTAGAAGATTATTAAACTGAGTTAAAAATTAAATTAAAACATGCAAATGATAAAGCAAAAGACTATCTTATTAAAAACAAAGAAAAGCAAAAATTTGAACAAAATAATACAAATAAATCTAATTTTAAAATTAATGATTATGTATATGTAAAGAATAATAATAAGAAAAAACTGGACAATCCGTTTAAAGGTCCACATAAAATTATAAAACAAAATTCTACAAATAGTACATTAATAATAAATAATAAAGAAGCAGAATTACACAACAATAATCTAATTAAAGCTAGAAATAATCATAATATAAATGTAACTGATAGTAAATTGAAATGTATTATTTCAAATTTTAAGAAATGTGAAACAATACATTTTTTCTTTGGGGGAAGGATGTAGTGCATCTTTTGGATCTGTTCCTGACCACAAATCCAGAAAAATATAACATTTCTGTTAGCTCTCCAATTGAGGGCTCTGACCATTGCTTTGTTAAAACAATCTTTGCAACAAATACATCGGCCAGTCAAAACACTAGTTTAAAACTAGTTCCTAAACACTAGTTTGGCACTACAACAGGGTTGACTGGGTTGGTCTGAACAGTTTTTTGGCTGATTTTGATTGGTCGATGTGTTTCTGTCACAGAAACGTTGACTTTGCCACAGATGCCATTAGTAAAATAATTATGCTAGGTATGAAACTCTTCATATCCAGCTCTTTTAAACCAAGTTCCAGGCCATGGTTTAATGATATCTGTAGAAAAGCAATCGAATCTAAAGAGGAGCATTTTAAAAAGTATAAGGTATGTATGTCAGTCAATTGGGTTGGGCAGTTCCTTCTGGTTTAAAGCTGGTTATGGAAACTTTTTTATTGTGAGAACCGCTAAAATCTGGAATATGCCTCCATCCAACGTGCTCCCCTCTGATACAAATGGTCCATTATACAATTTGCACCTTTTCAAAACGAACCTTTTCAGGTTTGTCTTCAATTTACCCGCCAATTCTCCTTCATATTCATATTTCCCCTGAACTCGTCTGCTTCTTGCTCAAACCTAGAATAATTTTGTAAAAAGAAAAATATTCGTAGAGTTTGAGTGGCTGTTAAAAAAAAAAAAAAGATGAAGAAACCGGCTTGAAATTGTGCAATTCTCATGTCAACGGAAAAAAAAACTTTCAAAAAAGCAATAATAACAATTTCGCATCAATTAAAGCTAAAATTATTCAAAAATAAAAATTCAAAAAAAAAAAATGTATTTTGTAGGTTCATGTTGTAGTGTATCTTGATCTGTTCACAAAATTATTTCCATAATTGGTAATAAAAATTTATTAGATAATTTTAAATTGGTGATCAACACTTTGTATGATCATGTAATTACATACATATGTTTATTTTAGTAACATACGATAATGAATCAAAACAAATTTAATTTTTTTTTTTTAAGAAGAAGATCAAATTACATCTTCATTCTAAATTTTAATGTTATGATTTTCTTTATGATTCATTATCGTTGATAATAATATTTTTGGATATAATAGCAAATGCATATGGAAATGAAACTAGGTCGGTGCAGTACATTACTCTTAACCCATATTTAATTCTTAGAAACAAAACAATAAATTATTATAATTTATTGACTTTGATAAAATTGTATTGATTTGGAGAAATCCAAAATAGTATATAAGAATTGATATTTTTGTTAAATAAATCAGAATTGTTCTGACTAAACCAGAATAAACATCTTCTTTTATTTTATGCGTTTAGCAATTAACTTTGCTGAAGTATTATAGGATTAGATATTTATTTTAGTTAAAGGAATGATTTCTCATCAATAATTGAATTAGCAATGAACTTTGCTGAGGGAATTATATAGGTGACCGTACCTTATACGATAAACGGCAATTCACCTTGCCACAGTAATAGGCGTTCACTACGCCGTATAAATATATGGTGACGTATGTATGTGCCAATAGGGGTGGACTAAATTAGTACAGTTAGCCGCACATACATATAGTAAGGATAGGGAAATGACTAATAACGTACTATACTACATTTAAAGGATAAATAACAGCGAACATATTACATGGCGACCTACAAATTCTTTCATAACAATTTTTTTTTGGATACTTCGCTAAAATGTTATGATGGAACTGTAGACGGGCCAGCAATTTAACGATCTTTTTGAAAAAATTACTAGGAATATAGAAAAATTATTAACATGGGATGGTTTTCAGATGAATCATCATCAACAATACTACAACAAATTAATTTACAAACTGAAGAAATATTTGAAGGAAGTTCTCATTACATCAGCAATTATCTTTATTTACGAAATCATCAAATATTGGGTGAACAAGAAAGCAGCCAAGAGGGCATTAAAAAGAAGGATAGCTGATATATAAATTTTTTTTAGATAATTATAGTAATAATTTTAATACTTTTAACAAACGAAAAAAAAAAAATTTATAAAAAAAAAAACTGTAAATTTTAAATAAAATTTTTGCTTTTTATACATGTACTAAAAATTTATTTTATTAAATGAATGGACTTAAAAATTGAAAAACTAGCGTATTTACTAAAGACTTTAAAAAAGAATCCTACAAGAACATATACACAAACATTTATTGAAGAAAAATACAAGGAAATTAATAAAATTTAGGGATATTATAAAAGACACGTTTAGACTTAAAATTAAAAGAAATAATAAGACAAATAACTACATTTTTGAAACCAAAAAATAAAAAAGAAAAATGGCAAATTTTGAACTTACAACAGCGATAAAAATTATCCCGCAATCTGAAGGAGAGATTAAGCAACTATCTCTTTTTCTGGGGTTAATAAAATTTTATGCTGACACACTTAAAGATGAAAATGAAAAACAGAAGCTAATAAAACTAATTTTGAATACAAAGTTTTCAGATAAGGTGAAAAACAGACTAATTTCTGAAGAACCAATAACAACTTTAGAAAATTTAAAGAAAATATTATTAGCAAACTATAAATCAAAGAAAAACCCAGCGAAAATACAGAATGATCTGACAAAATTAGTGCAAGGTAACCAAGATGTAGTAACATTTGCAACAAAAATAGAAAATTTAATAGCAAATTTAAACGAATACAAGAATATAAGATACAAGAACAAGGAGAAGAACATAGAGGAATAATAATAAAATTAAATGACCAATTACGATTAAACAAATTCCAGAATGGACTAAATGAAGACATAACATATTACCAGCAAAACCTAAAAATTTAACAAAGGCTATTCAATTAGCATCTGAAACAGGTAGCAACACAAGAATAAATAACATTATGCATTTTAGAAGCAATAACTTCAGAGGAAGAAATAATTACCAGAATATCAGACGTTATAATTACAATAATAACAGAAACAACAATAATTACAATAACAATTATAATAGCTATAACAATAATAACAACAATAATTACAATAATAACTACAATAATAGCAATAATATCTATAATAAAAATAGATTTACAAATAATCAACAGGGAAACTACAACGGCCCCGGCCGACGAATTCCGGGGCATGTCAACGAAAACATGCAAAGAGGTACGCAAAATGAATTAAACAGAAGAAAATAGTAAACATAAATAGCGAGAAAAGCTTCACAAATTTCATTAAAGTAAGAACAAAAGACAATGATTATCTGACTCTATTAATAGACTCAGGAGCAGATATATCCATATGTAAAAACAATATTATTAAACAACAATTTTTAAATGATGAAATATGCCATATTAATGGTATTTCGAATTAAAATTTTTATACAAAGGGTGTAACAAACATAGAATTATTAATGAAGAAATCAAGAAATCAAGAAATTACAGAATGTAGTAAATATAGATAATTTAGACAGTATAGATAAAACAACAATTTTAAATATTTGTGAAAGATTTCAGGATATTTTTCATCTTGAAGATGAAACTTTGACAATAAACAATTTTTATAAGCAATGAATTTCTACTATGGACAAAATACCAGTATATATAAAAAATGATAGAACACCTAATGTACAATTAGAGGAAATTGAAAGACAAGTATGAAAACTAATGGAAGATATGACATAATTGAACATTCTACAAGCCCATATAACTCACCATTACTAATTGTTCCTAAAAAAGACAATAATGGAGAGAAAAAGTGGAGATTAGTTGTGAATTTCAGATCCCTAAACAAAACAATAGTAGATGACAAATTTCCGTTAACAAGGTTAGATGATGTTTTGGATAAATTAGGAACATCTAAATATTTTTCTACGCTTGATATGACAAGTTCTTTCCACCAAATTCCGTTGCATCCGATCCAGACAAATGACAGCATTTTCAGCAAACAAAGGACATTTCCAATTTAAAAGATTACCTTTTGGATTAAAAATACCAACCAACAGTTTTCAACGTATGCCTTCAGTAGCATTAAGTGGTTTACAAGAAGCTGCATTTTTATATGTAGTTAACATAATAGTATACGGATCTAATTTGAAAGATCATAATACTAACTTAATCAAAGTATTAGAACGTCTACAAAAATACAACTTAAAACTAAATCCATCAAAATGTAATTTTTTAAAACCAGAAGTCGTATATTTAGGTCATCTGATAACTTCTGAGGGAATAAAAACAGATCCAGCTAAATACAAAACAATAAATAAATTATCCAACACCTAAAGAAGCTGACGAAGTAAGAAGATTCGTCGCATTCTGCAATTATTATAGAAGATTCATAAAGAATTTCGCAGAAATAGCTAGACCATTGAATCAACTCTTAAAGAAAGGACAAATATTTTGTTGGAGTAATGATTGCAATAACGCTTTTTTTGAAATGCTGAAATAAAAACTAATTGAACCATCAATTCTAAGTTATCCGAATTTTACAGAACCTTTCATTTTAACTACAGATGCATCAAACTATGCACTTGAAGCAGTTTTATCACAAGGAAAAATTGGAGAAGATAAACCAATAGCTTATACTAGCAAATCTCTAAATAAGCATGAATTAAATAAGCTAATTATTGAGAAAGAGCTTTTGGCAATACATTGGGGTATTAACTATTTCAGACCATATCTTTTTGGTAAAAAATTTATAGTTTATACTGATCATAGACCTTTAGTTAGTTTATTCACGCATAAAAATCCTTCATCTAAACTGACAAGAATACGTGTAGATTTGATGGATTACAACTTTAAAATAATATTCAAGCAAGGCAAAATGAACACCAATGCCGATGCACTTTCGAGAATAAAAATTGATTCTGCCAAACTTATAGAAATGATACCCAAAAATAACATAAATGTTATAACAAGACAAATGAAAAATAAAAAGGAGGAAAAATTAACATTTATTAAACATTTAGAATGCAACATCACTATCAGACATAAGGTATTTAAAGAAATTAAAATTTAAAAGAAAAAAGAAATCAACAACTGACATCAGAAATAAAGAGAATTATGAAAATAAAACTTATAGCAATAAAAATAATGAAATTAAAGATAAGAATGTTAAGAATAATGAAATTAAATTAGCAGCAAAAAATTAAATAATTGCAGAATATAGCGATAATTCTTTGTCAGATATAAATTGACTATGAAGAAGCAAAACAAGGAATTTAAATATTAAAGAATTAGCCTTGGCAAATAATGATCATATATTTAAAATAATGGATATCCAAGAAATTAAAAAAAAGTTTAATGAACTGCAAAATAATTCTGAAAATGCATATTGTTTAAAAACAATATTATATGAACCTCCGAAAGAAATTATAAATAAAGAAGAAATGATGGAATTGATAAAAAATTATCATGATACAAAATATGGTGGACATTGTGGTATAAATAAATGCATAATTAAATTAAAGCAACGATATGTATGGAAAAATAGGAATAAGATGGTAAAAAATTATATAAATAATTGCGAAACATGCAACAAAATAAAAATAACGAAATATACAAAAGAAAATTATGTTATTACGGACACATCCACAACATCATTTGAAACAATTACTGTAGACACGGTTGGATCATTAAGAGCGTCAAATAATTATAGATATATTCTTACCATACAATGTGAACTTACAAAATATGTGGAAGATTACCCACTAGAGACTAAAGACGCAATAGCAGTCGCAAAAACAATAATTGAAAAATTTGTACTAAAATATGGATGTTTCAAAAAATTAAAAACTGATAAAGGTACAGAATTCACAAATGAATTGCTGAAAAACATATGCAAAATTTTAAAAATTGACAAAGTAACATCAACACCTTATCATCGTGAAACACTAGGTTCCATTGAACGTAATCGCAGAGTATTAAATAACTATTTAATGAGTTTAGAAGCACTAGACAGTTGGGATGAACACTTACGTTACTATACATTCTTTTATAACTCAACACCACATTACACAACTAAATACTCATCTTTTAAATTGGTTTATGGAAAAATAAGTACACTTTCATGTGAAATTTTAGAAAATAACAAGTAAATGTAACAGAAAGTCGATGCAACCCACTTATTTATACCCTACACCTAAAAAATTCAAATTATATTAAAAATCCATAAGTTATGTTAGTTAGGTATTTAATATAAGCTAAAAAAATAAATGCTTTTACAAACCTTTGTACAAAATTACAGGTTTCTATCTTTATTAAATTTGAAGATATGCTTGTTAGGTCTTGGGAAGTGTGTGAAGGCACCCGGACCATCTCCCCAATTCATCCCAAATTTTAGAGACATTATCAGAACAGGGTATAGAATACTCTTATATCAAATTTCAAGTTTTTATATTTATTAATTTCGAAAATATGGTTGTTCGGTCTTGGGAGTTGTGTGGGAGGTACCCGAACAACCATTCCAATTCATCTGAAATTTTAGGCAAACCAGGGATTCAGGAAACAACACCCTGGTATCAAATTTGCAGTTTCTTTCTTTATTAATTTCGAAGATATGCTTGTTCGGCTTTGGGAGTCGTATGCGAGGTATCCGGCTATCCACTCCAATTCACCTCAAATTTTAGGCAAATTAGGGATTCAGGAAACAGCACTCTCGTATCAAAATTTAAGGTTTTATCTTTATTAATTTCGAAGATATTTTTGTTCGGTTTTGGGAGTTGTGTGGGAGATAACCGAACAGCTCCTCCAATTCATCTCAAATTTTGGACAAATCAGAGATTCAGGAAAGAACACCCTAGTACCAAATTTGAAGTTTCTATCTTTATTAATTTCGAAGATATGCTTGTTCGGTTTTGGGAGTCGTATGTAAGGTACCCGGCTATCCACTCCAATTCATCTCAAATTTTAGGCAAATCAGGGATTCAGGAAAAAAGCACCCTCGTATCAAAATTGAAGCTTTTATCTTTATTAATTTCGAAGATATTTTTGTTCGGTTTTGGGAGTTGTGTGGGAGATAACCGAACAGCTCCTCCAATTCATCTCAAATTTTGGACAAATCAGAGATTCAGGAAAGAACACCCTAGTACCAAATTTGAAGTTTCTATCTTTATTAATTTCGAATATATGCTTGTTCGGTTTTGGGAGTTGTATGGGAGGTACCCGAACCCATGGACCGATTTTGTCCAGATTCGAACTTAACCTTCCTTTCGTAATTAGTAACCTACTTTGTCAGAGATAAAATTGACTATGAAGAAGCAAAACAAGCAATTTAAATATTAAAGAATTAGCCTTGGCAAATAATGATGATATATTTAAAATAATGGATATCCAAGAAATTAAAAAAAAGTTTAATGAACTGCAAAACAATTCTGAAAATGCATATTGTTTAAAAATAATATTATATGAACCTCCGAAAGAAATTATAACTAAAGAAGAAATGATGGAATTGATAAAAAATTATCATGATACAAAATATGGTGGACATTGTGGTATAAATAAATGCATAATTAAATTAAAGCAACGATATGTATGGAAAAATAGGAATAAGATGGTAAAAAATTATATAAATAATTGCGAAACATGCAACAAAATAAAAATAACGAAATATACAAAAGAAAATTATGTTATTACGGACACATCCACAACATCATTTGAAACAATTACTGTAGACACGGTTGGATCATTAAGAGCGTCAAATAATTATAGATATATTCTTACCATACAATGTGAACTTACAAAATATGTGGAAGCTTACCCACTAGAGACTAAAGACGCAATAACAGTCGCAAAAACAATAATTGAAAAATTTGTACTAAAATATGGATGTTTCAAAAAATTAAAAACTGATAAAGGTACAGAATTCACAAATGAATTGCTGAAAAACATATGCAAAATTTTAAAAATTGACAAAGTAACATCAACACCTTATCATCGTGAAACACTAGGTTCCATTGAACGTAATCGCTGAGTATTAAATAACTATTTAATGAGTTTAGAAGCACTAGACAGTTGGGATGAACACTTACGTTACTATACATTCTTTTACAACTCAACACCACATTGCACAACTAAATACTCACCTTTTAAATTGGTTTATCGAAAAATAAGTACACTTTCATGTGAAACTTTAGAAAATAACAAGTAAATGTAACAGAAAGTCGATGCAACCGACTTATTTATACCCTACACCTAAAAAATTCAAATTATATTAAAAATCCATAAGTTATTTTAGTTAGGTATTTAATATAAGCTAAAAAACTAAATGCTTTTACAAACCTTTGTACAAAATTACAGGTTTCTATCTTTATTAAATTTGAAGATATGCTTGTTAGGTCTTGGGAAGTGTGTGAAGGCACCCGGACCATCTCCCCAATTCATCCCAAATTTTAGAGACATTATCAGAACAGGGTATAGAATACTCTTATATCAAATTTCAAGTTTTTATATTTATTAATTTCGAAAATATGGTTGTTCGGTCTTGGGAGTTGTGTGGGAGGTACCCGAACAACCATTCCAATTCACCTGAAATTTTAGGCAAACCAGGGATTCAGGAAACAACACCCTGGTATCAAATTTGCAGTTTCTTTCTTTATTAATTTCGAAGATATGCTTGTTCGGTTTTGGGAGTCGTACGAGGCTATCCACTCCAATTCATCTCAAATTTTAGGCAAATCAGGGATTCAGGAAACAGCACCCTCGTATCAAAATTGAAGCTTTTATCTTTATTAATTTCGAAGATATTTTTGTTCGGTTTTGGGAGTTGTGTGGGAGATAACCGAACAGCTCCTCCAATTCATCTCAAATTTTGGACAAATCAGAGATTCAGGAAAGAACACCAAGGTTCAGGTTCGGTTTTGGGAGTTGTATGGGAGGTACCCGAACCCATGGACCGATTTTGTCCAGATTCGAACTTAACCTTCCTTTCGTAATTAGTAACCTACTATATAAATTTCATCAAGATAGCTTCCCTAGTTTTTGGTTTATCGTGCGAACGGACGGACATCGCTAAATCGACTCAGGTGGTGATCCTGATTCAGAATATATATACATGTCCATATCTAACTCGCTTCCTTTTGGTGGTTACAAACATCATACTAAAGTTAATATACCCTATTCTTAATGTGTAGGGTATAAAAATTGTATATATGATCTAGAAGATTATTTAACTGAGTTAAAAATTAAATTAAAACATGCGAATGATAAAGCAAAAGACTATATTATTAAAAACAAAGAAAAGCAAAAATTTGAACAAAATAATACAAATAAATCTAATTTTAAAATTAATGATTATGTATATGTAAAGAATAATAATAAGAAAAAACTGGACAATCCGTTTAAAGGTCCACATAAAATTATAAAACAAAATTCTACAAATAGTACATTAATAATAAATAATAAAGAAGCAGAATTACACAACAATAATCTAATTAAAGCTAGAAATAATCATAATATAAATGTAACTGATAGTAAATTGAAATGTATTATTTCAAATTTTAAGAAATGTGAAACAATACATTTTTTCTTTGGGGGAAGGGTGTAGTGTATCTTGATCTGTTCACAAAATTATTTCCATAACTGAAAATAAAAATTTATTAGATAATTTTAAATTGCTGATAACGCTTTGTATGAATTCATGTATGGGCAATTACACACATATGTTTATTTAAGTAACATACGATAATGAATCAAAAAAATTCATTTTTTTTGGAAAGAAGAAGATCAAATTACATCTTCATTCTAAATTTTAATGTTATTATTTTCTTTCTGTTTCATTATCGTTGATAATAAAATTTTTGGATATAATAACAAATGCATATGAAAATGAAACTAGGTCGGTGCAGTACATTACTCTTAACCCATATTTAATTCTTAGAAACAAAGCAATTAACTTTGCTGAGGGAATTATATAGGTGACCGTACTAGTAGATAGGTAGGCACTTGGGCCAGACAGGTCAGTAGGTCAAGGTAACCCGGAAGTAGGTCAAACCGTAATTAGGTCAGACAGGAAGTAGGTTAATATCATAAAAATAGGCCAGACAGGCGGCGGCGGCCACCAGACAAGTCTAGTTGGTTATAAAGATTGTATACTTGTTTTAAGTAATAGGTAAACATGGAAATAGTAAGAACAAATTGCTTTTTATTTTTGCTTGCCATTTTGAGATGTTTTTGCTTGCATTTGTGATATGTTTGCATTTATTTTTTGTTTCTTTTTCTTTCGTTTTTTTTTTTTATGACAAGTATTTAAAGAAGAGGAAGGAAAAATCATTAATTAATTGTTATGTAAGAATGTTGAAAAAAAAAAAACAGGAAATCAAAAAAATATCTAACGTGGTACATGTTTACTTATTGATGTATACTTGGCTTAAGTAATAAGCGCATATGAAAATAATAAGAAAAAATGCTTTATAAAATTTAAAGAGAAAAATGAAAACAGAACAAAATAAGTGTAACTACATTTCCTTAAAATTTTGCAACTATTTTTAAAAATTAAAAGAAAAAGTACAAACTGGTTATTTAAATTTTACATAAAGATTCAACCTTGACAAAATTGATGCAATATTGAGATAAATTTATTTCTTCTTGTTTTCTTTTTTTCTATGAAGTATTTAAAAAAGAAGAAAGAAAACATTGTTAGTATCACCGTATAAGATTTTATTGTTATGTAAGAATGTTGAAAAAAAAGGAATAAAAAGCGATTCAAAATAAGTTACTAGTAATTGCTTTTGGTACCTATAGTGGTACATAATAGTATAAAAATAAAAGAAAATAAAACAGATTTGTTTATATGTTTGAAATAATTTTTTCAAATAACAAGCAAGACATTATCTATAAATTGTGTAAAAAGTTAAAAAATGGTTAATAGAGTGAAAATTCTAAGATTGGAAACCGGTCGGTTGTTTATTAATAAAAAAAATCGAAAATAAAAAAATAAAAAATGAATACAGAAAAATTCACGATAAAATCTATAAAATTAGTGAATGTAAAACGATTCAACATTTTTGGAAAAAAATTGGAGTTTATAATAAATCCAGTACCAGACAACAAAGATCCAATGGATTGGATTAAAACCGGTATTGAAGAATTATTCAGCAATTTAATTGAAAATGTTGACCCTAGTGACAAAATTGGTGACACTTTTGGATACCACAGTTTTCATGAACGCGGTCCAACGTGGATCAATTTTAAAGAAGCAAAAGACCTTGACACTTCGGAAATTTGGGAAGTTATTTAAAAAATTTTCCAAAGCAACTCCGAAGGATTATCTACAGATACGTTTTGTATAAATGTTACATATGTACGACTTCCAGCGGGAAGAGGTAGAGGAAAAAGATACAACAATTTTGAGGAAGAATATAATAAAAGAAGAGGCATAATTTCAATTAAAAACAAAGATAATCTGTGCTTACCACGTGCGTTAGTTGTTGCTATCTCATTCATAGAAAATCTGTTGACTACTGTAAAATGCGAAAAGATGTAGGTCAACTTCAATTGAAAGCAGCGTTGCAACTAAATAGAAATTCAAATATAAGCATCCCATCAAAAGGTGCTAATATCAGTGAGCTGAAAAAATTTCAACTGTACCTCTCTAAATATTAAAATGTTAGTTTTTGATTTCAGAGGAAAAGGAAAATCGATTATTTTTCAAGATGAAGAAGATAAGGACAAAAGATTGAATTTGATATACGATGAAGGTCCCTTGAATGTAATTACATCATTAACAGCAGCATTTAGTTGTGATTACTTTTGCCAAACATGTAATGTGCCGTATAACAATAGATTGTCTCACAGATGTAAGCAGTAGTATTTGTTTTCCAGCATGTAACGCAATCATCTCCAGCATGTGACACAAATTTTCCAAATATTAAATGTGATGTATGCAATCGAAGTTTTAAAGGTCAAACTTGTTTTGATAATCATAAAGCAACATCATCTACAAATAAAAATCTATTTGCACTCTAATACTCGAAAATTCCTGTACAAAATGCTTTAAAGTATACAGAGCTGATGTAAATCATATATGCTATGGACATTTATGTAAAAACTGTAATACAAATGTTGCTTCAGATCACCAATGCTTTATTACACCATGTAAAGAACTAGCTGAACTTAAGAATACATTATATATTTTCTACGATTTCGAAGACTCAAGATGATATCGTCGGGAAGAAACTTCATGAAGGTGTTGCAATAGGGGATATAATTGAACATCAGCCTGATTTATGTATTTTTGAACAACGTTGCATGCATTGTATATTATCTAATGTTGAAAGATGCAATTTTTGTGGACTTCGACAACATGTGTTGAAACAAAATCCAATACAAATGTTTTTAGAATATATACTCAACCAAAAAAATATATTTGACAAAGTTGTAGTTATTGCACATAATTAAACTATATCTTAGAATAAACCATCATCAAACCAAAACTAATTATGAGGGGAACAAAGATAATTTTAATGCTATTAGATAACGTGAAATTTATTGATTCATTAAACTATTTTCCAATGCCGTTATCTAGTTTACCGAAAGCTTTTGATTTAGACATAAATTTGAAAAAAGGATATTTTCCTCATATGTTAAATCGTAAAAACAATATAAAATATAATGGAAAGTTACCCGATCGTAAATATTACTGTTATAATTCAATGAGTGCATCGGAAAGAAAACAATTTCTTGAATGTTTTGAAGAAAATAAAAGCAAGTCTTTTAACCTCCAAAATGAACTTGTAGAATATTGTATGAATGACGTAAACATTTTGACGTCATTCCTGTATTAAATTCAGACAACTATTTTTGGAAGAATGTAAGGTTGAGCCATTTTTAGAGGCCACTACAATTGCTTCAGCGTGTAATTTGGTTTTTAGAAGGAATTTTTTAAAACCGTATACAATTGGACTTATACCTCAACAAGGATATCGCTTATCAAAAAACTTGTCAATCATTGCCATAAAATGGTTAATGTGGGAAGAAAAACAAAGAAAAATAAAAATTCAACATAGTGGTAATGGAAAAGAAAAAGTTATTTTTGATCTTCGTGTTGACGGATATTGTACAGACACAAAACAAATATTTGAGTTTTATCGCTGTTATTACCATGGCCATCCAAAATGTTTCAAAAATAATAATGATAAAAAATATGAAACACGTTATGGGGCTACATTATCCAAAAGCAATAACTTTCGATCTTTAGGTTATCAAGTAATTGAAAAGTGGGAGTGTGAATTTCGAAACGAAATGAGATCAAAAGAATACGAAGCATTTTTCTCAAAATTGGAGAACGAAAATTTGATACCACTTAAACCACGTGACGCGTTTTATGGTGGTAGAACAGGAAACACAAGAACATATTATAAATGTGCACCTGGTGAGAAAATAATGTATATAGATATATGCTCACTATATCCTTGGATGTGTAAATACGGAAAATTTCCAGTGGGTCATCCAAAAGTTCATGTTGGACAAATTGACTGCAATAAATTAAATTTAAATGATACTGAAGGATTAATAAAGGCATTGATACTTCCTCCAGAAAAACTCTATCACACGGTTTTGCCTATAAATCAAAATAATAAGCTAATATTTTCCTGCAGTAAAACATGTAGCTTGGAAATGAATAATGATGACTGCTCTCATGACAATCGTAGTAGGTCAATTTTAGGAACATGGGTTAAAGATAAAGTAAAAGAAGCTGTTAAACAGGGATACAAAATCGCAAATATACGAGGTATGGGAGTATACTGTTTAAAACAATTTAATCCCCCTACATCGCAACAAGGAATTTTCACTGAAATGAAGGACAAGTTCCTTAAAATTAAACAAGAAGCTTCTAGCTGTCCTAGCTTTTTAGAACACCAAAGGAAAAGTGAAAATATTTAGAAAAATTTTCCAAAGTGGAAGGCATAAATTTACCGTTTAACGAAATAGAGAAAAATCCTGGACTTAGATCATTAGCTAAATTAATGTTAAACTCTTTCGCGGGTAAATTTGGGCAGAGAGAAAATCAATCAAAAACAGAAACCATAAATGAGCCTTATGAATTATTTACTCTTCTTACTGATCTTAACTCAAAACAATAAACAACAAAACAATTTTGGTAAATTGGAAATATAAAGAAGAAACAGCTGAAACATTATTAACAGTTAACATTTGTATAGCTGCTTACACTACCACACAAACTCGTTTAAAATTGTATTCTTATTTAAACAATTTAAAAGAACGAGTTTTGTATTACGATACTGATTCAATAATATATGTAGCACGTGAAGGATAATATAATCCTCCAACAGGAGTTTTCATAGGAGATATGACAGATGAGCTTGAAGAATATGGAATAGGAAGTTACATTACAGAATTTGTCAGTGGGGGTGCAACGAACTATGCATACAAAATATATGGTACCAACTCCAAATGTGAAAAAACTGTTTGCAAAGTCAAAGGTATTTGTTTAAATTATAACGCTTCACAAGAAATAAATTTTGACTCTATGAAACAATTAGTTAAAAAATTAAACAATTTTCAACAAATAAATATAATATTTCCTAGTATTCGTCGAACATACATCACAGAGTCATCACTGTTCCTGAAAGAAAGACATATCGAATAAATTCCAGAACACGAGTTTTTGCAAATGATTATACTTCAGTTCCTGAAGGCTTCAAAAAGAAAAAAATTTAAAAATTATTGTTAATATATTGTAAAAATTTTGTATTTTAAACTATTAAATTACAGTATTGAAAAAATATATCTTAATTTTACCGTTTTTAATTTTCAGAATATAGTCGAAAATTTATTTACATCTTATATATACTGATTTTATTCAAATTTACAGTTGCAGTTCAACTTTTCAATAATAATGCCAAAAGCACAAATAGTATCTGAAATTCATCGTCCAGTTAGACGTAGATTTCGAAGACGAAAAATATCCCAAAGAGGGTTAAATGATACATGGGAAATTGATCTTGTAGATATGTCGGCCTATCAAAAAGTGAATAATGGATACAAGTTCCGCTTAACTGTTATCGATATATTTTCAAAATATGCATATGCCGAAAAAGTTAAATCAAAGGCAGCAGATGACGTAGTTAAAAGTATAGAAAAGATTTTTAAAAAGGAGGGGAAGTCTCCAAAAAATATTCATTCTGAACAGCAAAAAGAATTTTTCAACAAAAAATTCCAAAATTTGATGAAAAGCTATAAAATAAATCACTATCATACTTATTCAGAAATGAATGGCTGTTTGTGAAAGGTTTAACAGAACATTAAAATCAATTATGTGGAAATAATTTAGTTTACAAGGAAATTTTAAATGGATAGAACTTTTACCAAAACTAATTGAAAAATATAATAACACAAAACACAGTACAATTAAGTTAAAACCAAACCAAATTACATCCCAAAATGGAAAACAAATTCCTCGTTCAATTTACAATTACCCTAAAATATTTAATAAGGGAAAATTTAATGTTGGTGATTTTTCTAGAATTGCAAGGTCTAAAGGTACTTTTCAAAAAGGATATGAACCTAACTATTTAACTGAAGTTTTTAAAATGGCTTTCAAAAACAAGTGTCTGTCTTATATATTACATTACATATAGTTTAAAAGATTATAAAAATAAATTAGTTCATGGTGGCTTCTATGAACAGGAAATAACTAGTGTCAAAGACCCCAATGCTTATTTAATTGAAAAAATTTTAAAACGAAAAGGAAATAAAGTATATGTGAAATATTTAGGCTTGGATAATAGTCATAATCAATAGATAAGTAAATATGATATTCTTTCATAAAAAAGTATAATTAGAATTTATGTAAAAGATTTTTTCTTAACTTTAGGACACTGTTAAATACAACAATGTTGTAAAAAATGCTATTTAAAAAAATTATAGTTTTATTATAATCAATTAGAATTTATTACATTAATAAACAACTTACTTTACAACTTTTGGTTTTTAACTAGTTTTCTTAAGAATTTTGATTTCTAAACAATGATAATACAATTATTTAGAAGAAAAATTTAATATAAATAAAGTGGAATCTTTCTTAAGATATATCAATTCAAAGAAAGAGCTGAACATAATAATACAACAAGAAAGCAAAATGGAAAACACAGCAGAGATTTTTGCCTACGCTCAACAAATAGAGCCAACGCAGAAGTTGGCTCCAATTAAAAGAAAAAGAATAAGAAGTCAGCAAGAATCAGCAAGAAAAATGTTGGTGTAATTTAGATTTAAATGTTCTTTTTCAAATTAATGAAGAAACAAGACTGTGCTTATTGAAGATAGTGTAACATCTATTTATTGGTTCATTTTTTCCGTATTCTGTTCTATGAGTTTGTTCAACTAAGAATCTTGTGTATCTTGTTTGCCAAACCCCATCATTTACGATAAATTTGTTTTTCAAATATTCAATGTAAATATTGTCATAAAGAACATCGTAGGCGAAGCAAGATGAAGAAATTTTCCTTCGAGATGACAAAGTTAGCATATTTAAAGATTTAAGTCTTATATTGTAACTCGGAAGATTAGCATAGTCGGAAGAATTAAACTGAATTCTTAAAGCAAATAAGAGAAATTATTTTTAAACTTATTCAATTCTATCAGAATATATTTGAAAAACTGGATCCCAAATAATGTTACCATATTCTAGAATAGATCGTATTAGGGAATAGTAGAGAGGTTTTGACACTGCTATATTGTTAAATTCTTTCTTTCTTCTTTTAATAAATCCCAAAATTTTATTTGCATTAGAAATCATGAAGTCACAGTGTAAGTTAAAGCTAAGTTTATCGCCGAGGATAATACCAAGATCAGTAATACTGTATACCCGTTCAAGGGTTAGGTTTTGAATTGTATAGTCGTTAAGGATAGAAAATCATTTACGACTGAAATTTATGAATTTACATTTCTGTACATTTAATTCCAAATGAGCACCATTCTTGTAAATTATTGAGTTTTGACTGCAGTAACGTTATATCAGAACTATTTTTAATTAATATATATTTTTAAGTCGTCTGCAAACGCAATGTACGGTATATCACCTACTTTGTCAGATAAGTCAGAAATAAATATATTCAACAAGAGTGGACCTGAATGACTGCCTTGTGGTACTCCTGAAGTAACATCGATAGTTTTCGATAATATACCTTGGAGTTTAACATTTTGAGTTCTTCCAGTAAGATAAGAATGGAGCCATATAAGAAAAGAACCAGAAAAGAACCAGAAACGTGGTAAGTTTTTTTTAACAAAATGATACAATCAATAGATCAAAAGCTTTGCTGAAATCTGTGTAAATTGCATCAACTTGGTACCCTTTTTCCATTGCATTCAAAATTTTATATGCGTATATCATAAGATTCGTAGTAGTAGAACAGCTTTTTCTAAAAGCATGCTGTTGTTCATTAAGTTTTGTATCGATAATTGGCATAATTTTACCGACAAGAATTTTTTCGAACATTTTAGGTATAGTCGATAAAATAGCTATACCACGGTAGTTTTCCACAGATTCTTTATCACCCTTTTTGTGAATAGGAGTGAAAAAGGAGGATTTCCATACATCTGGAAAAAAACCCTGTATATAATGGCCAATTAAAAATAGTATGCAGCGGGTGAACGAGATATTGAGCACAATTGTACAAAAAGGTCGGTGGGATTAAGTCAGGACCAGCACCATTTTTAGTGTTAAGGTTCTTTATCGCTTCAACAATGTCATTGTCAGAAATATGCAATTCGGAAATTAATGAATTAGGACTATTTATTGAATTAAAATTTATATAATCCCTATTAGCAAAGAGTTCTTGTGGCCGATAAACTTTTTGAAAATTATCAGCAATTATCTCTTGGAAAAGAGGAAAAAGTATTGTCAATTGACATAGAATTTGGATAACCAAAGGTTTTATGTTTAGTGTTAACGAAGTGAAAAAATGTTTTGGGATCTGCAATTAATCTATTACTGATATTAATAACATAATTGTCATAGCTGATTTTGCTTTAAGTTTAAAATCTAAGGCAATATCCTTGTAAGTATTCATCAAGTTAATGTTAGGATTATTTGTATGTTTTATTCTTTTAAAGAGTTTATTGCGTTGGTTACGCAATGTCCTGAGATCTCTATTTAACCAAGGTTCAGTGGTTTAATCTTTTTTCCGTATTTTTGGCACAAAAGGATTAATTATTTCAAAATTTTTTAAATAGAAGATAGAGATAGATGAGTTAATATCCTGTTGTGATAACAGGTCGGGCCAATTAATAACTGACAAAGCATAATTTGGTAGTCATCGTTTTGAAAATCATATACAATTGTATTATTGTGTGATTTGGAAAAGTTTGGGTTAGTAATTGTAAACTCGAAAATGATTACGTTATGATGAGTGGTGTTAATAAAAAGCTAGTTTTACCACCACTCTGTTATATGCATTCGACAGTGCAAGATCCAACCATTTGTTTGTTGTTATTAGGAAAACTGATAATCTGTTGCAAATTGTCATCATAAAAGCACTAATAAGATCGAAATTTATTTCGTCAAGAAAACTGATTGGTAGCAACAGATTATCTGATTAACCAATTACAAAAGAAATTGTAGGGCGATTAAAATCACCAAACACAAAAATATAATACTCTTCATTAATTTTAGCGATAATACTGTCATATATATCGTAAAAATGCAAGTATGAAAAGTTGTCAGAATTAGGAGGAAAGTAAACTATACCAAGGTACAAATAATTTGTACCTAGATCTACTTTTATAAATTGGTATTCGAATAAGTGACTCGTTCTAGTAACTAGAGGTATACTAGACAAGTTATTTTTTACTGCAATTAGCACACCGCCTCCTCTATTTACAGAACAGTTATTAGAAAGATAATCACGGTCGCGTCTATAAACAGATCAATTACTGACCAGTATTTCTTCGTTTTAGAGTCATTTAACCATGTTTCCGTGATAGCTAGTACACTAAAATTACAAGATTTTGCATCAATATATATATAATTGTTTAAGTTTACTTCTCATACCACTGCAGTTGTGGTACATAATTTTAAGATTATTGATATTAAGTTAGTTAATGTGATTAGCTAATGTAATAATGTTTATATTATTGTTAATGGAAGAAATTGGACATTTACTTAGAGTTGGGCCGAAAAAACTTGTTATAATTTTCTGGCGACTGATACAAGTGGTTGTAATAATTACTATTGCAATAGCTACGATAAGCACGAAGGTCGTCATCGATCTCTTTCAACGTTAATGCTATACTTTTATGGTATCTAATATAGAGATTTAGTAAGTTTTCATAATTAGATGGAAACCCCTCATTATGCATTAGAACTTGTAAATTAGTTCCTGTTTTGCCTTCTATGACACAGTAGTTGGAGTCATTATGCAAATATGCCAGATATAGTCTTACATAGTTGAGAATTCCCTCATCTCTAAATCTGGGCAATGTATACGTGCTATCCTCGCTTAGTGATTGTTGAGCCATTTTTACAATTGGAGGTATAACGGGTTAAGCGATAACATATTTCTATTATTGTTATTATTATTATTATTATTATTATTATTATTATTATTATTATTTTTATTATTATTATTATTATTATTATTTATATTATTATTATTATTATTATTATTATTATTATTATTATTTATATTATTATTATTGTTATTATTATTATAATTATTATTATTATCGAGATGCTATATCAGCTGGATTATCCTTACTTTGAACGTGGCGCCATTGTGAACGTGTTGAGTTAGATAAAATTTAACTAACTCTATTTGCTACATAAGTTTTCCATTTATTTAGATGTTGGCTAAGCCATGATAAGACAATTGTTGATTCAGTCCAAAAAAATTTGTTTATATCTGTCCATTTGAATGCCTTAGATACTTGCTCCATAAGTTGCAGTACAAGTTGAGCTCCACATAATTTCAAGCGTGGAATTGACACTGTTTTTATCGGAGCTACCTTCGACTTTGAAGATAACAAATTGGTTATGATTTTACCATCTGGCTTTTCAATTCTAATGTAGATAACTGCAGCATAAGCTATCATAGAAGAATCTGCAAATCCATGTAATTGTATTACATCTGCGGGTTCGTAGTTTATCCAGCGGGGTATATTAATTTCTTGAATATTATAAAGATCATTACGTAAGTTGTTCCATTGATCTAAATAATTTGGCAAAGGGCAATCCCAATCAATTTGAGTCAGCCATAATTGTTGCAATAATGATTTACCCTGTATAAGTATTGGTTGCAACCAACTAAGACGATCAAACGGTTTAGATATTTCTGATAAAATTGATCTTTTCGTATGAAGATTCTTTTCCTGCTTTTGTTGGCTCACCTTATAAAAAAAGGCATCAGTTGCTGGTAGCCAATACAATCCCAATGTTTTCACTTGCACTCCCTTTTCCGAATCTAGTGGTAATTCCCGATCTGTTTCTAATATTTTTGATAATAAATTATTATCATTTGCTGCCCATTTTCGTAACGGAAATCCTGCCTCCTTCAGGATTTTGCTAAGATCTTCTCTAATATGCTGAGCTTCTCCAGAGTATGAGCACCTGTCATTAAATCATCTACATAAAAATCGTTAAGAATGATGTCTGCAATTTTTGGGTTTTCTAGTTTTACCGACTGGGCTACTTCATGTAAAGTTCTTATTGCTTCTATCTTCTAACTCTGCATCTGGCATCAATTTAAACAGTAAACTTACTTGATATCTGCCTAATGGTAAACGTTGGACATCTTGTTTATAAATCTTTTCTGCTAGTAAATCCTGAACTGAAGGTTCAGTACAGTATTCCATTTCTTCTTGTTTCCAGAATTTTCTCAGAGATTGATCCACATCTTCAGTTGAAATTAAACTAAAAATCTTATAATTTGATTCGATTGGTACTGGCCCTGACAATATCCAACCCAATGCTGTTTCTTGCGCAGTTAGATATCTTGATTGTGTGTCTTTTACTCCATTTTTTATAATATTGCCAATATATCAGCGCCCAACAAAATGTCAATTCTCCCCTTTATGTTAAAAGTTGGATCTGCTAAATGATCCAGATTGATTCTTGTTGAATTTTGTGATAGATTTTTATGTGGTAAATCGCATGTAATTTGTGGTATTATTAATGCTTGAATGAGGTGATGATTACGAGTCCATTTTTCCTTTATGTTTAGGTTAGCCACACCCCTTTCAGTTGACCCATTTCCGCTAATGATGGTTCTGTCATAACTACGAGGAAGTTTTAAACATTGCACAGCAGCTTCAGTTATAAATGATCTTTGAGAACCTTGGTCAATTAGAGCTCTTAATGAAACATAATCTCCATACTTATTTTCTACTTGAATTAATGCTGTTGCTAACAAGATGTCGTTTCCCCTTTCTGCATTAGTGGCTGTTAAAATTTCCTTCTGTTTTGTATTTTCAATGTGCAAAGATGTATGATGTGCAGATTTACATTTTAAACAGCGAGATTTTGAAAAACAGCTCTTTGAGACATGACCATATTGTAAGCAATTAAAACATAGTTTATGTTTTTCCACTAGAGGTCGTTTTTGTTGAACGTTTAGATACTGAAATTTCTTATATCTAAAAAGCCGATGCGTATCGTTGAACATAATACAATGTGATCTTTCTTTACTGTTGACAGCATGTACATTAGTTTTATTTAATGTCTTCATACTGCTCATTGCTTCTATAGATCTAAATCGTTGTTCTAAAAATGTTGTTAATTGAGCTAACGTTGGAAATTCTCTACTAGAACCTAGGCCCTCTTCCCATTTTCTCCTGGCTTCTATATCTAATTTTTGGGATAGAATGTGAACCACTATAGATCCCCACGATTCTGTAGATTGTCCTAATCCTTTAATTCTTGCTAATGATTATGTTGTAACGTCAAGTAACCCCTTATAGCTGTTAGCATTTTCCGTGGAATGGAGCAGATGTAATTGCATGCAAATGTGATGATAGAATAACTCGGTTATTTGTAAATCGGTTTATTAAAAACTCCCAAACTGTTTTATAATTTTCTTCACTTAGTGACAAATGTTTTATTAGATTGCTTGCTTCGTCAGTCAGTACAGATTTGAGATATTGCATTTTTTGGACATTGCTAATCTCGTTTTTTTCATGAACCATTGCCTTAAATAATTCATAGAATGTAATCCATTTCATATAGGAATCATATCTAGGAATCTTTATTCTTTCTAACTGAAAGTTATCCTTGATAACAATTCTTGTGGATTGAAACTCTTCTCCAGCTGGCGTGGATGGTCTTGCTGTCGGGTTTACTTTCTGTTCCTTATATCCATTAATGAACCCCTTAAATTTGGTTATTAAGTCTAAGGAAAGTTCTTCTGCTTCTTCATAGTTTTCTTGATATTCCTTGAGTAAGGTACTATTGTGAGCTTTTCCCCCCAGTACTTCTGGATGCTTCTCAACACAGCGTCTCCACATGCTGTGAATGCGTTCCAGACGACTTTCGAAGTATTCCAATGAATGCCTGTCCTTGCTATCTTTCTTGTAATTTCTGTTGATTCTAAAAAGCTCTTCCAAATTAGCCCTTTGGATTTCTTCACAAGAGAGAGAAGTCATTGCTTTTTTTTTTTTATGTTGATATAATCGACTTGTCCAATTATCTTTTGATCATTTATGGTTAAATGATCAGGCTCGATGGACCAATGTTTTGTTTAATGATAAACTGTTTATTTTGTTCTGTCTAATTATTATAAATTTATATCTTTATATATAAATTAAATACTAAAATCAGCATTAATTACACCTTGAATATCGTTACAAATTTAGTACAATTATTTTCCGTATTATAAACTTGAAATATTTTTATAATGACCTACATTACTTTAAATCTACATTAAAATTTTACAACAACAGTTTACATTACATACATTTGATTTAACATAAGTTAATTTACTTAATACAATATTGTATTTCATTCAAACATTTAATTTTTATGCATAAAAATGCAGCGTCAGCGAAAACCATTGCATAACGTTTAATTGTTAAAGAAATTTTTTATTTATTACTAAAAATGGTAAATTTTAAATCGTAACTTAAATTGACTAAAGTATTTTGAACATTATTATTATTATTATGATTATTATTATTATTATGATTATGATTATTATTAAGATTGTTATTATTAATATTATTTATTATTATTATTAATATTATTATTATTTATATTATTTATTATTATTATTATTATTAATATTATTATTATTTACCACGGTGGGCGGGGATGTAGAAAATGCCCACAGTAAGGAATGCTTGTGGTACGAGTCCACTAAACTCCATTCAGTTACTGCCGTGTGAGTGCACCGAAGCCATCAGTGTACTCTCACAAACGGCCTCTCCAGCCTTACGTGGCAGTGCGGGGCGGTCATGTTTTTTCCTACATGGACAATGCAGAGACCTGGGCAAAGAATTCAGCTGGACGGTTGAGATGAGCGTCTGCTTGCTAGATTTGGGATTCAACACGCCTTTTTGCTGAATTGGGACCCCGGGTGAACTCGAGTGGTTCAGAGAGTGGCACGCTCTAAAACCAGGGAAAACACCCATGTTGATAATTATAAATTAACCGAGAGTTTGTGAAGGATGTTGCCTCGGCTGTGGTCCGAGAACGCAACCCTGTATCTGAATAGGGGCAAATACCCATTAAAATGCGCAAATGGATAAAAAAAAATGAATGGAACAGCGGTGGTTATGATGTAGTGTGGAGCCATTCAGGAGAAATGCGAAGATAGGATCCCGCCGCAAATTAGTAAGGGTGCCTCGCTGGATGGCCGGAGTAATGCGCAGCAGGCGCGTATTGCAGAGAACGAAGTAATGGCGAATCCGCTGCCTCTGGCGGTGGTAGCGAGTTCTCCAAAACGGAGAAACATATCTTAAGTCAATGACAACGTAGAAAGGAGCGAGCAGATCCTACGCCAGTGCCAGACTATTATCGGTTGCATGCGGGCTGCAACTAGTAGGCAAAATTGACGCCATAGTGGCTCCCAAAATACGAAACGAGGACCAGCAACAGTCACCGCCCCAATCTTGAAAGATATGGGTGTAATGACGGAGAGAATTCCCATTCCCAGCCAGAAGCGGTCAGTGAACAGCCCGCTATTGAGGGAAAAAGGAAAATAAGAAAAGAGAGAGAGGATAGAGAGCAGGAGAAGGATAAGAAGGAGGGATTGGAAAAGCTGCAGGAGACACCCTGTACCTGGGTCAAGGTCGTACCAAGAAAAAAGATGAGAGAGAGGAAGGAAAAAGCCAGGAGTAAAGCCCTGGAGAATGTCACCGCTGGAGTCCGGAAGAAAACTAGTACTAATAAAGGACCACGAAAGAGAAGACTTCGTCGGCAGGCAATCCTGATTAAGGCAACCCAAGGTAAATCTTATGGTGAAGTATTACGCATTATGAGGAAGGAAGATAACCCTTAGAGCGCGGGGGCAGAGGTAAGAGCAGTTCGTAAGACACGGATCGGAGAAGTCCCAGTGGAACTAGGGGCCGGAACAGGAGATAAAGCTGCATTCGGCGAGTCCCTCAAAACTATACTGGGAGAGAACGCAAGCGTCTGCAGCTTAGAACCAAAGGAGACGGTGGAGATTAGAGATCTTGATGACCTCACCTCGGAGGATGTGAGTAATGCCATATAAGAAGTTTTGGGCGGTTGGACCGCGAGTTTCAAAGTCTCGGTAACCGACTCTAACAGAAGGGCACAAAAAATGGCAATAGTGACCATAGGGACAAAAGGCGCGCAGCAACTTATAAAAACCAAGCACATAAAAGTGGGAGTCGCCAGCTAAGTCAGGCAGAAGGCAGCCGCAATCAAGTGCTATAAGTGCCTTGGGTGCGGTCACCGCGCTGGGATATGCAAAGGCCCTGATAAAAGCAGGCTCTGCTTCAGGTGTGGCGGGTCATACCACAAGGCGAAGGTGTGTACTTCCCTTGAACGATGCTTTCTGTGCGTTGAGAAGGGCCACGTTTCTGTTAGCGTAAACCATATCCCAGGGCTTAGCAGATGCGAGGTGTTTAGGAACGCCTTAGGGAGCACTCAATTAGTTATAAGATGATCCAAATTATGCAAGCGAATCTTAATCGGAGCAAGACGGCAGACTCCCTCCTGCACCAGTTAGTCCACCAGCACAATGTCGACCTGCTCGCTATCAGTGAGCAGTACAGGGCCCGATTATCTACGTACTGGTACCGCGATCAGCTTGGGACTGCGGCGATTTGGGTACGGGATTCCGAAAGGGTTACGGTGAAGGCACACGGAGGTGGGGAAGGCTTCGTATGAATCGAAAGTGGAGGAGTGACATATATCAGCTGCTACTGTACTCCGAATGAACTGATCCAGACCTTCAGAATTAAAATAGATGCACTAGAGGATGAGATCCTTCGAATGTCAGGCAAAATTATAGTCGCTCGAGACATCAATGCGCATAGTACTGAATGAGGAATGTCCAACACCAACTCTCGAGGGAAATATATCTCGGACATGGCGGTCAGAAGGGGACTAATTGTACTAAACATTGCTGGTACGTCGACGTTTCGCCGCCCAGGATATAGGGATACTATCTCCGACATCTCCTTCGCGACGGAGGATCTCCCCTCACTAATGGAGCGTTGGAGCGTTCTGGAGGACCATACCGGAAGTGATCACCAGTACATTAATTTCTGCGTCCGGGAGAGGTCAGACCCATACCGGAGCGCTGGACAAGAGCTAGGTCGGTGGACGTCGGAAGGCTTGATGAGGCTAGATTTTCCTAAATACTTCGAGACGCCCGGTTTATAGTAGAACACCCAACTAATCGCAGAACCCGGGAACAGGCAAAAGCTGTTGTGGAAGAAACAATGGGTCTTATTCGCAGCGCCTGCAAGTTGTCCATGCCCCGGCATTGACCGGGACCACGTCGATGTACGGTGTATTGGTGGACCGAAGAAATTGCGGATCTCAGAAGACTCTACTTTAGGTTCAGACGGAGAGCACAAAGGGCGCAGAATCGACAGGAGGCAAACACTATCTTCACTGAAGATAAGGTTTTTCAATGGAGAAAGCTAGGGGAAGGGGTGAAACATATATGAATGGGGAATATCCAACACCAACTCTCGAGGGAAATATATCTCGGACATGGCGGCTAGAAGGGGACTAATTGTACTAAACATTGCTTGTACCTCGACGTTTCGCCGCCCAGGGTATAGAGAGGCTATCCCCGACATCTCCTTCGCGACGGAGGATCTCGCCTCACTATTGGAGGGTTGGAACGTACTGGAGGACTATACCGAAAGTGATCACCAGTACATTACTTGAGATGTCAGACCTATACCGGAGTACTGGACAAGAGCTAGGGTGGTGGAACGTCGGAAGGCGTGATGAGGCTAAATTTTCCTCAATACTTCGAGAAGCCCGGTTCATAGTAGAACACCCAACTAGAGTCGCAGAACCCGCTAACAGGCAAAAGCTGTTGTGGAAGAAACAATGGGTCTTATTCGCAGCGCCTGTGAGTTGTCCATGCCCCGGCACAGACCATGACCACATCGACGTCCGTTGTATTGGTGGACCAAGGAGATTGCGGATCTCAGAAGACTCTGCCGTCGGTTTAGACGGAGAACACAAACGGCGCGGAATCGTCAGGAGGCAAACACAATCTACGCGGAACATAAGGTGACAAAGAAGTTGCTCTGGTCCATTGCTTTTTCAATGGAGAAAGCTAGGGGAGGAGGTGAACGTTGATAAGTGGGGCCTTGGCTATATAATAGTCACAAAGAGGCTTAGGTTTGGGTCCGCGTCGAGCTGCATGAGTGCGGAGACGATTACACGGATAGTTGATAGCTAGGGGAAGGGGTGAACGCTGACCCGTGGGGCCTTCGCTATAAAATAGTCAAAAAGAAGCATAGGTTGGGGTCTGCGCCGAGCTGCATGAGTGCGGAGACGATTACACGGATAGTTGATGCACTTTTCCCATCACACTCACTTCGTGAAGAGACCCCTGAAATGGAAATAGGTGATATTCCCCTCTTCACTGACGAGGAGCTGCGTACCGTGCAAGACTTGACCTCCTGCTGAGAATGTACAATTCCTGCCTCATTACCGGAACCTTCTGTCAACGGTGGAAAACTGCCCGCGCTGATTAGCAAAGGCAAACGTGACGTAATGGCTCCATCGGCATATCGTCCACTGTGCATGCTAGACACTGCAGG
>OX352774.1:163789036-163796536 GCA_947095535.1 Poecilobothrus nobilitatus | reverse complement strand
GGAGACTTCAATGCGCATAGTACTGAATGGGGAATGTCCAACACCAACTCTCGAGGGAAATATATCTCGGACATGTTGGCTAGAAGGGGACTAATTGTACTAAACATTGCTTGTACCTCGACGTTTCGCCGCCCAGGGTATAGAGAGGCTATCCCCGATATCTCCTTCGCGACGGAGGATCTCGCCTCACTATTGGAGTTCACAAACACAATCTCCTCGGAACATAAGGTGGCAAAGAAGTTGCTCCGGTCCATTGCTTTTTCAATGGAGAAAGCTAGGGGAGGAGGTGAACGTTGATAAGTGTGGCCTTGGCTATATAATAGTCACAAAGAAGCTTAGGTTTGGGTCCGCGCCGAGCTGCATGAGTGCGAAGACGATTACACGGATAGTTGATGTACTTTTTCCATCACACCCACTTCGGGAAGAGACCCCTGAAATAGAAATAGGTGATATTCCCCTCTTCACTGACGAGGAACTGGGAGTTGCAGTGGACTCTTTACGTAACCGAAAACCTGCCGGACCCGATGGCATACCCCCAGAAGCCCTGAATGCTGCTTACCCTGCAAGATCTGACGTCCTGCTTAGAATGTACAATTCCTGCCTCATTACCAGAACCTTCTGTCAACGGTGGAAAACTGCCCGCGCTGTTTAGCAAAGGCAAAGGTGACGTAATGGCTCCATCGGCATATCGTCCACTGTGCATGCTGGACACTGCAGGGAAGGTGCTGAAGAAGTTAGTGCAGCCTCGCCTAATGTCTGTGATAAGGAGTGCTTGTGATTTGTCCGAACGACAGTATGGCTTTCGGCGAGGAACCTCCACTATAGGAGCTATTGAAGAGGTAATAGAAACCGTGCGAAAGGCTAAAGAAGGTAACCACTACTCGCGAGAGTTAGTCCTCTCCGTCACCCTTGACGTGAAAAACGCATTCAATTCTGCAAGGTGGGTAGATATGTTGAAGGCATTAGAGGCGTTCAGAGTTACAGAATATCTCGTGAGAGTTATCCGGGACTACCTGCGAGACAGACCACTCGTGTATGAAACAGAGGACGGCCAACGCATTAAGACGGTCACGGCGGGGGCACCTCAAGGATCAATCCTTGGACCTGACCTCTGGAATGCAGCATACGATGAGCTCCTGCGATTAGAAATGCTAGAAGAAGTGAGATTGAACGGCTATGCGGACGATGTTGCGGTGCTGATAGCCGCCCGCACCACGTACTTGGCGCAGTTAAAATTAAATATAGCGATACTAGCTTTAGCACTCACCAAAACAGAAAAAGTTATTCTACGCAAAAAGAGGATCGACACCATTCTTCCGTTTATAGTAGAGGAGGAGCGCGTAGTATCAAAATCTGCTGCTAAATACCTGGGAGTGATGATCGACCAAATACTCACCTTCGGGCAGCACTTGCGATAGATTGCTGACAAGTCGGAGGCCATGGTTGCGAACTTGAGCAGAATAATGGCTAATACTCATGGGCCTACCGAGCGACGACTCCTAATGAATACCGTGCAGTCGGCGGAGGTCTGGCGCGATCGAATGCGATTTGCATGGTACAGAAAAGGGCTAGCTTCTGTCCAGCGACGCGCTGCTCTCCGGGTTGCCTGTTCCTACCGAACAGTCTCACTAGCAGCGGTGCTCGTAATTGCTGGAGTTATACCCGTCGAACTGCTGGCGTTGGAAAAAAAACATCTACAGGAGAAGGACGGAGATCGGGCGAGAGAGAGCGGCCATGGAAGAGAGAAGCCGCACCATGAACAAATGGCAAGAGCTCTGGGACGTCGAACCTAAGGCACGATGGACCGCTCGGCTTCTGCCGCAGATAAATAAGTGGGTTATTCGTAAGCATGGGGAAGTAAACTGCTACCTCACTCAGTTCCTAAGCGGACACGGATGCTTTCGGTCATACCTTCACAGGGTGGGACGAGTCGAGACACCTGAATGTTTCTAATGTGGGAGAGGCAGATATGATGCAGAACACGTGATCTTCCACTGCGATCGGTGGACAGTTGGCAGAGCTGCAGTTGAATAGATACTTGCGCCGCTATCACCAGACAATATAGTAGAGTATATGCTTGAAACAGAAGAACACTGGCGTCTGGTGGAGGAATTCGTGCAAAATACGCTTCGCACCAAGAACTAAGAGGCTCAGGTGATTGATCCACAGCGACGAGTGTGAGCCCTGTGCCTATTGGTTAAGGCCCAGCTTGAAGCAATGTGAAAAACGGTACCGGGCTGGCGTCCCTGGTGTTAGGGGGGTTTTAGCCGGTAGTCCACCTGAATCCAGATGGTAGTCCGGCACATTGTGCGTAAAAGCATTTCCCCCCTCGGAAAAAAAAAACAATATTATTATTATTATTATCAATATTATTTTTATTATTATTATTATTATTATTATTATTATTATTATTATTATTATTATTATTATTATTACATTATTATTATTATTATTATTATTATTAATATTATTATTATTATTATTATTATTATTATTATTATTAATATTATTATTATTATTAGTATTATTATTATTACTATTATTAATATTATTTTTATTATTATTATTATTATTATTATTATTATTATTATTATTATTATTATTATTATTATTATTATTATTATTATTATTATTATTATTATTATTATTATTATTATTATTATTATTATTATTATTATTATTATTATTATTATTATTATTATTATTATTATTATTATTATTATTATTATTATTATTATTATTATTATTATTATTATTATTATTATTATTATTATTATTATTATTATTATTATTATTATTATTTATATTATTATTATTAATATTATTATTATTATTATTATTGTTGTTGGAAGAATTTTTGTATTGAAATAAAAAACATGTTTCACTTCTACAAGGTTAGATAAAGAACTAACCGGGAATTTTATTAACTCCGTAAATATATACAGTTTTATTATTTTACTATTGTCATTTAAAGTGTTGCCATATTAAAGTGATATATTGTGGGCATGGTTTGTTCATTCAATTGTTCATTCACACCCCCTCAAGTCTGACGACATTCCTAACATCGTTACAAATTTTTCGTGTAAATTCCTTCTTTAATATGTCTGCTACCATGTTGTTTGTTGGTACATACTTCAATGATATTATATTTTGTTGATGAGTATCTCGCACATATAAATTTTATATCAATATGTTTACTTCGTGAATGATATATGGGATTTTTTACTAATTGTATTGCGCTCAAATTATCTCCAGAAATTGTGGTTGGTTTGCCTGCTAGATTTGTAAACGGTAATTCATTAAATAAATTTGAAAGATATATGGCTTCTTCTGCAGCATTCGATAATGCCACATACTCGGCTTTGGTACTGCTTAAGGCGACAGATTGTTGTTTTCTATGTTGTTTTCAGTTTTTCTATAACATAAACAGTGATTTACAGTTGCACTCAAGAACCTTAAAATATGTTTTATTCCAGAAAAATGTTCCTAGTGTGAATTTGTAGTAAACTGTGCTAATCTTTCTACCGAATAACTGATATCAGTTCTTGTTGTTAGACAAAAGTACAGTAACGATCCTATTACTGATTGATACCATTTTTCATCACCCTTATGGCAATCTTCACAACCAGTACATTTTTTAAATATTTGTCCTGGATCTAATGGCGTTGAGCATTTTCTCATTTCTTGCATACAAAGCGATTTCAACAAATCTCTAATATATTGTTTTTGGTTAATACTGATATTCTTACTATCTATATTTACTTCGATTGCATGAAAATAATAAAGTGGGCCTTTATCAATTACTTCAAATTCCAAATTAATTTTTCGTTTTTCGTCTTCTATAGTTTATCTGAACATGCAATAATAATGTCATCTACAAATACAGTTCCAATTATAAATTTTTCATTAACATTTTTAATGTATTGACATGTGTCTATCTGAGTACGATTAAATCAAATTTTCTTTAAAACCTCGTCTAATGTATGATTCCACTCGCGACCCGCTTGCTTTAATTCATATAACCCCTTTTTTAGTTTACAAACTTTGTTTGGTTTGTCTTTATTTTCGAAACACTCAGGTTGTTTCATATATATATCCTCTCTCAACTCTTCATTTAGATAGGCTGATGTAACATCCATTTGATGTAGTATTAGGTCATGTTCAACCGCAATAGCTAGTAAGATTCTAATAGTTGAATATTTGACTACAGGAAGAAATGTTTCATAATAGTCTATGCCAAACTTTTGGGAACATCCTTTAGCTACTAACCTCGACTTGTATCTCTCAATGTTACCATTTTTATCCCTTTTTATGTTAAATACCCAACAAGAAATTGCTTGACGATCTTGAAGAAATTGCTTGGCGATCATTGGGCAAGTTTACTAACTCCCATGTGTTATTTTTTATTAAGGACTCGTACTCAGCATTTATTGTTTCAATCCATTTTTCTGTATCGGTTTTATTCAGTGCTTCTGCAACAGTAGATGGATTTCTTAATTGGTCGTAGGGTTCGGATTTCATGCAACTTATTGAATTTACTATTTTTCTTGGTCTTCCTCTCAAACCATTTCTTATAATTCTTGGCCTTCCTCTTAATCCTTTTATTTTACAGGTAAAATATTATTATCTTCGTTATCATCTTCGCTTGAACAGGAACAAAATACATCATCATCTTCGTTCATCTCTGGTTTATTTTCTTCATTTTTAACATTATCCATTATTTCTTCGATATGTTCTTTATTTCTAAAAAGCAAGGTATCACCAATATTATCTTTTTGATTTACTTCGTTTTCATTTAATTCAATTTCTTTCTTTCCATTTGATTCAATTTCTTGGTTTTTGACATTATCTACAAATATATCTATAAGATTTGATTTAGAATATGTTCTTACCATTTCCAGAAATTTCACATTTCTAGTTTTAAGAATTTTTAGCCCTTTTGGTTCGTATACTCTATATGCCTTTGAGTCTGCATCATAACCTACCATATAACATTCCTCTCCTTTTGGAGAAAATTTTGTACACCATGACGCTTTATTTAACATGAAAGCTTTGCAGCGAAATATTTTTAGATTCCCAATATACGGTTGTTTTTTATACCATGCTTGATACGGTGTAATCTTATCCAAAATGTTTGTAGGACATCGATTTCTAATGTATACTGATGTATAACAGCTTCAGCACAAAGGAAATCTGACATATTTGAACTTAATAAAAGACACCTGGGCATCTCATTAATAAAGGACACCTGGCCATCATACTATAGTTCTATTTGCTCTTTCCGCAACACCATTTTGTTGCGGTGTATAAGGTACTGTTAGTCGATGCTTTATTCCATTTTCGCGTAAGTATGTTTTGAACTTTTCGTTTACATACTCTCTTCCATTATCAGTTCTTATAGTTTTTATAACATGATCTGTTTGTTTTTCTACTGAAAATCTAAATTCTTTAAAAGCTTTCAAAGCGTTTTCTTTTTCTTTCAGAAAGTATACAAACATTTTTCTCGAAAATTCATCTATAAATAAAATAAAATATTTATTTCCACCCTACGAAGTTTTTTTCATAGGACCACATATATCACTATCAACTATTTCTAATATTTTTGTAGTACGACTAGTGGAGTTTTCAAAAGGTAGTCTGTTTATTTTACCTTGTAAACATATTTCACAGTCTAAGTCAAAATTTCCATCTATATCAAAACCTTTTACCATATTTTTTGATTTCATCATTTTCAGACTTTGATAATTTAAGTGCCCAAAACTCTTGTACCACAGTCTACAATTTTTTACGATAAAAATTTAAATTTAATAATTGTGAATTTTAAAAATGTATAACCCATTTTCGAGATTAGCTTTTAGCAATTTTATTTTTGCTTTAGTTATTGATAAAAAATTTATATTTAATTCTGGTATATACAAAAACGTCTTTCAATGTTATTTTATGTTTTCCCTTTAGTGTGACTTCTCCAATACCTGAAGATTTAATGCTGCTGCTATTTGCCAATTGTATTGATTCAATATGGTGACTCAAATTTGAAAACAAAGACTTGTTACAACAAATATGACTAGTTGGTCCACTATCGAATATCCATGACGAATTGTTTTTGTTTGTTTTTGAATAATTTTTATTTAATAAAGAAAAAGCAAAAGAATTTTTATAGTTTCTATCTGCAAAATATTTATTTTTATATTTACAATTTTTAGCAAAATGACCCTTTTGACCACATATGTAGCATGTTTTATTATTATTATAATTTTTTGAATCTATTGCTTTATTAGTTGGACAATATATATTGTTATTTACATTTGAGTTATCTCTATAAAATTTTTTGCTTCATTGTAAATGCTGTTTCTTCGGCTGCTTCTTCTAATGATTCTCTACGAGTGCCCTCTTCTAATAGTTAGTCTTCTAATAGTGCCCTCTAATTATTCTTAACTTGCTCAGTTTTTATTACATTTTCTCTCGTTTCTATAGCCACGAAAAAATTTTCATAACTCCGAGGTAAGATTGACAGTAAAATAATAGAAATTAGTTCATCTGGTAGTATTAATTCTATTTAATTTATTGAATCTATTATCCTAAAAAAACTATTTAAGTGATTATAAATTTTATTATTCTCACTCATTTTTAAATTGATTAACTGTTTAAACAAGTTAATTTTCCTTGCTGTACCTTTGGGACGATCTGTCTCACACAATTTATCCCATGCCTCTTTTGATGTCGACCAATTTTTTACATGTACAATTTGTGGTGATTTACGGCTCATCATAATAGTTGTGACAGCTTTAGCGTCTTGTTTATACCATGTTGCATCTTCATATTCTTCGGATTTTACCTTTATACGCGTTACATAATCCCAAAGATCATTCATAATTAGCAGGGATTTAATTTACAACTGCCATATTTAGAAATTTTGTTCATTTAATTTCTCTGGTTGATATGTTGTGGATGCCATTTCTTTTTTTCTCGGTAGACTCTATTTCGTTAATTTCTAATCTTTTAGGCATGGGCCCATAATCTTTGTTGGAAGAATTTTTGTATTGAAATAATTGAAATAAAAAACATGTTTCATTTCAACAAGGTTAGATAAAGAACTAACCGGAAATTTTATTAATTCCATAAATATATATAGTTTTATTATGTTAAAGTGTTATATTACTATTGTCATTTAAAGTATTACCATATTAAAGTGGTATATTGTGATCATAGTTTGTTCATTCAATAATAATAATAATTATTATTATTATTATTATTATTATTATTACTATTATTATTATTATTATTATTATTATTATTATTATTGTTGCTATTATTATTATTATTATTTTTATTACTATTATTATTATTATTATTGTTGTTGCTATTATTATTATTATTACTATTATTATTATTATTATTATTATTACTATTATTATTATTATTATTATTATTATTATTATTATTATTATTATTATTATTATTATTATTATTGTTATTATTATTATTATTATTATTATTATT
>OX352774.1:163696536-163784036 GCA_947095535.1 Poecilobothrus nobilitatus | reverse complement strand
TATTATTATTATTATTATTATTATTATTATTATTATTACTATTACTATTATTATTATTATTATTATTATTATTATTATTATTATTATTATTATTATTATTATTATTATTATTATTATTATTATTATTATTATTATTACTTTTATTATTATTATTATTAATACTATTATTATTATTATTATTATTATATTATTGTTGCTATTATTATTATTATTATTATTATTGCTATTATTATTATTATTATTACTATTATTATTATTATTATTACTATTACTATTACTATTATTATTATTATTATTATTGTTGCTATTATTATTATTATTATTATTACTTTTATTATTATTATTATTACTATTATTATTATTATATTATTGTTGCTATTATTATTATTATTATTATTATTATTGCTATTATTATTATTATTATTACTATTATTATTATTATTATTATTATTATTATTATTATTACTATTATTATTATTATTATTATTATTATTATTATTATTATTATTATTATTATTATTATTATTGTTGCTATTATTATTACTATTATTATTATTATTATTGTTGCTATTATTATTATTATTATTGTTGCTTTTATTATTATTATTACTATTATAATTATTATTACTATTATTATTATTATTACTTTTATTATTATTATTATTATTACTATTATTATTATTATTATTATTATTACTATTACTATTATTATTATTATTATTGTTGCTATTATTATTATTATTATTACTTTTATTATTATTATTATCACTATTCTTATTATTATTATTATTATATTATTGTTGCTATTATTATTATTATTCCTATTATTATTATTATTAGTATTATTATTATTATTATTATTATTACTATTACTATTACTATTATTATTATTATTATTGTTGCTATTATTATTACTATTATCATTATTATTATTATTATTGTTGCTATTATTATTATTATTATTATTATTGTTGCTATTATTATTATTATTATTGCCATTATAATTATTATTATTACTATTATTATTATTATTATTACTATTATTATTATTATTATTATTATTATTACTATTATTATTATTATTATTATTGTTATTGTTATTATTATTATTATTATTATTATTATTATTATTATTATTACTATTATTATTATTATTATTATTATTATTATTATTATTATTATTATTATTATTATTATTATTATCGTTATAATTATTATTATTTTTTTTATTTTTATTTTGATTATTTTTATTTCGATTATTATTATTATTGTTACTTTTAGATTTATTATTTTTGTTATTATTAACTTTATTATTATTAATGTTTGAGTTACTAGTAGCTGGTCTTAAAGTATCTCCTTTATTATTATTATTATTATTATTATTATTGCTATTATTATTATTATTATTACTATTATTATTATTATTATTACTATTATTATTATTATTACTATTATTATTATTATTATTATTATTATCGTTATAATTATTTTTATTTTGATTATTTTTATTTCGATTATTATTATTATTGTTACTTTTAAATTTATTATTTTTGTTATTATTAACTTTATTATTATTTATGTTTGAGTTACTAGTAACTGGTCTTAAAGTATCTCCTTTTTTATTATTATTATTATTATTATTGCTATTATTATTATTTTTATTATTATTATTATTATTACTATTATTAGTATTATTATTATTACTATTATTATTATTATTATTATGATTATTATTATTATTATTATTATTATTATTATTATTATTATTATTATTATTATTATTATTATTATTATTATTATTATTATTACTATTATTATTATTATTATTGTTATTATTATTATTGTCGTTATAATTATTATTTTTTTTATTTTTATTATTATTATATTTATTTTGATTATTTTTATTTCGATTATTATTATTATTGTTACTTTTAAATTTATTATTTTTGTTATTATTAACTTAATTATTATTTATGTTTGAGGTATTAGTAACTGGTCTTAAAGTATCTCTTTGGATGAAGTTAAAGTACTTTTTGCTATTGGTAGATAATGAACTCTGAATTGTAAATTTCTTTTTAGCTTTATTACTAAAAGGAACAGTGAAAGGATTAGGAAGATATTTATTATTATTTATGTTTGAGGTATTAGTAACTGGTCTTAAAGTATCTCTTTGGATGAAGTTAAAGTACTTTTTGCTATTGGTAGATAATGAACTCTGAATTGTAAATTTCTTTTTAGCTTTATTACTAAAAGGAACAGTGAAAGGATTAGGAAGAAGTGTTTTAGAATACGTGTTATTACTGTTTGTTTTAATGTTTAAGCTTGTATTAATATGTGAAATAGATTTTGGTGTATTTCTACTAGAATTAGACTCTTCTTTAAAAAGCTTTATTATAGTGCCATTTTCCCGTCGTTTGTAATTTATTATTTCACAAACTTTGGATTGAGGTACCATAACTTTAAATGATTTATATTTCGGTTCAAATCTAAAATTCTTAGGAGTAATGTTAACTATTATTACAATATTTAAATTAAACTTATTCTTTAAAAACTTACTGAGATAATTAGAAGTTGTGTAAGCTGAAATTTAGTAAAGTACAGTGACTGGACATCCGAATCCGGTTCATATTCTTCCTCAGTTGAAGTTTCCTTACGACCTGCAGTAATTTCTTTTTCATTAGGAAGTAAGGGGGGGTAAACCGTATCTATCGACCTCCGCGTGGTCCCTCCTGGAAACTGATTAAATCAGGCTAACAGATAGAACGTGCAGGGAGTATAGAACAAAGATGTAGAGAAGGCCTAGTAGCATAGCTACCTAGACTCCTTCATGCAAATCAGTTTCTGGAAGTAACTGCCGATGGTGCTGCCTTGTATCACATGGGATTGGTATCTCAAAGGCTAAGACATGACAACTCCGAAATTAAACTAAATCCAGAAGCGTCTGACCCAGAATGGGCGGCTTACTGGTCTGCGTCTGACCCCTAAAGGGCGGCAGGTAAACACCTGGTTGTAGGTATAAAAAGCAAAAACAAAAAAATTAACAATGGAAGTTGCAAAAAATAATAAAGTTACGGAACAGGGAAACGGATGCAGTACGGTACGGTACGGTACGGTAGAACCGGTACGTGCAGTGAGTGAGCGAGTGGGCTCCCACGGACCGTCATCATGCGACCATTCAGCACTGTTAGTGGAGTCACAGGTTAAAGTGCTAGATATTGCTACTGTACTAGAAAACGTAAAGATCGCATTAATAAATCCATTTGAAAAAAGTTGGAAACTAACTTGGTCACCTACAATAGGTAAAAGATCTTCGTTAGTAGGTATAGGGGCACTTTGGCATGGGAAAAAATAAGCCCATATCGCACGACCTAGTTTTTAATAAACCATATCGCACGCCCACGCAAATTAACCTATATTTGAATGACCTTGAGTTTTAGAGAAACCGGAAGTGTTGTGACCTGGATTCTGTTAGAAGTTGTGGTAAAACAAGGCTTTTAGAGCTCTTTGATTGTATATTATAATAGGTCAACATGAAAATAGTTAGCAAAACTATTATATGTAAATATTAAAGCACGTGTTATTTAATGTTGGTGAACTAGTTTTAAAGTGTATCTTTAAGGAATGCGTGTTTTTTTTTTGTGTTGGTTTACTATAGGAAGAAATACAAAATAACAATTAGCATCTTTCGTTTTTTTTTTTTAGCAGAATATCTGGTTTAGATTACTATGTAGTATTTTAAAAAGATAGAAAAAGAAAGAGGCAAGAAAAGTTGAATGCAAATAGATTGGTATAGTATAGTATAGTAAGAACGTAGAATATATATCTACATATATATGTTGCATATAAAAAAGGTTAAAAAGAAATTCAAAATTAGCGTCCACATGTACCTTTTTCTTTTTTTCGTTTGATTAAATCTGCTTTTGTTTACAATATTTGTATATTATTTAAAAGATAGAAAAAAAGGTAAAAGAATAAATTGAATTATCAAGATAAATTTATTAAGAATGTATTGCATTCTTAAATTTCTGAATACCTGGTATAGGATGGCTTGTATGTTATGAAATTAGAAGGTCAAAACAAAAAGGAAAATCAAAAGGGTATTAATTTCTATGTAGAAAATTCTAAAATAGAAACTATGTAATCAGAAGATTTAAATTGAAATTTGTAATTATGTCATACAGATGGTAGACAAATTATGTTTTCGTTATGTATTAAGTTGAGTATGCTTATTTTTTCTAATTTTCATTTTAAAAATAAATTTCTCGTTTTACTTTTTTTTTCGTTCTAATTAGGTGATACGAAATATAATAGTACGTACATTGACTACTTATATATTTTTTTTTTTTTTTTTTTTTATATGACTCTCTAAAATAGTCAACTCTCACAGAGCTTAAACTGAAAAGCCTGAGAAAAAAAAAAAAATGTAAATAAAATGCAAACGTTTTTTATTAAATATAAGTAATTACTTTCTCTTTATTAAACATTTTTTAAACATCTATTATTTATAATCTAAATAGCTGTAAAAAAAAAAGAAAAATTTAAAAGCAAAAAAAAAAGTGCAAACAAGTAAAATACAGAATTTTTTTTTTTTTATTAAATTTTTTTTATTTATTAATTTTATTTTTATTACAATTTTATTGGTTAATTGCTAAATGTTTATTGCTTGTTTCAACAAGCAGTTTTAAATTTTCAGTGCTATCTCTAATTAAATAGAGATCGCCTTTTAGAATTTCCTCTCGGAATTCCTTATCTTCGAATAGGTCCAGATAGGTTTTTGGTATGAAAATTATGTAATTTTCTGTTTCAAAAACCCAAGACGGTCCATTAACTGTTGATAATAGTTTAACTTTTTTAATTGTATAGAGCGCATCTGGCTCCATTTCTTTTAAAGAAAAGGAAGATATAATTTACTAAAAATACAATGTTGCAAATACTTTGTTTGAAGATAGGTGTTTACCGTAAAAACAAAATATTTGTGTTTAAACCTGAATTTATTCTATAAATTCCTTTTCGATAATTTATATCAAAGGCAATTGCATGCAATATATACAATCTACTAACGTATATTTAATTAAAATTGAATCTATCGTAATTACTTTTTTAGAATTCATACATCTTACAAACATTGTTGCAAATATTTGCTTGAAGAAATTTTTTTTTTTTTACTCTAAAAACGAAATATTTAAATTTGTTTTGGTTAGTTTGGTCAAATAGCTGCAGCAAGCGAGTCAATACAAAAAAAAAAATAAAAAATGTAAAAATAAATTTTATTAGAAAGATTTTTTAATCATTCACCGGAGATAGAATCACTTCCTTATAGGATTGAAAGTGATTCAGCATCAGTAGTCAAACGTTTTAACGTACGCGGACGTAAAGTCAAGTTTATAATTAATTCAGTTCCTAATAACGTAGAACCGGTTAACTGGATAAAAAACGCATTGTATAAAATAATTCAAGATGTTACAACTTATTTGCACCCTCTAGATAAGGTAGGATTAACATTCTGTGGAGAAAGCTTCCAGCAACATGGTCCTGGGTGGCTAAGTTTTAGAAATGCAGGTGATCTAACATTTTCTGATATATGGGAAATGACATCAAAAATTTTTCAAAGTAATTCTGAAGGTAACTACTAAATAAATACTTCATTATTATTTTTATTATTAATACTTTTATTTTGTTTTTATGTTACAAAGCACAGATACATTTTGTCTTTCAGTTGCATCTGTAAGGCCACCATTTGGGAGAGGAAGATCACGAAAATATTCATCATATGATGAGGAAAGGTTAAAGCGAAAGGGAATAATTTGCATTAAAAACAAAAACAATTTATGTCTACCTCAGGGCTTAATTGTGGCAATATCACAAACTAAAAATGATAAGAACTACAAACACAAAATTCGTAATGATATAGAAAAATTACAAACTTTAAAAGCTATCGAACTAACTAAAAATGCAGGAGTAAAAATTCCAAATAAAGGTTGTGGAATACACGGACTCAAAAAGTTTCAAGAATATTTTAAAAATTATAAAATTGTTGTGTACAAATGGGGAACAAGAGGCAGAGAGGTAATATTTGAAGGAATTGGACCTGAAAAACGGCTAAATTTGTTGTTTTATAAAAATCACTACAACGTAATAAAATCGCTGACTGCAACCTTTTGCGCCAGTTATTATTGTGAAGATTGCCACATTCCATACAACAACAAAGGTAATCATAGATGCACAGGAACATGTTCATGCTGTCAAAATTATCCACCATGTCTTAATAATTTAAAACAAATTTTATGCAATGATTGTAATCGTTCATTTCGAGGTCGAATGTGTTTAGATAACCATAGGGCTTCAAGTTCAAAACGCAACAGTATTTGTGACGAAGATAAAAAATGTTTGTCTTGCTTAAAACTTTATAGAGCCGACAGAAACCATGTATGTGGTGAATACTTTTGCAAGATTTGCAGTAACTATGTTCCTGAGAATCATAAATGTTTTATTCAACAAAACAAAAATCAACCTAAACTAAAAAAATTTATTTATATATTTTACGATTTGGAAACACAACAAGAAAAAGCTTTTGGAGAGAAGTACATAAGAGGCATTCTATCATATATTAAACTACATGAACCAAATTTGTGTGTTTTCGAGCAAAGATGTGACGCATGTATTTCGTTGTCCTCGTTATATTTTTGTGAAACATGTAAATTTAGAAAAAGAGGAATTAAAGAGGGAAATATTATAGAGCAATTTCTGATGTACATAATGGAGATAAGAAAAGCATTCAAAACTGTCGTGGTAATAGCACATAATGGACAATCTTTTGACCATCAATTTATTTTAAATATTATATTAGAAAAAACCTCTTTAAAAACTAAACTAATTATGCGAGGTTCAAAAATTATCATGATGTTATTAGATAACATAAAATTTATAGACTCAATTAATTACTTTGCAATGACATTATCAAAATTACCAAAGGCTTTTGATTTACAAATTGATTTGAAAAAAGGATATTTCCCGCATCTCTTCAATACAACGGAAAATAAAAATTGTATTGGACCATTACCACCTGTTGAATATTATAACCCAGATACATGAAAACTAACGAACGTGAAGTATTTCTGAAATGGTATGAAGATCACAAAAATGATGAATTCTATATGGAAAATGATATTGTAAAATATTGTATAAATGACGTAGCAATACTAACGTAATCATGCTTAAAGTTCAGAGAATTTTTTCTTAGAGAATGTAACGTTGAACCTTTTCTAGAGACCATAACTATAGCGTCTGCTTGTAATTTTGCATTTAGACGTAATTTTTTAAAACCAGATACGATTGGTTTAATACCCAAAAACGGGTACAGGTATTCAGATAACCAATCAAAGGCAAATATTCCGTTTTTCCTCCTCCCAAACCAACCAATTATTCAACGGTTGGTTTGGGAGGAGGAAAAACGAAATATTAACATTAGACATGCTGCTAAACAAAAAGAAGCTGTCGTAGCCGGTGTAAAAGTTGATGGTTTTTGTTCAGAAACTAATCAAGTTTTTGAATTTTATGGATGTTATTATCACGGTCATCCTAAATGTTTTCCACGTAATCGTAATTTATATTTATATGATGATAAAAATGATACAATGAATGAACGATATGATAGAACTATTAGAAAATCTGATAGGTTGAAAAGATCTGTAATTGAAATGTGGGAATGTGATTTTTATTCTGAAATAAGTAAAAGCAAAATGAATTACTTAAATAACCATTCATTAGTAAAACTTTCACCATTAAAACCTCGGGATTCTTTTTATGGTGGTCGTACAGATAATGTTTACAACTACTACAAATGTAAAAAAGGAGAAAAAATAAAATATATAGATATTTGTTCTTTATATCCATGGGTTTGTAAATATGGAAAATTTCCTGTCGGCCATCCAGATGTTTATGTAGGAAACGTTAATTGTACTAAACAAAATTTAAAAGATTTGAATGGACTTATAAAAAGTAAAATTTTACCACCAGAAAATCTTATACATCCAGTATTACCTGTAAAACAAAACAACAAATTAATGTTTTCCTTATGTCGCACATGTAGTGAGGAAAAAAACCTAAATGAATTTTGTTTACATAATGATAACGAAAGAGCTTTACTTGGAACATGGATTATTGATGAAGTGTTAAAAGCTCTTGAATTGAAATATAAAATATTAGAAATTCATGAAATATGGAGTTACAACATATGTCAATACAATGGTGTAACAAAAACAGATGGTCTTTTCACACAAATGATGAACAAATTTTTAAAAATAAAACAACAGGCATCGGGATGGCCTAGTAACTGTATAACAAAGGAAGAGAAAGAGAAGTATATAACGAATTTTCTTAGAAATGAAAATATTCAACTAAAATTTAATGAAATTGTAAATAATCAGGGACTACGATCTTTTGCAAAATTAATGCTTAATTCTTTTTGGGGTAAATTTGGGCAGAGAGAAAACTTACAAAAAACAATAATTATTAATCAACCTAAGGATTTATATGGCATGTTAACAAATCCATCTATAGACGTTTGTGGTATTCATCAAGTAAGTGAGGAAAACATTATAGTTAATTGGCAGTACAAAGAAGAAGCAGGTGAATCATTATCTACTGTAAATGTATGTATTGCAGCATACACAACTACTCAAGCTCGATTAAAATTATATAGTTATTTAGAAAAACTAAAGGATAGAGTTTTATATTATGGCACTGATTCCGTAATATATATAAGTCGTACAGGAGAATATGAACCCCAAACAGGGGATTTTATAGGAGATATGACCGATTAACTAGAATGTTATGGTGTTGGAAGTTACATTACAGAATTTGTAAGTGGAGGCCCTAAAAACTATGCATATAAAGTTCACAGTACGAAAGACAATGAAGTAAAACTAGTTTGTAAAGATAAAGGAATTTGTTTAAACTATACAGCCTCCCAAAAAATTAATTTTAATACAATTAAAGAAGCGATGCTAAATGTGAAGGAAGACAACGATATATACATACTTTCACAAAATATTCGACGTAATAAAGAGCATAAAGTTATTACAGTTCCTGAAATAAAAAAATATCAAACTAGGTTAGAAAAACGTAAATTTATGGAAGATGGTAGTTCATTTCCCTATGGATATAAAAGATCTAATGTTAATAATTAATTAGAAATATAATGTTTAAATTTTTATTTAAAAATTTTAGTATAAATAGCACAAATAAATATAAATTATGTTCAAATTTATTAAATACTATTTTTTTTTATTAATCCAAGTATTATGATCATCATTGAACCCTAACCATTTAACAACATTTAAAACATTTTCAGCATTTTTTGTTTTCACAGGTTCAGCATAGGCATATTTGGAAAAAGTATCAATGACCGTCAGCATATATTTATAACCATTATTAAATTTTCCATAAGGTATCATTTCGACTAAATCGATTTGCCACGTGTCATTTAGACCTTTCTGTTTGAATTTTCTTCTAAGAAATTTACGTCTTGCCTTTCTATGAATTTCAGTCACTATTTGAGGTCTTGACATTTTGTTTTAAAAATGTTAAAGGTTATGTTAAATGATAGACCAAAGCATGGTTTAAACTAATCATCTAATTGAGTTTAATTTGCTTCTATACTTTTCTACATGAGTATATAACTCAACTTTTATTTTCAAATTTAATTCATTTCCATTCTGACTGCTCAACAACTCCCTGAAATGCTGCCTGATTCCACATCTTTTCCATTTAAAGAAACTGTAGATGATGTAAATACACAAGGTCAGATACAAGAAAATGAAATTACGTCCACCATGGACGACGAAGATTTAGCAGAAACTGAGGAATTTATACCACCGTTCCAGATAGTTGAATTAGAAGACGAAGAAGAAGAAGTGGAAGAAGAAATTGAGGAAGATGGGGAAGCAGTTCTATTAAATGAAATTTGGGACATAAATAATCAGCAGGGAGATCTTGATTATTTCAATTATTTAATAATCCTAAATAATTTTAATTAAATAATCTAATGAAAGGTGTACAGAAAAATATTTGTCTATCTAGAACATATAAATAAAAAATAAAAATTTTTATATTATTTGTTGTGATTTATTTTGTTTGTTTTATGTAGTATATTACAGATTTGTTCCTTTAAAATTACAGGAATTTCAAAAAATAACCTTGAATAATTACATTGTACATTAAAACGTTGTATTGGTACATAAATTTCTCTTTCTAACCTAAATACTTGTTGTTTGGCACATAAATTTAGATATTCCCGAACATAGTCCTTTACATTTAACTCAGCAGATTTATAATAGATCATCACTGCGTGAAGAAAATCGCTTAAATTGTAAAACTGCTCTGCTTCTTCTTTGTTAATACTTATACTTTGCCCGTTCGCTGATTTTAGTCCATGATGAAAGTTCTGTTTTATATCTTTTATTATCAGTTTATCGAGTTTTTTGTTAAATTCGTGATAAAATTTATTCCATTCGTGATATTTTAAGACAATGGACTTTTTACCAATACGGTGAATTATACTTGAGGCTTCAAATGATTCACAGTCAAATCCAACAGCAATTTTTAATGTATGACTCTTATTGAGAAAATGTGTGTAACTTAGCAATAAATTTGTGTTCTGACTTGGTGCTTCCATTCCTTTAATTTTACTAAAACCTGTTTATATTGTTTTTATTATTTATACGTTTTAGGAACACAAATTTGTAATGAGTTATATTTTTCAAATACATTTTGAAAGGTACTTAAAATATACTTATCGTTTTCTAGGGTCTACCTTCTTTCTTTTTGTAAAAAGTTCAACAAAAAGAATTTGAAAAATTTTCGAAAATTACAGAATTATTTCAAACGGAAAGTGAAAAACTTAATACGACTATTCATAATACGGTATTAAAAAACGATGAACTTTGTGAACGTTTAAAAAACTTTAATGAAAATGAAAGCGAACGAAATGTAGGTCAGAATATTTTTTATTCAGATATTGTAAAACAAAATGCAAGTGTAAGCAAAAATAATTTTCCAGTAATTAAAAAAAAAGTACCTTTAGTTATTAAACCGTTAACTAAACAAAAGTGTAATATAACACGAATGGAATTAAATAAGAAGGTAGACCCAAAAAAGTTTAAAATTAAAAATATTGAAAATAGAAAAAATGGAATAATTATCGTGGAAGCGGAGAATGTACAGGAAAGAAATAAAATCAAATCTGCAATAGAAAGTAAATTAGAGGAAGTATCAAGTCAAAATTCCTACTGAACTAAAACCAAGAATTGAAATTGTACATATGACCTCAAAGTATTCGGGTGATGAATTGATAAATAAACTAAAAGATCAAAATCAACACTTAGAAGTGAGTGAAATTAAATTAATAAAAATGTACGAGGTAAATAAATATAATGATATAAAATATAATGCCATTATTGAAATTGATAAGGAGTCTTTTCCAAAAGCAATTGTAAATGAAAAAGTATCAATTGGTTGGGAAAGCTGCAAAGTGTTTGATGCCTTAAGAGTGCTTAGATGCTTTAAATGTAAAGGGTTCAACCATAAAGCGGCTGAGTGTAAAAATGATGAAGCTTGTTCAAATTGTCTTCAGAAACATACCAACAGTGAGTGCAAAGAGAAGAAAGTAGTTAAATGTATTAATTGCATTGAAGCTAATAAGAGGCTGAAACTAAATTTAGATAATGACTACGACACTTTCAGTAAAAACTGCCCAGTTTATCTAAATAAATTAAGCATAATAAAAAAGAAAATTGGTTATTAGCAATTACAGTCAAATGCTGACGAATTAGTTAAAAATAATTCGATGAATTTAAGTGAAACTTCACTAAATACTTCTCCTGAATATGCAGAAAACTGCAGTTGTACTAATTTGAATGAACAAACGGAAAAAGCATTAACCTCAAAATCAACTAATTCAACTAACCAAATAACAATAAATAAACCACCTGATAAAAATAAATATTCAAAAAATGTAACTGCTTCATCAGCAAATTATAATAAAAAAGTAATAACAAAAGAAACTGCTTCTAAAAAAAATTCTTTAAATAAAATGAATCACAATGTTTTTAATAAATATCTATCTAAACTATGGGGTAATAAGAAAAACATTATAAACACAAAAAATAAGATCAATAATGTTAATAATATAACAAATAATAGAAATAATAATATTAAAAATGAAAATACTAATAATATCAATGATATAAATCCTATTAATGACATTCCAATTCCTAATTATTCGAATTGGATCAAAGGTGAAACGCTTAATCCTCAAACAAAACCTGAATTTTTAAAGAAAGACCATTTTGTCACACTGGAACCACCAATAGTAAAATTAACACGCAAAGCAGTAAAGGAAGGTGACAGTATATATGTGCTTTCGCGGCTAAGGGATTTCAGAATTTACAATAATGTCAGGCTCTTCCTTTCATACTTTTATGATCATACTGATATATGTTATGCTGGAATTACACAAACTAATTTAAAGGTCTTAATAAATCAAGATGGACTACCAACAAATTACAAGGAACTATGTCAAATATATTTCACTTACCATGAAAGAATAGGAATTTCCAAAGAAGACGTCAATAAAGATTTAACTTCATACAGAAGACATATTGATAATAACTATAGAGACTACATTCAAAAAGTTAGAGAAAGTTGGAATAAATATATGACACCCATATCAAAATGATGAGTTCTATAAATATTGTCAATAAAAATAATTCAATAAATATTTTGTATGTTAATATTAGAAGTATGAGGAATAAAATTGATGATCTAACACTATTAATTAAAATAAATTAAAAGTCACATTCTCCAGATATTGTTATATTAAATGAAACATGGATTTATTCATTCGAAATCCCATTTATGCAGATTCCTGAATTTTCATCCATCCATCGATGCAGAGAAAATAACAGGGGCGGTGGAACAGCAATTTATATAAAAAACAAATTAGCATTTACTTCTCTTGCATTACCAAATTCTGTAAATGAGAAAGTTAATCCTATTGGAATTCAACTACTCAATTGTAAACCCAACATTAAAATTATTACAATGTATAATGCTCCTGGTTTTGATAAAAACGATTACATCGATTCAGTGGGTATTCTCTTAAAGACTTTCAGTAAAAACTGTATCATAGTAGGTGATACCAACATAGATTTGCTTTCAAATAATGAAAACACTATTACTTATATTAATATAGTTGAATCATACAACTTTAACATAATCAATGATACCACTATCAACGGAATAACTCGGCAAGCCGTAAATTGCAGTTGCCAATCTGATTGTAATCATGGAAGCATCCTTGATCACGTTATTGCCAATTTTAAAACTTTTAATGCAACGATCAAATTGTCGGATAATCCAATTAGTGACCACAAAGTTTTGGAGATAAATATTGAAAAATGCGATATCATACTCGAACAAATGACAAGAGTAACTATAGAAAAAACTAGTAGTACGCTCTCTCCATAATGAATAAAATAAAATAATATATAGTTTTGTAAAATCGCTTTTATTTATACTTTTTTAAAATGTAATACAATTTTTGTTGGAATTGAACTATTGGAAAAGTTTATTTTGTATCCATATTTATCACATAAAAGTAATGAAATGTTATTAAATGATTTCTCCACATTGCAATATTGAATATTACTGAATTCTTTTACAGTATCAGTGAAAGAATTTTCTATGTTAACAGATCTTAAACACCTTATATCTTTATCACCTATTTTTTGCGGTTCAATTATATTTGTGTATATAAAAAACATATCTGGTTTACTAATGGGCATCAATTGTACACTATCTGTAAAAGTTTTGAAAGCTTCTATTACACGTGATTTATATTTTTTAAAATCTGTAAGTTTAAAAGATACTTGATTGAAACATGTTGTCAAAAGTCCTTCGAGGGTATAAGCGTAATTTGCTCTTATTTTTATATCTATTTTACGCTTAGTAACACATATTGTGGTGTAACTTAAAATTTTAAGCATATCCTCAGCTTTTATTGGTTGTGTATAATGAACTTCATCGTTTATAAAATTAAAAATTCCCCAAATCAACTGTCGTTCAACTTCTTTTCTTGTAAACCTATTAAGTGGGCGTATATTTTGAATTAGTGTTGGTAGTAGAAAAACTTTCCAGTCGCATATCATTTGTTTTTCTATGAATGGAATATATGATGTTCCAACTCCTATCATATCTTTCTGCATACCTTTAATAAATATTTGAGTACTTTTTTCCCATTCTTCACCATACACATTTGGAACGAAATCATTAACATACATTTCTGAAATACCGACTTTCCACCTCGAATGACACATGTATTTATTCATTTTATTTGTAAAAGATGATAATGAATTTTCTGGATAATAGTTCATAGATGAATCACTGAGTAAAGTGACATAAAATTCATCATTTACTTGTATGTTGTCCATGAGCTTGCGGATTTATTCTTACGAATTGGAAAATTAAGTTCTGTTTGAGTATTACCTACTGCTGACCTTAAAACACGCCTTGATGAATTATTCAACTCTTTGCTATTTATAGTTTTTTCTTTTTTCGTTGGTGGGCTTTTGCTATCTAAAGGAACAGTTATAATGTCTCCTGTATCAGTTTCAAAAATTTGTACATTTTGATTTCTAATTGATTTTCTTTTTCTAAGGCGTTCTCCAACTGAAGCAGCTGACAATGCTTTTGTTAAAACCTTTTCCTGAATTTCATCATCAAATACTTCGTCATCAGCTTCTTTTTATATACTTCTTCTTCTTCAGGAACAACTCGTATTCCTACATTCTTATATTCAGGAAAATGCGGTTGAGCTTCCGCATGTATATACATTGGTTTTGCACGAGTTTGAGTACCTTTTGTTTTCGTAATTTTTACTTTCTCCTCTTTATTTCTAGGAAGTACTCTATTTTTGTTTCTTATTTTAAATAGATTTTGTCTGTATAAATACCATTTTTGTGTGTCTGTTAGATATTTATTTAACAATATTTTTTTCATATTTTTATCCAACTCATTTAATTCAAAGTCTGCATTTTGTTTCATTTTCTCATAAATCTCGGGTTTTAGTATAATCATTTTGTTAAATGTTGTATTATTCATTTTATAAAATTTCCGATTGTTGCATCAAGTATAGTATTGCACCAAGAAGTGTAGGTAAAAATCCACCACGTTGAATAATGATTTTTCTTTTACTATTTATAGATTTTTGGCGGCAAATGAGGGATCTCAAGGTATCTCAATTCCTTTTTATACTTTCATAATTGGGTTGTTGATTTTTTACTTAGATTTTACAATTACCTTTTAAAATATTTAAAACAATTTCACAAAATGTTTTGATTACTTCAGGGTCACAATGTTTTATAATTACTTTCTGAAATTTCGCTTAAGAGCTTTTTAATAGGTGCAATATATGACGGTTGACCTTCAAACGTTTCATATTCTTTGCCAAATTGTTCTAATTGATCTCTTGTACAAAAACACAAACCTTTTCTAAATATATCACTTCTTAATCGAAATATATCATTAACGTCTTGAGTAAGATCTATTAATATATACCCGTATGGTTCTGACGTCACTTCATTATATACTTTTTTAAATGCTTTGATTTGGATATATTTGAGCTAGAGGTAATATCTGCGATTCATCTCTTGGATTTTCGAAAAGTACTAGATATTTACAGTTAAGCGAAATATCTCTTGAAAATTTACCCTGGTGAAAAACATTTTGTGTTACAAATATTACAGATAAATTTCTATGATGTGATCCTCTAGTAAATAAATCACATACATACTTATCATGGGAATTTAACATCATATCATCGATAATAATTAACAAATGTTCTCGATTGTCATTAAAATCCGGAATAGTGTTACTATATTCCACATTTTTTAAATATTTTGGAACGGCATTTTTGTCTGGATTACACCAAATAATTCTATTAATATGTGGTTGTATATTTTCTTTTTTATACTTTATTAAATTATGAATAAAAGTGGTTGTAAGCCCAACAATATTGAATCTGATAATCCACAGGAAGAAATTCTAAACAATATGGAGAGAAGAGAAATTAAATTAGTCACTCAAAAGGAAGTAGCCAGTACTATAAAAAAAGCAGTTTTAAAACTAAAAAGGCTACAGGATTCGGCCTAATCACAATTGAAATCCTAAACAAATTGCCGAAAAAGGCCATAACTATGCTAACTATACTCATTAATGCTGTATTTAGAATGGAATATATGCCAAGTTTTTGGGAAGTAGCTGAACTGATCATGATAAAAAAACCAGGGAAATCTCCAAACGAAGTAAAGTCGTACCGACCTATATCTTTACTACCAGTAATCTCAAAAGTATTTGCAAAATTATTACTAAAAAGGTTGAAACCAGTAATTGAAAGTAAAAAGCTAATTCCTAATCAATTCCTAATACAATTTTCTTGGATGTTGCACAAGCCTTTGATAAGGTCTGGCACGAAGGATTAATTTACAAATTAAACAAACTATTACCAAACCAATTTGTTGAACTAATTGCATGCTATCTAAATAACAGATTGTTTAGAATTAAACTTAAAAATGAATATTCCGACCTTAGAGAAATTCAGGCAGGTGTTTCACAAGGAAGCATCTTGGGTCCAATACTATATCTACTATATACTTGCGATATAGCAGTTCCACCCAATACTACAGTAGCAACATTTGCAGATGATACTACCATATTAGCAGTTGAATTTAATTTAAATGACGCGACAACTGAACTACAAAGAGCAAATAATCATATCCATAATTGGACAAAAATATGGAAAATTAAATTGAACGAATCTAAATCTGTACACGTTAATTTTACAAACAAACATATTCAAGAGAATTTGTCAGTAAACATAAATAATACCACTATTCCAAACCAAAAACCGGCAAAGTACTTGGGAATGACGCTGGATGCAAAATTTTGGTGGAAAGATGTAGGCATGTTAAAATAAAAAGAACCGAGCTAGACTTAAGATACAGAAAATTTTATTGGCTCCTAGGCCGAAGGTCAAATTTATCAATACAAAACAAAATCTTAATTTATAATCAAGTACTGAAACCAGTATGGCTGTATGGTATTCAATTATGGGGTTGTGCCAAACAAAGTAATATTCAACATATTCAATCATTCCAAAATAAAGTATTGCGCAATATGATATATGATTCAGGAATATCATGGTTCGAAAACGTGTCAGGTGAATCTTGAATTGAATAATCTGCAGATGAGATAGTTTTAAAACATAAGCCAGTCTGAGTTACATTTTTTGAATTTTTAACTGTATTGTAGTTTATTGGTTTAAAAATAAACGCATTCTGATCTGCACTATAGTTGAAAGGTTCATAAGTCTTAGTCCAAATATCTTTTGAGTTGCGACTTAGATACATTTGGTTGTATCTAAATATATCAAAAGATGTATCAAGACTAGCATCTAGTTTCATACCTATATTCGAAATTTCTTTTCTTAATGAACCTATCTGCTCATTAAATTTCTCTGTAACGTCAGTAATAGTGTCGATACATTTTGAATTAAAAAGTTTTTGAAGTTGTGAGTTAATAGATGATTTTAACTCATTAGTTAATGATTTGATAGATTCATTAGTAGAATTTAATGCAGAGATAAACTCATCTTTATTGAACACTGCGTTCTGCTTCAAATGCTTAAAGTAGTATTGAGGGCTTCATAATCTTTAGCCATTTCATTAAATGACGCGGAGTTGTATTTTATTATGGCGTTACATCTCGCTGCAAGACCAGTGTACTCATCTTTAATGTTATTAAACGAAGATTTGACTTCATCCAATAACATATTAATGAAAAAAAAATTTTTGTTAAAATTTAAAAGATGAATAAGCTATTTAATTTTACAAAAGCACTGTTTACAAGTTTATAAAAATGATTTCAACACAGTTTTTTTTCCCCTTTTTTTATTTTTATTATCAAATAGTTATAATATTAAAATGTATTATTAATATTATTATTTTAAAGTTAAATAACAAATTCAAAATTAAAAATAAAATTAAGAATAAATTTAGCTCGTCTACTTAGTTAAACGTCTGATATACGAATGACAATTACTTTTAATTGTTCTTATTAATTTTGCTATGTAATCAAATTTTAGTTAAGTAATAATTTTATTTACAGGAAAATATGAATGTAGGTCAATAATTAGTATTGTATCAATGTAACTTAAATTTTATTTATTTAATTAATGCAACATTAACAAATTTTATAACTGTTTTCTTTGTATATAAACGAACAACTTTTTATGTAAAATTATCATTCAAATGAAAGATATTAAAGTATTCTTTATAGCTCAACAAATGTAAAATTTGTTTTATTTATTTTTTTATCAGCATAATCATTGGTCCTTCGAGCCTAAAAAAAAAAAAGGAGTTCTACAGAACAAGTGTCGTTTTTGTAAAACTACAGAAGTTCTACAGAACAAGTGTCAAAATTTATTGTAAAACTAGTGCTTACAATACTATCTATAGAACTAGTGTCTATAGAGATATATAAATAAAAAGGTTGCGCTATAGAACAAGTGCCTATAGTCAAATTTCAAGTTAACTAGCTACAAATTAACTACTTAATTAGAAATCTACAGGGGTCGTGTAAGATATTTTTTTTATTTTTTAATTAAGAATGTTCAGAAAATATGTATAAAAAGAAAACAAACAGCAAATCAAAAATATGGAACTGATTAAACTAAAGATATACTCTTTACTCTTGAGAGATATTCTCTTTTCTTCTATAAATTCTTCTATCCAGAAGAGACCACATTTTTATGTAAGCAAAAAAAAATCTATATCTTACATTAATTTTTTTTCTTTATGCTAACAAAAAAAAAAAAAAAAAAAAAAAAATGACAGGATTACACTTTTTCTTTTTAATTTTAAAGATTCGCTGTAGATTTAAAAATAAAAAAAAATTTTCTGTTTTTTATTTTCATATAAGAAATTTTCTTACTACTTTTATATGTGCGCCTAGTATTTAAACTTCAGTTATACAATTTTGTTTATTAAGGGCCGACCCTACTTTAAATTGTTTAACACTTGACTTCCTACTATACAACCATTTGGAACTTATAAGTTAATAACCCACACATACAACTTAACCTAAAACCTAAACCAAAATGATCAAAACAAGCTCTTCACCTACTAACCAAGCATGACCTACATTAAACCCATAAATCAAAATGTAGGTCAGCATCTCGTGCGATATGGGTCAAATTTTTTTCCCATCCCAAAGTGCAGCGTTACCTACTTTTAGATACCAAAGTGTGCCAAAGTGTACCAATGTGCAGAAAATTTAATGATTTTCAGGAAGTTACTTTAACTGAAAGACTTTTAGAGACCTGTTTATGAAATTAATAGAAGAAAATAAAGATTTAGGAAAAGCTCAAAAATTTCCCTATTTAAAAACTGACTTAAACAACGGACCATTTGAATTAATCAAGCATTTACCAGTTACTGCTGAAAATTATGACACAGCATGGCAAATTTTGGAGAAACGTTACAATAATATAAGATTACTAGCTGCACAATAATTAAAAAATCTGCTGAATCAACCCAACATATTGAAAGAGTTGGCAAAGTCAATAACGAAATTACACGATGTTACAATTGAGAGTCTTCCAATTGTAACAATTAAGGGAAAAAGAGGTACGCCAATCGCTCAAAAAACAGAGTTCGGATACATCCTGACAGGAGAAATCATGCGAGAACAATCAACAAATCCAATAAAGTGTCATGTTAGTGAAATTGATATAGGAAAAGAGCTGTCAAAATTTTGGGAAAACGAAGAGCTTAGCCCAGAAAAGGTGTCGTCAACTGAAGAAATTTAATGTGAGAAATTCTATCAGACAACACATCGTCGTGCGGAAGATGGAAGTTATACGGTTCGATTACCACTCAAGAAAAAACCAAATAGATTAAATTTTAATGGTTCCAAAGAATTGGCTGTATCAAGTAGAACGCAAATTTAAATATGTTTCATTATTCGAAAAAATGTATAAAGATTTCATGAATGAATATAGCAAGCTCGGTCATATGGTACTAGAAGAAAATGACGATCAGATTAAATACTACTTACCACATCATTCAGTATTAAAACACGACAGCTCAACTACGAAATTAAGAGTAGTTTTTGACGCCTCCGCCAAACGAAGCGCTACAAAATGCTTAAATGATTGTATGATGACCGGACCTAATTTACAACAAAACTTAGTAGAAATCTTATTAAGAAGGCGAAAATATAAAATTGTTTTCACAGCTGATATGGAGAAAATGTATCGCCAAATAAAGGTAGATTACAGAGATTAAGATTACCAAGAAATTCTTTGGCGAAATTCAACAAGAAAGCCAATTAAGGAGTATAAATTAAAAACTATTACATACGGAACTGCTACAGCACCTTATCTAGCATTTAAAACATTATGTCAACTGGCTGCAGATAACGGTCACTTATTTCCTTTGGCAGCTAAAGCAATTTTAAATGATACATATATGGATGATGTTGTTTCAGGAGCAGATGAGTATGAAACAGCTGTGAAAAAATCTACTCTACTTATACAACTTCTTAAAGGCGGGAAGCTAAATCTCAGAAAATGGAGCACTAGCCATCCTAATCTGTTAAGACGAATACAAGTTAGCTCTACTCTGAGAATCTGTAAACAATATCAATTTTGATGATGGTGAATCAATAAAAGCTTAAGGACTTCGCTGGGTACTGACCTCCGACAAATTAAAATTTAATATTAACATTAAACCAAACCCAGAAATTAGTGCTAAACGATGGATATTGTCTGAAGCTACGCGAATCTTTGATCCAATAGGATTATTGGTAGCACCACTAAGATCTAAATTATCATTACCAAGATCAGAGTTATGTGCCGCCTTATTATTAGCCAGATTTATGAAAGAAGCCAAGCACAGTTTAGATATTGACCATATATTATCATTTCAGTATCAGAACTACAATCGATATTAAAGGTCGGACATTGGCATCATGTCAGCTCATAAGCAAACCCAGCAGATTTAACTTCTCGAGGAATTTATCCATCAAAATTGCAATATAATTCTTTGTGATTGGAAGGCCCCACTTGGCTAAAACAAAAAATAATCAGACTCTCAAAATCAGCAAATTATCAAACAACTTTAGAAGAAAAATCAAACAATAAACTAAAATTTCATCTGTCAACTATTTCAAACAATCCATTTATTGATATGCTATTATCATAATATTCATCTTTAATAAAGCCACAAAGAATTTTTGCTTATTGCAAACATTTTATATCTAATCTCAAGCTTAAGAAGGAAGATCGTAATAAGAAAAATTTAACAACTATCGAAATAAAGACGGCAACGATACATCTAGTGCAAACTACACAAATACAATACTTGAAAGATGAAATCGAATGTCTTTTAAATCATCGTCCAATGAAGAAAAATAGTAACTTATTAAACCTTAATCCATTTTTAGATGAAAACAAGTTTCTTCGTGTCGGAGGCAGAATTACAGAATTTGAAACTCGCTACAACCGAAAACATCCATTTATCTTACCATACAAATCCATCTTAACTTTATAATAAATTGGGCTCATAAACACACTTTATATGGGGGGAACTTAAAGACTCTAGAATATATAAGACAAAATTATTGGATTTTAAACGGCTTAAAGGCAGTCAAAGGTCAAATTCGTCGCTGTACAGTTTGTCATCGATTTAAAACATCAACGACAACGCAATTAATGGGAAATTTACCGAAAAGCAAATTAACAATAGCAACACCCTTCACTAATTGCGGTATTGATTATGCTGGACCATTTACCTTAAGATCATCAGTAGGGAGTGGTACAACAACTTTTAAAGGATATATTGCATTATTTATTTGCTTCAGTACAAAGGCTATTCATATACAAGCAGTGGTGATACATACTGGTGAGCAGAATAACTTTCATTACATTTCTAGCAGCTTTCAAACGCTTCATTAGTCGAAGAGGCCTGTTTCAAATCTTTATAGCGACAAAGGAACTAATTTCACAGGAGCTAATAAAATACTAACTAATATTTTTAACAAAAACCTATATCAAAATGAAATATCTGACGCCTTATGTAATGAAGGAACTCAATGGCACTTTATACCGCTAAATTCACTGCATTTCGGAGGACTTTGAGAAGCAGGAGTAAAATCAACCAAATATCAAGCAAGCAAGAAAAAGGAAAAAAGAACATTCAAGAAATCTACAAAATAAACATATTCCACCCACAAAGAAACATATGAGCCAGAATAAAACTAATTTTTTTAGTTCCATATGGTTAACAATAGCACTTAGTTTTTATTTGTATTAGCATTAGGAGACAATAAAAATACTGTTAAATCTTATACTGATATATCCTTCAGTAATAAACAAGGAATTTACTTTCAAAAGGTTGCAGATACAGATATATATAGCAGTGAGTGGATTTTGTTGGTTCATTTTAATTTAGCTCCATATTATCATCAAATAGAAAGTATTAAAACCTCAATAAATTACCTGAAAGATGTTTGTGACAAATATTCAAGCGATCTGGAATTCGAAGAATATTGTATTCCCATTATATGTCAATTACTCATCAATATGTAGAAGTAGAAAACGCTAACCAATTAATTCATCATCAAAATAGGCTTACTGGAAAACGAAAAAGAGCTGCACTTGGGATAGTTGGAAGTATAGCTCACAGTTTATTTGAAGTTTTAGATGAAGAATGTGCAGAAAAATATGAAGCTTAAATTGCTGAATTGAAAGAAAACGACAATAAGATTGCAAACCTTTTGCAAAATCAAACTTCTACTACTGATTCTACATTCAGTTTAATGAAAAGAGAACAGAAGCAGAATTCTCAACAATTTTTAAGCATTAAAAATCAATTGTCAGTGTTATCAGACAAAATAAGAATTCAGCAGTTTTGTTAATAACATTAGATTTATATAGTATCAGGCATATTCAACAAGCTATTATAGGAGCTATTTCAGATATTCATCATGGTAAAATCAGCCCTTTGTTATTAACATCCACACAGCTTTCTTTTCAACTTAAAATCATTCGAGATCATATTCCTAGAAATTTGAGGATTGCTGGAGATCAAGATGAAAATCAGATTCTTACATTATATTCATTAATGCAAACAAAAACTCGAGTAACTACTAATAATATACTCTTTGAAAATACCCCTATTTGATGCAGAATGGAAATGTATCGATTAATACCAATTCCTATGAATAAATCTAAACAGTTTGTGTACATTGAACCTTCAAGTAAATACCTACTTGTAAATACATATCATGACGATATACACCTATGGAAACTGCTGATCTTAGATTTTACCGACATTGGAAATCAGATAATCTTTTACGCAAATTTAATTTACAGTTATATGGATTGCGATCTAATGTAAGTAAATGTGAAATTGAACTACTTAATATGGAAAACAATAGTAGGTAACCCTGCACTTTGGGATGGGAAAAAATCAACCCAAATCGCACAACATGCTGACCTACATTTAAATAAAATAAATAGCTATTATAGGAGCTATTTCAGATATTCATCATGGTAAAATCAGCCCTTTGTTATTAACATCCACACAGCTTTCTTTTCAACTTAAAATCATTCGAGATCATATTCCTAGAAATTTGAGGATTCCTGGAGATCAAGATGAAAATCAGATTCTTACATTATATTCATTAATTCAAACAAAAACTCGAGTAACTACTAATAATATACTCTTTGAAAATACCCCTATTTGATGCAGAATGGAAATGTATCGATTAATACCAATTCCTATGAATAAATCTAAACAGTTTGTGTGTAGATTTAATGTATTTGGGTTTAATGTAGGAAATGCTTGGTTAGTAAGTCAAGAACTTGTTTTAATTGTTTTGGTTTAGGTTTTAAGTTAGGTTGTATCTGTGGGTTGTTAACTTATAAGTTCCAAATAGTTTTATAGTAGGAAGTGAAGGTTGTTTATATTGTGTAAGTTGTCAAGCAGAGTTAATGAACTGAACAATTGATTTTATGTATCTTGGTTACTATAAGCTAAAAATTTATTTTGGTTGAGATTTTAAGTTAGGTTGTATGTGTGGGTTGTTAACTTATAAGTTCCAAATGGTTGTATAGTAGGAAGTCAAGTGTTAAGCAATTTGAAGTATGTCGGTTCTTAATAAACAAAATTGTATACCTGGTTTAAATACTAGGCGCACATATAAAAGTAGTAAGAACATTTCTTATATGAAAATAAAAACCAGAAAATTTGATTATTATTTTTAAATCTATACAGAGCATCTTTACAATTGAAAAGAAAAAATTGTTGCATTTAAAGGAAATGAAAATAAAAAACTTGTTCTTTATAATAGCAAAATAATGTACCATCTACCATCCTTGAAAAATGTGTAGAGTAAAACAAAAAAAAGTAAGACTTAAATAAATTTTTTAACATTCTAGTTTTAAAAGAATAACAATTAAAACTTTTTTTTGTTTTTGTTTTGTACGCAAATGTAAATGTATTGAAAAAATGTTTTTATATAAAAATACAAAACAAAAAAAATTATTTTATTTTTAAATCTACAGCTCTTCTTTAAAATTGAAAAGAAAAAGTGTAATCCTGTATTTTTTTTTTTTTTTGTTAGCATAAAGAAAACAAATTAATGTAAGATATAGATTTTTTTTTTGTTTACATAAAAATGTGGTCTCTTCTGAATAGAAGAATTTATAGAAGAAAAGAGAAAACGAAAGCCATTAATTAGTTGACTGCATGTCGTGTAAGATATTTTTTTTATTTTTTAATTAAGAATGTTCGGAAAATACGAATAAAAAGAAAACAAACAGCAAATCAAAAATATGGAACTGATTAAACTAAAGATATACTCTTTACTCTTGATATGCATTTATGTTTATGTTTATGTTTATTTTTTTTTTTTTGTTTTTGTATAGAATAAAAAATAATTCAAAGATAGGTTAAATAATAGGTTAAATGGTATCTATTTTAAAAATATAAGATAAAAATAAAAGACATTTATTTTTATGTTTAAATTCTTTTATTATTATATTTTTATTTAAATCTAAGTTTTAACATTTTTTTTACGATGATCAGATATTAAAATTGCAGAAATCAACCAGTGAGACCAACTTTTTTTATACGTCTTTGAAATCTACTTGTATCACGTGCGTATTCTTCCCAATGACTTTTCCTTGCTGATCTGTAAGCATACTCCCATACATGCATAACGTGAATTTCTTGTTTAATATTGAAATGAACTTTTTTAGTTTTATTATTTAAATTCATATCCTGCAAGTATGAAAATTAAAAATCTTAATCTAACATTTTTTCCTTTAAAAGATACATATATACATTATAAAAATTTTTAACAGCACATTTGAAATTGTTGTTTGATAAGGGTATACGACAATTTGATTTAAAGATATACTCTTTACTCTTGACATGCATTTATGTTTCTTGATATGCATTTATGTTTATGTTTATTTTTGTGTAGAATAAAAAATAATTCAAAGATAGGTTAAATTATAGGTTAAATGGTATCTATTTTAAAAACATAAGATAAAAATAAAAGACATTTATTTTTATGTTTAAATTCTTTTATTATTATATTTTTATTTAAATCTAAGTTTTAACATTTTTTTACGATGATCAGATGTTAAAATTGCAGAAATCAACCAGTAAGACCCACTTTTTCTATACATCTGTGAAATCTACTTGTATCACGTGCATATTCTTTCCAATGACTTTTCCTTGCTGATATGTAAGCATACTCCCATACATGCATAACGTGAATTTCTTGTTTAATATTGAAGTGAACTTTTTTAGTTTTGTTATTTAAATTCATATCCTGCAAGTATGAAAATTGAAAATCTTAATCTAACATTTTTTCCTTTAAAAGATACATATATACATTATAACAATTTTTAACAGCACATCTGAAATTGTTGTTTGATAAGTGTATAGGACAATTTGATTTAAAGTTATCAATCTTTTGCAATGACGGCAAGTTTCTGCTTAGATCTTCTATTTTAACACTGTCAATGTACTTTTGCAGAAAAAGTTTTTTTTTGTTCTCCTTTAACATAATTTCAGCTGACTCTAAATAGTGTTTTAATATACATTTTACATCTAAATATTCAACTAAACCGTTATTCCATTTATTTTACTTTCGCAATACTGGTTATTATATTTCATATCCTGACTAAGTTCTTCTGCGGGGTACGGTGCTTTGAAGTGATACACAGTTGGAATTAAACTTCGTTTTTCAAGTATGGCTAACTCTTTTAGGAAATATTGCTTTTCATTTCCTTGTAAAAATTGTAGGTCAACTATGAGAACTTGTTTAACCATGTCGAAGGTTTATGGAAGAATGTTCCATAGAATAACTAAATTACATTTATATTCACTTCGGGAAAAGAGCTTTTCGCATAAATAAAGGTTAACAGAGTTAGTTTTTAACTAATACAATTATGTTTTTCACCCGTTTACTTTGATGGTGGCTGCTCCATCAGGCTGTGGTAAAACCACTTTTATTCATAATTTAATAAAATATAAAAAAGAAAATATACAACCACATATTAATAGAATAATTTGGTGTAATCCAGACAAAAATGCCGTTCCAAAATATGTCAAAGATATGGAATATAGTAACACTATTCCAGATTTTAATGATAATCAACAACCTTTGTTAATTATTATCGATGATATGATGTTAAATTCTCATGATAAGTATCTATGTGATTTATTTACTAAAGGATCACATCATAGAAATTTATCTGTAATATTTTTAACACAAAATGCTTTTCACCAGGGTAAATTTTCAAGAGATATTTCACTCAACTGTAAATATTTAGTACTTTTCAAAAATCCAAGAGATAAATCGCAGATATTACCTCTACCTCGCCAAATATAACCCAATCAAATTAAAGCATTTGAAAAAGTATATAATGATGTGACGTCAGTCCCATATGGCTATATATTAATAGATCTTACGCAAGACGTTAATGATATATTTCGATTAAGAAGTGATATATTTGAGGAAGGTTTGTGTTATTGTACGAGAGATCAATTAGAACAATTTGGGGAGGAATATGAAACGTTTGAAGACCAATCGACATATATTGGACCTATTAAAAAACTATAAACCAAAATTCCAGAAAGTAATTATAAAACACTGTAACCCTGAAGTAATAAAACCATTTTGCGAAATATCTTTAAATATTTTAAAAGGTAATTGCAATCTGAGTAAAAAAGCAACAACCCAATTACGAAAGTATAAAAAAGAATTAAGATAACTTAATTACCGGAAAAAATCTATAAATAGCAAAAGAAAAATTATTATTCAACGTGGTGGATTTTTACCTACACTTCTTGGTGCAATACTATACTTGATGCAACAATCGGAAATTTTATAAAATGAATAATACAACATTTAATAAAATGATAATTTTAAAACCTGAGATTTATGAGATAATTAAGCAAAATGCGGACATTGAACTTAATGAGTTGGATAAAAATTTGAAAAAAATATTGTTAAATAAACATCTCACGGACACTCAAAAATAGTATTTATAGATACAAAATATTTAAAATAAGAAACAAAAACGACAACTTCCTAGAAATAGAGAGGAGAAAATAAAAATTACGGAAACAAAAGGTATTCAAACTCGTGCAAAACCAATGTATATAGATGGGGAAACTCAATCGCATTTTCCTGAATATAAGAATGTTGGAATACAAGTTGTTCCTGAAGAAGAAGAAGTATATGAAAAAGAAGCTGATGACGAAGTATTTAATGATGAAATTCAGGAAAATGTTTTAAAAAAAGCATTGTCAGCTGCTTCAGTTGGAGAACGTCTTAGAAAAAGAAAATCAATTAGAAATCAAAATGTACAAATTTTTGAAACTGATACAGGAGACATTATAACTGTTCCTTTAGATAGCCCAAGCCCACCAACGAACAAAAAAAAAACTATAAATAGCAAAGAGTTGAATAATTCATCAAGACGTGTTTTACGGTCAGCAGTAGGTAATACTCAAACAGAACTTAATTTTCCAATTCGTAAGAATAAATCCGCAAGCTCATGGACAATATACAAGTAAATGATGAGTTTTATGTCACTTTACTCAGTGATTCATTTATGAACTATTATCCAGAAAATTCATTATCATCTTTTACAAATAAAATACATGTGTGATTCAAGGTGGAAAGTCGGTGTTTCAGAAATGTATGTTAATGATTTCGTTCCAAATGTGTATGGTGAAGAATGGGAAAAAAGTACTCAAATATTTATAAAAGGTATGCAGAAAGATATGATAGGGGTTGGAACATCATATATTCCATACATAGAAAAACAAATGATATGCGACTGGAAAGTTTTTCTACTACCAACACTAATTCAAAATATATGCCCACTTACAAGCAAAGAAATTGAAGGACAGTTGATTTGGGGAATTTTTAATTTTATAAACGATGAAGTTCATTATAAACAAACAACAAAAGCTGAGAAGATGCCTAAAAATTTAAGTTACACCACAATATGTGTTACTAAGCCTAAAATAGATATAAAAATAAGAGCAAATTACGCTTATACGCTCGAAGGACTTTTGACAACATGTTTCAATCAAGTACCTTTTAAAGTTACAGATTTTAAAAAATATAAATCACGTGTAATAGAAGCTTTCAAAACTTTTATAGATAGTGTACAATTGATTCTCATTAGTAAACCAGATATGTTTTTTAAATACACAGACATAATTGAACCGCAAAAAATAGGTGATAAAGATGTAAGATGTTTAAGATCTGTTAACATACAAAATTCTTTCACTGATACTGTAAAAGAATTTAGTAATATTCAATATTGCAATGTGGAGAAATCATTTAATAACATTTCATTACTTTTATGTGATAAATATGGATACAAAATAAACTTTTCCAATAGTTCAATTCCAACAAAAATTGTATTACATTTTAAAAAAGTATAAATAAAAGCGATTTTACAAAACTATATATTATTTTATTTTATTCATTATGGAGAGAGCGTACTACAAATATTATTTAGTTCAATCAGGAAAAGGTCTTGAGGATATTGGTCCTTTGTTACACTCAATTGTACCTTACCAAAGGGGACGAGGGTTAGGGAGCTTTTTCGGTGGTCTTTTTAGATATTTAAAACCAATATTTACGTCTGGAGCTAATATATTTAAAAAAGAGGTTATTAACTCTGGTATTAATGCATTATCTGATATTGCCACAGGGGCAAATGTAAAAGAAGTGGTTCAAGATCGAAGTAAAGAGATAATGAAAAATGTAAGACGAGGTGCAGTTCGGAAACTCAATGAAATGTATGGACAAGGCAAAAGAAAACGAAGAAAATCTATAAAAAGACCTCTCATTAATAATTTAAATTATTTTACGTCGAAGCGACGCAAAGTTAATAACAAAAACAAACAAAAAGATATTTTTGAATAATTATGATTGAATGTATGAAATCAGAGCTTGATATTTTTAAAACACAGCCTATTCAGTCAAGTATTTTACGATCTGAAGAAGGTTCCTATAACCCTATTGCTTCTTTAGATAATCCGTCTGTCATAGAATTTGTTTCACTAGGGCACGGTGATACATATAGAGACTTGTCTTCGACATATCTAAAATTAAAAGTACAAATTTTAAAAAAAGATGGAACTCAATGGAATAAAGATAAAAAAAACTGATGGAACACCTATACAACAACCAAGTGTGGTTAATAATATGTTACATTCATTAATAAAACAATGTAATGTTCAACTAAATGGAAAGAATATATCTCCATCAGATGGCAATTATCATTACAGAGCTTATATTGAATCATTGTTAAATTATGGTACGGATGCCGCTACAACGCATTTGGAGTGTGGTGGATGGATGCTAGATAAGCCAAATATAGCAAAAACAGATAATAGTGGTTCAAAAGAACGTCAAAAATTATACCAAAATAGCAATGTAGTGGAACTTATGGGGAAATTACATTTAGATATGTTTAACCAACCTACACTTCTCATAAACAATGTCGATTTTCGAGTTGTCCTAACATTAGAAAAACCAGATTTTTACCTCTTTGCAGATGATACTGATGAATCTCAACTGAAAATTTTAGAAGCCACTTTATTTATGAGACATGTAATAATTAATCCTAGTGTGCTATTAGCACATAATGCTGTATTGGAAAAAACTAATGCCAAATACAATTACAAACGGGTAGAGGTAGAAACTTTTAACATTCCACAGAATAGTTCATCAATATCACTTGATAATGTTTTTATTGGACAGTTGCCAAACACAATCATTTTTTGCATGACAGAAAATACAGGTTACTCTGGAAAAAGGTCAAAAACCCATACAATTTTAAACATTTTGATATTTCACAATTTGTGTTAAACGTAAATGGTGTTCAAATACCTAATTCAGCAATTGAAACCAGTTTTTCAGATGAAAATAATTGCTGTACAAGAGCATACAGTACACTTTTTTCGGGAACTGGAATTTACCATAATGATAAAGGTCATCAGATAACAAAAACCATGTTTAGTAATGGGTTTTTCATTCTAGCTTTTGATTTAACTCCAGATTCATCAGGAAATGAAGTGTGTCAAGGTCTACTAAATCAAGGTACAGTTAGAATTGAGGCAAGACTATCAAAACCACTTACATCTACACTGACTGCTATTGTTTATGGAGAATTTGATGCAAGTTTACAAATTGATAAAAACCGAAATATATTCTCAAACCTATAAATAGCATATATAAAAGTAAATTTGAATATTTGACAAAATGTCACTGTCTTGTGCACTTCTGGATGTAACATTTTGTAGTGATGATAATAATACCTTGTTTGCGAAAGATATTTGTATAGTTGGTTTTAAAGAACCTTGTAAAAAGTTTGTAAAAGAGCTCAAGTATAAATTTCCAACTAGGGATTTTATAAATGATAATTTTGATAATTACTCTTTTGGAACTGTGTACAACGATAAAATAAATAAAGAGCTCTGTCAAATACTAGAAAAATTTGATGTTATTATAACAAATAAAAAAAAATCAAAAAAGAGTTTTTATCTAATTATATTAAAGAAACAACTAAAGTATATGACTTGAATCAATTTGATTGATGAATACCCTAGAGATAAGTGACGTATTAAGATGTAACAAACACACACGTAAATTTTTTAAAGGAGTTTTTGCTCTGGATCAACTCCCCAGAATAATTGAAAAACAAACTTTTTTAATTGTAAACACTGATAAATCAAAAGATCCGGGAACACATTGGTTAGCTATTTTTAAGCCAAAGAATGGCTGTGTTGAATATTTTGATTCGTTTGGTAGAAAACCAGATAAATTAGAAATTTTAAGTTACTTAAAAAATCAATGTATAATTTTTAATAAGAAACAGTTACAAAGTAACTATTCAGATGTTTGTGGGCAATATTGTTGTGTTTATACATGGTATAGATGTTGCGGTTATAGTATGAACGCTTTTTTAAAACAATTTAATAAAGAAAATCATATAGAAAATGACAAAAATATAATAAATACTTTTCACCATATATTTGAAAATTATAATATTTCTCAATCATGTCTTCCTAAGAGATATAACATTTAATAATAAACTTTAGTGTAATTAAAATAATGGAAGAGCAAAGTCCTAGCATTAATTTGTTGCTGAGTTATACATACTTTCTCAACAGAAGTCACACATTAAAAATAGTTGTCGGATTTGACACAGATTTTTTTGAAGTTGCAAGTGTTTTTCATTGGATTGGAATGAAACCAATTATTTTAAAATATCATGAATGGTGTAAATTTTATGACCTATTTCATAAAAAATTTTCCAAGCAGTCAATTAAAAATTCAAAATTATGTTTACAAAGTGGATTAAAATCTACAGTAGGACAGAATCTTAGCATTAACAAAGAGGAAGCTGACGAGTTTTACAGTTTGATTGATTTCCTACATGCAGTAGTTGCATATAATAAAACTGCAGAGCCAAATGTAAAGGAATATGTTAAAAAATACATAAAGACCTGTGAAGAAAAGAATGTTGCAAAGTTGAAAGAAGAGATTTATATTCCGGTTCAAAAATTTAATATACGATGTAATTTTTCTCGACTCTTTTATGAAATACCTGTATTTTTACAAAAAAAAAAAGATATTAAATAAAACAATTTTGTAACTATATAATTTGTTATTTATTTCATTATTTATAAATTAGGTATAATTTGTTATTTTATAAATTTGGTATAATTTCTAAATAATCTGGATCTCCTTCTTCATCACTGATATCCCATTAAAAATCATGCCAAGATCTAAAATAGTAAAAAAAATTCATATAGATCTGTAAAGAAAAGAATGTTACAAGGTTAAAAGTAGAGATTTTTATTCCAGTTCAAAAATTTAATGTATGATGTAATTTTTCTCGGCTCTGTTATGAAATACCTGTGTTTTTACGAAAAAAATTAAATAAATCCATTTTATAACTGCATATACATATTAACATTAAGTACATTTAAACATGAATCTGAAAAATAAAGCAACTAAATAAAAGAAATTTATACCTTTTTTGAAATTTATATTTATTTATGAATAATAAAAACTTATATAACTATAAACCAATTTACATCTTTTATTGGTAATTTGCATATATTTTACCAAACGACTCAGATATATCTATAATATTTAAATTTAAATTTTTATCTTTATATACAAAATGTTCTTTTTCTTTTATTTCTTTTACAAAATCTAAATTCTCAAAAATATCAGAATATTTTTGAGGTACAAATATAATTAAATTGCGGGTCTCAAAGACCCACTTAAGACCATAAATGGTCTTTATTTGCTTAACATTTATTATATGATATAGACCATCTTGCTCCATATCTTTAGTTTTTAGGAAACTTTTTCTAGTTTCCACATTTTTGTTATTAAAAGCTTCTTTGAAGCTTTTTTTTGTTGGTGGTTCTTCTTCTTGAAGAAGAATGATTTCTTCTTGTTGTTGTTGTTGAAATTGTTGATGTTGTTACTGTTGTGGTTGTTGTTGTTGATGATGATGATGATGATGTTGTTGTTGATGAAGTGGCTGCGATTCCTGTTGAGTTCTTATTCTTTTCCGTTTAATTGGGGTTAACTCCTGTGTTGGCTCTATTTGCTGAGCGTAGGCGAAAATTTCTGCTGTGTTTTCCATTTTTGCTTCCTTTTTTCTGTATTATTATTATGTTGAGCTCTGTCTTTGAATTGACATATCTTAAGAAAAATTCCACTTTATTTATACTAAATTTTTCTTCTAAAAAATTGTATTATCAATGTTTAGAAATCAAAATCCTTAAGAAAACTAATTAAAAACAAAAAGTTGTAAAGTAAGTTGTTTATTAATATAATAAATTCTAATTGATAATAATAAAACTATAATTTTTTTATATAACATTTTTCGCAACATTGTTGCATTTAACAGTGTTCTAAATTTAAGAAAAAATCTTTTACATAAATTCCAATTATACTTTTTTATGAAAGAATATTATTTTTTATTTACCTATTCCTAAATTATTTATTTTTATTAGTAAATATTTTTCTATTTTTATTTTTTCTATTACCATTTTTACAACATTTTTACAACATTGTTGCATTTAATAGTGCTCTAAAGTTAAGAAAAAATTTTCTACATAAATTCTTATTACACTTTTTATGAAAGAATATCATATTTACTTATCCATTGATTATGACTATTATCAAAACCTAAATATTTCACATATACTTTATTGCCTTTTCGTTGTAAAATTTTTTCAATTAAATAAGCATTGGGGTCTTTGACACTAGTCAGTTCCTGTTCATAGAAGCCACCATGAACTAATTTATTTTTATAATCTTTTAAACTATATGTAATCGGGTCTGTCTTGTTTTTGAAAGCTATTTTAAAAACTTCAGTTGAATAGTTAGGTTCATATCCTTTTTGAAAAGTACCTTTAGACCTTGCAATTCTAACAAAATCACCAACATTAAATTTTCCCTTATTAAATATTTTAGGGTAATTATAAATTGAACGAAGAATTTGTTTTTCATTTTGTGATGTAACTTGGTTTGGTTTTAACTTAATTGTACTATGTTTTGTGTTATTATATTTTTCAATTAGTTTTGGTAAAAATTCTATCAATTTAAAATTTCCTTGTAAACTAAACTGTTTCCACATAATTGATTTTAATGTTCTGTTAAACCTTTCACAAACACTAGCCTTCATTTCTGAATAAGTATGATAGTGATTTATTTTATAGCTTTTCATTAAATTTTGGAATTTTTTGTTGAAAAATTCTTTTCCCTGGTCAGAATGAATATTTTTTGGAGACTTCCCCTCCCTTTTAAAAATCTTTTCCATACTTTTAACTACGTCATCTGCTGCCTTTGATTTAACTTTTTCGGCATATGCATATTTTGAAAATATATCGATAACAGTTAAGAGAAACTTGTATCCATTATTTACTTTTTGATAGGCCGACATATCTACAAGATCAATTTCCCATGTATCATTTAACCCTCTTTGAGATATTTTTCGTCTCCGAAATCTACGTCTAACTGGACGATGAATTTCAGATACTATTTGTGCTTTTGACATTATTATTGAAGAGTTAAACTGCAAATGTGAATTTGAATAAAATCAGTAAATATATATATATATATATATATATATATACTGATATATATATGTAAATAATTTTTTGGCTATATTCTGAAAATTAAAAACGGTAAAATTAAAAGATTTTGTTTAATGCTGTAATTTAATAGTTTAATACAAAATTTTTACAATATACATATTAACAATAATTTTTTTAATTTTTTTCTTTTTGAAGCCATAAGGAACTGAAGTATAATCATCTGCAAAAACTCGTTTTCTGGAATTTATTCGATATGACTTTATTTCAGGAACAGTGATGACTCTGTGATCGTATGTTCGGCGAATACTAGGAAATGTTATATTTATTTGTTGAAAGTTGTTTAATTTTTTAACTAATTGTTTCATAGAGCCAAAATTTATTTCTTGTGAAGCGTTGTAATTTAAACGAATACCTTTCACTTTGCAAACAGTTTTTTTGCATTTGGAGTTGGTACTATATATTTTGTATGCATAGTTCTTTGCACCACCACTAACAAATTCTGTAATATAGCTTCCAATTCCATATTCTTCAAGCTCATCTGTCATATCTCCTATGAAAACTCCAGTTGGAGGGTTATATTCTCCTTCACGTGCTACATATATTATTGAATCTGTATCGTAATACAAAACTCGTTCTTTTAAATTGTCTAAGTAAGAATACAATTTTAAACGAGCTTGTGTGGTAGTGTAAGCAGCTATGCAAACGTTAACTGTTGATAATGATTCAGCTGTTTCTTCTTTGTATTCCCAATTTACCAAAACTGTTTTTTCGTTTATTGGAGTTATTTGATTTACATTCTTCGAAGGATCAGTAAGAATAGTAAATAATTCATAAGGCTCATTTATTATTTCAGTTTTTGATTGATTTTCTCTCTGTCCAAATTTACCCCAGAAAGAGTTTAACATTAACTTAGCTAATGATCTAAGTCCAGGATTTTTTTCTATATCGTTAAACTGTAAATTTATGCCTTCTACTTTCGAAAATTTTTCTAAATATTTGCACTTTTCCTTTGGTGTTTTGCAAAAGCTAGGCCAGCCAGAAGCTTCTTGTTTAATTTTAAGGAACTTGTTCATCATTTCTGCAAAAATTCCTTGTTGAGATGTAAGGGGATTAAATTGTTTAACAGTATACTCCTATACCTCGTATATTTCCACAATTTTGTATCCCTGTTTAACAGCTTCTCTTACTTCATCTATAACCCACGTTCCTAAAATTGACCTACTACGATTGTCATGCGAGCAGTCATCATTATTCATTTCCAAACTACATGTTTGACAGCAGGAAAACATTAGCTTATTATTTTGATTTATAGGCAAAACCGGGTGATAGAGTTTTTCTGGGGGAATGCCTTTATTAATCCTTCAGTATCATTTAAATTTAATTTATTGCATTCAATTTTTCCAACATGAACTTTTGGATGACCCACTGGGAATTTTCCATATTTACACACCCAAGGATATAGTGAGCATATATCTATATACATTATTTTTTCACCAGGCGCACATTTATAATATATTCTTGTGTTTCCTGTTCTACCGCCATAAAACGCATCACGTGGTTTTAGTGGTATCAAACTTTCGTTCTCCAATTTTGCGAAAAATTCTATGTATTCTTTTGATCTCATTTCGTTTCGAAATTCACACTCCCACTTTTCAATTACTTGATAACCTATAGAGCGTAATTTATTGGCTTTGGATAATGTAGCCTCATAACGTTTTTCATATTTTTTATTATTATTATTTTTGAAACATTTTGGATGGCCATGGTAATAACAGCCATAAAACTCAAATATTTGTTTTGTGTCTGTGCAATATCCGTCAACACGAAAACCAAAAATTACTTTTTCCTTTCCGTTACCACTATGCTGAACTTTTATTTTTCTTCGTTTTTCTTCCCACATTAACCATTTTATGGCAATGATTGACTGGTTTTCTGATAAGCGATATCCTTGTTTAGGTATAAGTCCAATTGTATACGGTTTTAAAAAATTCCTTCTAAAAACCAAATTACACGCTGATGCAATTGTAGTGGCCTCTAAAAATGGCTCAACCTTACATTCTTCCAAAAATAGCTGTCTGAATTTAATACAGGCTGCTGTCAAAATTTTTACGTCATTCATACAATATTCTACAAGTTCCTTTTGGAGGTTAAAAGACTTGTTTTTATTTTCTTCATACCATTCAAGAAATTGTTTTCTTTCTGATGCACTCATTGAATTATAACAGTAATATTTCCGATCGGGTAACTTTCCATTATATTTTATATTATTTTTACGATTAAACATATGAGGAAAATATCCTTTTTTTAAATTTATATCTAAATCAAATGCCTTCGGTAAACTAGATAACGGTATTGGAAAATAGTTTAGTGAATCAATAAATTTCACGTTATCTAACAGCATTAAAATTATCTTTGTTCCCCTCATAATTAGTTTTGGTTTGATGATGGTTTTCTCTAAGATATAGTTTAATAAAAACTGATTATCAAATGCTTGTCCGTTATGTGCAATAACTACAACTTTATGAAATATCTTTCTTTGGTTGAGTATATATTCTAAGAACATTTGTATTGGATTTTGTTTCAACACATGTTCTCGAAGTCCACAAAAATTGCATCTTTCAACATTAGACAATATACAATGCGTGCAACGTTGTTCAAAAATACATAAATCAGGCTGATGTTCAATTATATCCCCTATTGCAACACCTTCATGAAGTTTCTCCCCGATGATATCATCTTGAGTTGTTTCGAGATCGTAGAAAATATATAATATATTTTTAAGTTCAGCTAATTCTTTAGACGGTGTAATAAAGCATTGGTGGTCTGAAGCTACATTTATATTACAGTTTTTACACAAATGTCCATAGCATATATGATTTACAGCGGTTCTGTATACTTTAAAGCATTTTGTACAGGAATTTATAAGAGTACAAATAGATTTTTTATTTGTAGATGATGTTGCTTTATGATTATCAAAACAAGTTTGACCTTTAAAACTTCGATTACATACATCACATTTAATATTTGGAAAATTTACGTCACATGCTGGAGATGATTTACAAAAGAAACACGACTGTTTACATCTGTGAGACAATCTATTGTTATACGGAACATTACATGTTTGGCAAAAGTAATCACAACTAAATGCTGCTGTTAATGATGTAATTACATTGAAGTGACCTTCATCGTATATCAAATTCAATCTTTTTTCCTTATCTTCTTCACCTTGAAAAATAATTGATTTTCCTTTTCCTCTGAAATCAAAAACTACAATTTGATATTTAGAGAGGTACAGTTGAAATTTTTTGAGCTCACTGATACTAGCTCCTTTTGCTGGGATGCTTACATTTGAATTTCTTATTAGTTGTAATGCTTTCAACTGAAGTTGACCTGTGTCTTTTCGCATTTTACAGTAGTCAACTGATTTTTCTATGAATGAGATAGCAACAACTAACGCACGTGGTAAGCATAAATTATCTTTGTTTTTGATTGAAATTATGCCTCTTCTTTTATTACATTCTTCTTCAAAATTGTTGTATCTTTTTCCTCTTCCACTTCCTGCTGGAAGTCGTATATATGTAACATTTATACAGAACGTATCTGTAGATAATCCTTCGGAGTTGCTTTGAAAAATGTTTGAAATAACTTCCCAAATTTCCGAAATGTCAAGATCTTTTGCTTCTTTAAAATTGATCCAGGCTGGACCACGTTTATGAAAACTTTGGCATCCAAAAGTGACACCAATTTTGTCAGTAGGATCAACATTTTCAAGTAAATTGCTGAATAATTCTTCAATACCGGTTTTAATCCAATCTATTGGATCTTTGTTGTCTGGTACTGCATTTATTATAAACTCCAATTTTTTTCCAAAAATGTTGAATCGTTTTACATTCACTGATTTTATTGATTTTATTGTGAATTTTTCTGTATTCATTTTAATTTCTTTTTTTTAATTTCCGATTTTTATTTTATTAAGACAACCAATCGCGAACGTTTCTAATCCTAGAATTTTCACTCTATTAACAATTTTTTAACTTTTTACACAATTTATACATAATGTCTTGCTTGTTACTTTAAAAAAAGCAATTACTCGTAACTTATTTTGAATCGCTTTTATTCCTTTGTTTTTTTTCAACATTCTTACATAACAATAAAATCTTATACGGTGATACTAAGAATTTTTTTCTTTCATCTTCTTTAAATACTTCATAGAAAAAAGATAACAAGAAGAAATAAAAGCATCTCAAAATTGCATCAATTTTGTCAAGGTTGAATCTTTATGTAACATTTAAAAACCAGTTTGCACTTTTTCTTTTAATTTTTTTAAAATTAGTTTTAAAATTTTAAAGAAACGTAGTTACACATCTTTTTGTTCTGTTTTCATTTTTCTCTTTAAATTTTATAAAGTATTTTTTCTTATTCTTTTCATATATGCCTATTACTTAAGCTAAGTATACATCAACAAGAAGTATACCTGTACCACGTTAGATATTTTTGATTTCTTGTTGTTTTCTTTTTATTCATATTTTTTTCTTGAACACAGAATAAATCTGTTTTATTTTTATATTCTTGTTTTCAAAATAGGCGACAAATACAATTAACCTGACTTGATTTTTTTTCTTTTTTTATTCTTACAAACAAAAAATATCTTACATGACACACCGACAATAACCATTAGTTTTTTTCTTTTAACTTCTTTAAATAGTTAAAGTAGAAAAAAAAAAAAAAAAAACACAAATAGTTAGGTACATCTAAAAACGCATAATTTTTTTTCAATGGTTTGATCTGGTTTGATCATTATGTAGACATAAAAACAGATTTGCACTTTTTCTTTATGAATTTTAAAGATGCGTTGTACCTTTTTAAATTGTTCTATCTTGTACGTTTAAACTTTTTTTTGTTTTTTTCCTTTTACATTCATTAACCATTTTTTTGTTTCTACTTTTCATATGCGCCTATTACTTAAGCCAAGTATTCATCAATAAGAAGTAAACCTGTACCACGTTAGATATTTTTGATTTCTTGTTTTTTTTCAACATTCTTACATAACAATTAATTAATGGTTTTTCTTTCCTCTTCTTTAAATACTTCATAAAAAAAAAACGAAAGAAAAAACAACAAATAAAAAAACAACAAACAACAACATCTTAAAATTTGCAAGCATAAAAAAAAAATTTTTCTTACTGTTTTTCCATGTTTACCTATTACTTAAAACAAGTATACAATCCTTATAAACAACAAGAGTTGTCTGACGGTCGCCGCCGCCTGTCTGACCTAATTTTACGTCGTTAACCTACTCCTGTCTGACCTAATTACAGTTTGACCTACTTCCGGGTGGCCTTGACCTACTGACCTGTCTGGCCCAAGTGCCTACCTATCTACTTTTAGATTATTATTCAAATTAAAACACTATAGTAATTAAATTTTAATATTTATTTATTTACTTCCCGTGTTACAATTTCAGTTGCGGTCTTAAGACTAAATTTTATATTTTACAATTAGTTTTTATAAATTACAAAATTAGCAAAATAAACAAAATTACAATATATTGAACTTGTTTGCCAAATATTACTTTCGTACAAAAATATGTTACGTCAATATTATTTATTAGGTCATTAATCTTATTATCAAAGGTGGAGTTTACTAACGTAACACGCGTGAAGGAGAATATAACCCTCCAACAGGAGTTTTTATAGGAGATATGACAGATGAGCTTGAAGAATATGGAATAGTTACATTACAGAATTTGTCAGTGGGGGTGCAAAGAACTATGCATACAAAATATATAGTACCAACTCTAAATGTGAAAAAATTGTTTGCAAAGTCAAAGGTATTCATTTAAATTATAACGCTTCACAAGAAATAAATGTTGGCTCTATGAAACAATTAGTTCAAAAATTAAATAATTTTCAACAAATAAATATAACATTTCCTAGTATTCGTCGAACATACGATCACAAAGTCACCACTGTTCCTGAAAGAAAGACATATCGAATAAATTCCAAAAACGAGTTTTTGCAGATGATTATACTTCAGTTCCTTATTGCTTCAAAAAGAAAAAAATTTAAAAATTATTGTTACTATATTGTAAAAATTTTGTATTTAAACTATTAAATTACAGTATTGAAAAAAAATCTTTTAATTTTACAGTTTTTAATTATTCAGAATATAGTCGAAAATTTATTTACATAATATATATATATATAATATATGTATATACTAATTTTATTCAAATTGACAGTTGCAGTTGAACTTTTCAATAATAGTGTCAAAAGCACAAATAGTATTTGAAATTCATCGTCCTGTTAGACGTAGATTTCGAAAATGAAAAATATCTCAAAGAGGGTTAAATGATACATTGGAAATTGATCTTGTAGATATGTCGGCCTAGTGAATAATGGATACAAGTTCCTCTTAACTGTTATCGATATATTTTCAAAATATGCATATGCCGAAAAAGTTAAATCAAAGCAGCAGATGACTTAGTTAAAAGTATGGAAAAGATTTTTAAAAAGGAGGGGAAGTCTCCAAAAATATTCATTCTGACCAGGGAAAAGAATCTTTCAACAAAAAATTCCAAAATTTGATGAAAAGTTATAAAATAAATCACTATCATACTTATTCAGAAATGAAGGCTAATGTTTGTGAAAGGTTTAACAGAACATTAAAATCAATTATATGGAAGCAGTTTAGTTTACAAGGAAATTTTAAATGGATAAAACTTTTACCAAAACTAATTGAAAAATATAATAACACAAAACGCAGTACAATTAAGTTAAAACCAAACCAAATTACATCCCAAAATGGAAAACAAATTCTTCGTTCAATTTACAATTACCCTAAAATATTTAATAAGGGAAAATTTAATGTTGGTGATTTTGTTAGAATTGCAAGATCTAAAGGTACTTTTCAAAAAGGATATGAACCTAACTATTCAAATAATGTTTTTAAAATAGCTTTCAAAAACAAGACAGACCCGAATACATATAGTTTAAAAGATTATAAAAATAAATTAGTTCATGGTGGCTTCTATGAACAGGAACTAACCAGTGTCAAAGACCCCAATGCTTATTTAATTGAAAAAATTTTAAAACGAAAAGTTTATTGCCTATATGTGAAATATTTAGGCTTTGATAATAGTCATAATGAATGGATAAGTAAATATGATATTCTTTAGAATTTATGTAAAAGATTTTTTCTTAACTTTAGAGTTTAGAGCACTGTTAAATGCAACAATGTTGTAAAAATGCTAATAGAAAAAATAAAAATAGAAAAATATTTACTAATAAAAATAAATAATTTAGGAATAGGTAAATTAAAAATAATATTCTTTCATAGAAAAGTATAATTAGAATTTATGTAAAAGATTTTTTCTTAACTTTAGAGCACTGTTCAATGCAACAATGATGTAAAAATGTTAATAGAAAAAATAAAAATAGAAAAATATTTATTAATAATTTAGGAATAGGTAAATAAAAAATAATATTCTTTCATAAAAAAGTATAATTAGAATTTATGTAAAAGATTTTTTCTTAACTTTAGAACACTGTTAAATGCAACAATGTTGCAAAAAATGTTATTTAAAAAAAATTATAGTTTTATTATAATCAATTAGAATTTATTACATTAACAAACAACTTACTTTACAACTTTTTGTTTTTAACTAGTTATCTTAAGGATTTTGATTTCTAAACAATGATAATACAATTAGTTAGAAGAAAAATTTAGTATAAATAAAGTTGGATCTTTCTTAAGATATATCAATTCAAAGAAAGAGCTCAACATAATAATACAACAAGAGAACCAAATGGAAAACACAGCAGAGATTTTCGCGAAATGAATTAAAGAATATTCCGAAAAGGAAAAAATGCTCAAAAATTTAATCTGCAATCTCACTTGCCACGGATCTAGCTAAGAAGCAACAAGTTCCATTAAAGATTCCCAAAAAATCAGTTTCTATCTATCCTCCACGGAACTCATGTAATACTGCAGTTAATGTTACACTTGCCGATTATTCAAAAGAATCAACCAACAATTCAATATTCAGACAAGTATTCCTAGAAATTTCGCTTAACGTACATAACAAAAGATGGAAAATTTACTACACTGATGGGTCAAAAACAAAAAATGCAACCGGATACGCAGTCATAAATGACAAAAACCAAGTAACAATGCTTGGTAGATTACACCCAGATGAATCTATATTCCACGCTGAAAATCATGGCATTTTGTCAGCCCTACTGGGAACATCAAAACTTAAGGGCCAATTTTGTGTTTGCTCTGACAGTCTTTGAGTCCTAAAAGCCATAACAAATCTTAAGAATCACACTCCAGTAATTAATTCCATCAGAGATATTCTAATCAAAAATCGTACAAAACTTCAACTTCTTTGGATTCCTGGCCATTCTAATACTCTTGGCAATAACACAGCTGATGAGGAAGCAAAATATTCAACTATAGCCCCAAAAGTTACAATAATTACAAATTTTTAAAACTAACAAATCTATTTCACATGCTTTAATTATTTTGTATACTAATTAAAAATGTTTGTAAACTTTCCAGCTGTACTTCGTTAAAAATAATTCAATTGTAACATACAGTTATTATTATAAAAAAAAAAAAAATGTAACAAATTAACAAAGCATAAAATAATATATGCATATTTTTTATTTATATTCTAGAAAACTCTTATTTTTAATTTTAAAGAAAAAAAATTCTTTTGTTAATATTATTTGTATATAGAATATTATTCAAAAAAAAAGAAAAAAAGAAATAATATTTTTTGTTATTAACCTTCTGACAACTTAACAAAATACGAGCCAAAGACCATGCAGTTAGTGCTCTTAATTCTTTTAAGCATAATATGGTTTTTTTTCTATAAAATTTATATTATGTAAATAAAATAAAAAAAAATAAATGAATTAAATTTAAGTATTGTAGATATATCTGAGTCTTTTGGTAAAATATATGCAAATTACTAATAAATGATGTAAATTGGTTTGTAGTTATAAGTTTTTATTATTAATAAATAAATATAAAATTTAAAAAAAGGTATAAATTTCTTTTATTTAGGTGCTTTATTTTTCAGATTCAGGTGTATATGTACCTAAATAGTTACAAAATTGATTTATTTAATATTTTTTTTCGTAAAAACACAGGTATTTCATAAAAGAGCCGAGAAAAATTACGTTATACATTAAATTTTAGAACCGGAATTCATACCACCGTTTCAAGTCTTAGATGAAGTTATAGTGGAGCAACAAATTTTGGAAATAAATAACCAAGAAGGAGATCCTGAATATTATGCAGAACTTTTTAGAAATAATATATAAGAATATTTGTGTAAATGTATGTGTATCTACTATAAATAAGTAATTCATAATAAAAAACTAATTAAATAAAATTTAAAAATCTTTTCATTTATTGTTGTTCTAATTTAAAACATTAAAAATTTTATTTTCTAGTAGTACAGGTATTTCAAAAAACAATCTAATTGCATTGAACGCTACAACGTTGTATTGGAATATATATTTCTTCATGTTCTTGACACGTATATGTAAAAACAATAATATATAACATAATTAATAATTAACATATTCCCGTACATTTGATGAAGCATTTTTATTGTGTATCATTACAGCCTGAAGAAAATTAATTAAGTTGTAAAATGTGTCAGCTTCCTCTTTCTTAATGCTACAACATCGGCCATTAACCATTCTTAACCCATATTATAAACATTAATAAATAAACATTTGTAAACATTAAATAATGTTTTCTTTATTGATTGTTTCAAGTATCTTTCATAAAATCGCTGATAGAATTTACACCAAACACGATATTTTAAAATAGCTGGCTCTTTTCCAATACGATGAAAAATGTAAGTAGCTACAAGATTCTGTATCAAAACCAACAAGAACTTTTAATGACTGATTTTTGTTGAGGTAATATGTATAACTCAACTTCAAATTTATGTTCGAACCTTGATCTTCCATTACTACGTTTTAACTAAAGCTTTTTAATATTAATTGTATTGCTTAGATACACAAGATTGTGAAAAATTTAAATTTCCAAATAAGTTGTAAAACATATTAATAATCAGATTGTCGTTTTCTATATGATTATCTTTGCTAAATTCATTCAAAAAAGTTTTCATACTTAAACCAAAACATCTATACCAGCCATAAACGCAACAGTATTGTCCACATACATTCGAAAGGACACCTTGTATCCGCCAATTAATAAAAACTATACACTGATTTTTTAAATATTTCAAAATTTCCGGTTTATCTGGAACTCCACCATATGAATCAAAATATTCTGTGCAACCATGCCTTGGAATATAAAGCGCAAAGCAATGTGTTCCTGGATCTTGTCAGTGTTTACAATTAAAAAAGTAAGTTTTTCTATTGTTTTTGGAATTTTGTCTGAAGCAAAAACTCTCTTAAAATATTTGTTTGTAAATTTGTTACATTTTAAAACACTAATTATTTCTAAAGTGGTCATAACTCAAACTGACTCAATACATACACTCTATTTATTTCATTAACGTAGTTCATTAAAAACTCCTTTTTTATTAGAGTTAAATCAAAAGCAAGTATAAAAAATCCATTACTAAACATAGCCTTGTTATCTGATGACCATTATAATTTTGGTAAATTCCAGTTCCTGAAAAAAATGTACTGTATGCTCTTGTACAGGAATTATTTTTACCTGAAAAACTGGTTTCAATTGCTGAATTAGGTATTTGAACACCATTTACATTTAACACAAATTGTGAAATTTCAAAATGTTTAAAATTATATGGGTTTTTTTATCTTTTTCCAGAGTAACCCACATTTTCTGTCATACAAAAATTATTGTGCAACTGTCTAATAAAAAGATTATCAAGTGATATTGATGAGCTGTTCATTGGAATTGTAAAACTTTTTACTTCAACGCGTTTATAATTATATTTAGCATTAGATTTCCCAGGAACAGCACTGTGGGCTAACAGTACGCTTGGATTAACGGTAACATGTCTCATAGCATGTCAACATAACATGTCAATAGCATTTAATTGTGATTCATCAGAATTGTCTGCAAATAGATAAAAATCTAGTTTTTCAAGTGTTAAAACTATACGAATGTCAACATTATTTATAAGTAGAGTAGGTTGATTAAACATTTTTACCCATAAGTTCCACTACACTGCTATTATGATACAATTTTTCACGCTCTTTTGATCCATTATCTAAAATCCATCCTACACATTCTAAATGAGTTGCAGCAGCATCCGTACCATAATTTAATAATGATTGATTTTTTTTTTTTTCTTTATTAGTTCAAAAAAGATTAATTCAAGCAGATCTTAGCTGAAGCTGTCTGATCTTACAAATATTGTTTTGAAATTTAATAAAAATAAAAATAATACATTTTTTACTATCTAATAATATTATAAAATTTAAAATTAAAATATGTAAAATGTGTATATGTAAATTTGTAAATTGTGAATAACAAAATTAAAAGATACGATGTAATTGAAAAAACATAAACAAATAAAAAAAAATAAATCAACAAATAAATTAGTATTTTTGTAGTGTTTCAAATTCGGAATATCAAAAAGAGTAACAAAAAAGTTATTAAGAAGTGTAAATAAAAAAATTTTAACAGAAAAAGTGAAAATTACAAGTAGAAGCAAGATTACATGTTTATGTTTGCAATGCGAATTGTATGTTACAATTATGAAATTGAGGTTAAGTTTTTTAATTAACATTTTCTGATTTTTTTTATAAAAAAGAATATATATTTTAATGTGATATATTGTCTTAAGATTGTTCTGCATTAAGAAGTGTACTCTTTTTGATGCATTCAATGTCATTAAAGCTATTAATTCTAAATACCTTTGAATTTTCTTTTTCTTGAAGAAGAATATTGCTTTCACGAATCCATAAAAAATTAAATCCAAATAAGTTTTTGATATTCTTTGCCTCATAGAAAAGTCTCGATTGTAGATTCCTAAAGTGATGACAAAATAATATTTCTCGGTTGTGCCATCTATGTAAATCTAATTCTGCGGTGAAGATATGTTTTCGAATTCTTACAACAAAGTACATAGACATGTTGACAAGTTTAGGACATAATGTTATAAATGAAACTGATGGAACAAGAGAAACTGCGAATACAAATCCTTTAATTGATGATGGTCGGGATTTAGGTTTTTCTAAATCTCTTTGATTAATTTTATTGATTTTATATTAAGTTAAAATAATAATATATAAAAATCCAAGAATGTATTTTTATTTTAGATATTCTAAAATAAGAATTATTGATAGGAAAACAACCTCTTTGCACCTCGAGCTAAATACATGTTTGAGGAAAATCATTTGGTGCATTTCATCAAAATTCAAGTTAGCGTTTTTTAAATGTCCGCCAACTCTTATTATTCCTTTAACATCTATAAATGGTGTTAAATTTTTTAATTGGCCCTCTGATGGCAACCTTAAATTTTTTAGTAATAAATTATACTCTGGTATAAATTCTCTTTGTAGTGTATTTGTTCCACTCATGTACCAATTTTTGGGGTAAAGACTCGTCCTAGTCTACTTTTAATTGCCATAAAGTTTGCATGCAAATTTTAGCTTTAACTATAATCGGAAGAAATTTTTCTCGATTTTCTATTTTCTTTTCTCGAAATTGTGTTCAAAATTTCCAGGTTATTTGAGCACCATTTGTGTTATGATAACTCACCACTATTTAGTATTTTTTCTACTTTATATCTCATCTTAATGGCTTTTTGTAAGTCATTACTACCGCATATTAGGTCATAATAAATTGTGTTTAACTACAGTAATTGTGTTTAACTACAGTAGCACCTAAGGGAAGTTTCGATTTTTCTTCTTCAGCACTTTGTTGAAGTGCTCGACAGGCCAGAAAAGAGGCAGAAGTAGTTCCATATGTAACGGTTCTAAGTCGGTAAATTTTTAAATCTTATTTTGGATTTTCTCTCCACAAAATCTGTTGAAAATTTTTATCAGGATATTTAACTTCAATTTGGCGATGCATTTTTGTAATATCTGAAGTTATAGCAAAACGATAAGTTCTAAAGCGAATTAATTGTGGGAAAGATCATCTTGAATTACAGGTCCATTTGCTAAAATTTCATTAAGCGAACGATTGTTATTAGTTTTAGCAGAGCTGGAAAACAACTCTTAATTTGGTTATGCTACTCTCCGGTTTTAAAATACAGTGGTGAGGTAAAAAGTAATTATTTTTGCTCAAATCTTGCCAATGTCTATACTCCATGTGTTGTAAATCAAGATACTCGCGCATGAATTCAATATATTGAGACTTGATTTCAGGTACCTTCTGAAGCCTTTTCTCTAATTTAACAAATTGTCGTTTCGCATTTTCATTTGAATCGCCAAGAGTAGAAGGATTTTCAATAAAAGGTAAACTAATGACAATTTTCCCATTTTCGAGTCTGGAAAAATTTTCTATAAAATGTTTTCACCATCAAAACTATTACTATTTTCAATTTCTTGTTTTTCAAATGATTCATTTTCCCAAAAGCATTTAATAAGATTTTCTAAATTAAATTCCTCTCAAAGTGTTTGTGTTTCTTCAGGATAAATTGATGCAGCAAGTGATAGATTTCGAAAAACTGGTTCTTGTGAGTAGTGTAAATCAGATCCAAACAATGTTTGGATTGCATTTTTCAGATCCAAAAAATTCCAAATGCAATCCAAACAAATTAAGTTTTTTGCAAGGTTGGCAAATTTTCTTTCATTTTAATTTGACCAACGCAACGCAAATCAAAAAATAAAGAAGCACCGATTAGCATGTCAATTTTTTGCGGAATATTAAATTGTGGGTCAGCAAGTTTGATATTGGCAGGTATATTCCACAATTATTATTTTATTACATTAAATTATTTTGACAATATCAAAAAAATTTTTCAGGTTCTGAAACTGTTGCCTTGTTCAATACAAATTTGCCTCTATTTTATCTTCAAACTTATTACTACCTGATTTAACAGAACAACCTTTGACTGACTTCGAAATAGATGATATGCCGGAAACTACAATAAAAGATTTTTGCTTTTTTAATCACAGAAGTTCGACGAGATGTTTTGAGATGAAATGAATTTGTGATCCGTAATCAAGAATTGCTCGACAAGTATGAAAGGAGTTATTATTATCTTGAATTTTTAAGTGCAGTACCTAAAAATACTTGATTACTAGCAGACAAACTATATAATGCAGACAAATTTGGGAAATCTTGCTGCTTTTGAGCTGCATTTGAAATTGTAGACGAATTTTGTGTGTTGTCAACTGGTGCAGAAAAGAAGAACGACAGTTGATTTGGGCAATTTTTAATTTTATAAACGATGATATTAATTATACACAATCAGCAAAAGCTAAGGAGAAGCCTAAAAATATAAGTTACACTACAATATGTGTTACTAGGCCTAAAATAGATATAACAATAAGAGCAAATTATGCTTATACCCTGGAAGGACTTTTGGCAACATGTTTCAATCAAGTATCTTCGAAAGTTACACATTTTAAAAAATATAAATCATGTGTAATAAAAGCTTTCAAAAATTTTATAGATAGTGTACAATTGATTCAAATTATTAAACCAGATATGTTTTTTGTATACACAGATATAATTGAACCGCGAAAAATAGGTGATAAAGATGTAAGGTGCTTAACATATCTAACATACAAAATGCTTTCACTGATACTGTAAAAGAATTCGGTAATATTCAATATTGTAATGTGGAGAAATCATTTAATAACATTTCATTACTTTTATGTGATAAATATGGATACAAAATAAACTTTTCCAATAGTTCAATTCCAACAAAAATTGTATTACATTTTAAAAAAGTATAAATAAAAGCGATTTTACAAAACTATATATTATTTTATTTTATTCATTATGGAGAGAGTATCTGTAAGTATTTTTTAATTCAATCTGGTAGAGGACTTGATGATATCGGCCCTTTATTAAATTCAACCGTATCTTTTCAAAGAGGTCGTGGATTGGGAAGCTGTTTTGGGGGACTTTTTAGATATATGAAACCATTATTTATTTTAGGCGCTGATATTTAGAAAAAAGAGGTTATTAGCTCTGGTATCAATGCTTTATCTGATATTGCATCTGGTACAAATGTAAAAGAAGTTATGCAAGATCGTAGTAAAGAGATTGTTAAAAATGTACGAGGTGGTGCCGTACGAAAACTGATTGAAATGTATGGTTCTGGTAAAAGAAAACGAAAAGCTATAAAAAGACCATTTATTAAAAATTTAAACTATTTTACGTCAACGCGACGCAAAGATAATAACAAAAAGAAACAAAAAGATATTTTTAATAAATTATGATTGAGTGTATGAAATCTGAGTTGGATATTTTTAAAACCCAACCCATTCAGTCTAGCAGCTTACGATCTGAAGAAGTTTCCTACAAACCTATTGCTTCTTTAGACAACCCTTCAACTATTGAATTTGTTTCACTGGGTCATGGCGATACATTTAGAGATTTGTCTTCTACATATTTGAGATTACAGATCTTTGAGAAAGTACAGATCTTAAAGAAAGATGGAACACAATGGAATAATGATAAAAATGCTGAAGGAAAAATAACACAACCAAGTGTAGTTAATAACATTTTACATTCTTTAATAAAACAATGTAATGCTCAATTAAATGTTAAAAATATAACACCGTCTGATGGAAATTATCACTATAGAGCTTATATTGAATCTTTATTAAATTATGGTACAGATGCTGCTGCAACTCGTTTAGAATGTGCAGGATGGATTTTAGATAAAGGAAATATAGCTAAATCTGATAATAATGGTTCAAAAGAGCGCCAAAAATTGTATCATAATAGCAATGTAGTGGAACTTATGGGTAAACTACACGTAGATATGTTTAATCAACCTACTCTACTTGTAAATAATGTTGACATTCGTATAGTTTTAACACTTGAAAAACCAGATTTTTATCTATTTGCAGACGATTCTGATAAATCACAATTAAAAATTATAGAAGCCACGCTATTTATGAGGCATGTTACCGTTAATCCAAGCGTACTGTTACCACACAATGCTGTTCTTGGGAAATCCAATGCTAAATATAATTATAAACGCGTTGAAGTAAAAAGTTTTACAATTCCAATGAACAGCTCATCAATATTATTTGATAATCTTTTTATTGGGCAGTTGCCAAACACAATAATTTTTTGTATGACAGAAAATGTGGGTTACTCTGGAAAAAGATCAAAAAACCCAACCCATTTTAAACATTTTGATATTTCACAATTTGTGTTAAACGTAAATGGTGTTCAAATACCTAATTCAGCAATTGAAAACAGTTTTTCAGATGAAAATAATTCCTGTACAAGAGCATACAGTACACTTTTTTCAGAAACTGGAATTTACCACAATGATAAAGGTCATCAGATAACAAAGTCTATGTTTAGTAATGGGTTTTTTATACTAGCTTTTGATTTAACTCCAGATGCATCTGGAAATGAAGTATGTCAAGGTTTACTAAACCAGGGTACGGTTAAAATTGAGGCAAGGCTATCAAAACCACTTACATCTACACTCACTGCTATTGTTTATGGAGAATTTGATGCAAGCATACAAATTGATAAAAATCGAAATATATTTACAAATCTATAAATAGAATACTGAAACATGTATTTGAATATTCGACAAAATGTCATCGTCCTGTGCACTTGCGGATGTGAAGTTTTGTTGTGATGATAAAAATACTTTATTTGTAAAAGATATTTGTTTAGTTGGAATTAAAGAACCTTGTAAAAAATTTGTGAAAGAGTTTACTTACAAATTTCCAACCAAAGAAATTATAAATGAAAGTTTTTAAAATTACTTAAATTAATAGAAAAGCCAACTTTTTTAATTCTAAGCACTGACAAGATAAAAGATCCGGGAACACATTGGTTTGCCCTTTATATTCCAAAGCATGGTTGCACAGAATATTTTGATTCGTATGGTGGAGTTCCAGATAAACCGGAAATTTTGGAATACTTGGAAAATCAGTGCATAGTTTTTAATAATTTGCAGATACATTGTATTCTTTCAGATGTATGTGGGCAATACTGTTGCGTTTTTGGCTGGTATAGATGTTTTGGTTTAAGTATGAAAACTTTTTTGAATGAATTTCATAAAGATAATCATATAGAAAACGACAATCTGATTATTAATATGTTCTATAATTTAAATTTTTCACAATCTTGTGTACCTCAGCAATATAATTAATATTAAAATGCTTTAGTTTAAACGTAGTAAAGGAAGATCAAGGTTCGAACACAAATTTGATGTTGAGCTATACATATTTTCTCAACAGAAATCAGTCATTAAAAGTTCTTGTTGGTTTTGATACAGAATCTCTTGTAGCAACTGCATTTTTCACCGTATTGGAAAAAAGCCAGCTATTTTAAAATATCATGATTGGTGTAAGTCCATCAGCAATTTTGTGAAAGGTACTCGAAACAATCAATAAAGAATACAAAATTATGTTTGCAATATGGATTAAGAATTGTTATTGGTCGATGGCTTAGTATTAACAAAGAGCAGGCTGACACATTTTACAACTTAATTGATTTTCTTGAAGCTGTAATGATACACAATAAAAATGCTGAATCAAATGTACGAGAATATGTTATTAAATATATAAAAACGTGTCAAGAAAAACATGTTATGAAATTGCACGAAGAAATATATATTCCAATACAACGTTATAGCGTCCAATGCAATTATTTTAGATTGTTTTTTGAAATACCTGTACTAATAGAAAATAAAATTTGTAATATTTTAGTCAAGAACAACAATAAATGAAAAATTTATAAAATTTATTTAATTTGTTTTTATTATGAAATACTTATAGATACATTTATACATTTATACAAATATTCTTATATATTATTTTAGACTATAAATTATTTCTAAAAAATTCTGCAAAATAGTCAGGATCTCCTTCTTGGTTATTTATTTCCCAAATTTGTTGCTCATCTGTATCTTCATCTAAAACTTGAAACGGTGGTATGAATTCTTCAGTTTCCATTAAATCCGCGTCATCTACAGTAGATGTAATTTCATCAACTTGAACCTCATTTTGTGTACTGACCATTGCAGTGTCCTCAATAAGTGGAAATATTGTTGAATCAGCTGCCAGTTTTGTGAAATATCTTACAAAAATTGAGTTAAAAATGATTTGCCAGTAAAATCGAACCGCATTATATACTGTAGAATACAGTCAAAATTTAAAGTTTTCAGAGTATATAAATAAAGAAATGTAAAATTGGATTTTTAAAACTAGTTAGATGGTGTAAAATCATGTCAAGATCTCAAATAGTAAAAGACCAGCTAGAAAAATGTATCTTAGAAAGAAAGTCAAGCAGAAAGGAGTAAATAATACCTGGCAAATTGAACTAGTTGAAATGATTCCTTATGGAAAATTCAACAAAGGTTTTAAATATATGTTAACCGTTATAGATATATTTTCTAAATATGCTTATGCTGAACCAAATAAAACTAAAACCGGTAGTAATGTTTTAAATGCTTTAAAGAAAATTATAAAACGAGGTAAAAACCTACCTAAAAACATTCATTCAGATCAAGGTACAGAATTTTTCAATTCGATATTTCAAAATTTTGTTGTAAAGAAGGGTATTAATCACTATCATACTTTCTCTGAAATGAAAGCATCTATTGTAGAACGCTTTAATCGAAATTTAAAAAATTTAATTGTGGAAAATATTTAGTTTACAAGGAAACTGCAAATGGATTAATATATTGCAATCTTTATTAAACACCTATAATTCCACTAAACATAGAACAACTAAATTACCTCCTGAAAAAATTTCTAAGAAAAACGAAAAATTTATTTTAAAAAATGGTTATATGCAACCTATAAAATTTCTCTAAAAGCTAAATATAAAGTTGGAGACTATGTTAGAATAAGTAAATACAAAAAAATTTTCGAAAAAGGTTATCAACCGAATTGGTCTACAGAAATTTTTAAAATTATCAAAGTAAACAGTACCTCTCCGATCACATATCAGCTGGTTGATTATAAAAATGATTCAATATTTGGTGGATTTTATGAGGAGGAACTCACATCTGTTAAACACCCAAACGTATATCTTGTCGAGAAAATTTTAAAGAAAAAAGGCAATAAAGTTTTTGGTAAATGGCTTGGGTTTGACGAAAAACATAACACATGGATAAATTCAACAAATATTGTTTAATATCTGTAAAATAAAACTTTAATAAGGATCTGAAAGACTTGCTAACATCTTAAAAATAAAATAAAATTAGGAACAGTACAAAACTTATTTGAAATGAAATTTTTTATTGAACAAATTCTTTATATAAAAATAAAACTTAATAACATCTGAAAAACAAAATAAAATCTTAAAATCTGAAAAATAAAATAAAATCCTAACATCTGTAAAATGAAAATAAATTTAAAACAGTACAAAATTTATTTGAAATAAAATTTTTTATTGAAAAATTCTTTATATAAAATTCTTAATATAAAAACATAATTCTTAATATATTATAATTCTTATTCTATAAATGATATAACATAAAAGCTTAAACTAAAATTATTGTTTTGTGGCGAATTGAAAATCACCACGTTCTTCTTTTAAAATTAACTCATTTTCCTCGTTTACGAGGAAATAAGTATTTTTTTCGATTTCCTCTCGGAATCTATTTTTTGTTGCGGTATAAATATAATATTATTTAGGATCTCGAAGACCCATTTTTCACCGTAATTTAAATTTCAACGGTAATTAATTTTCACCGGTGTTAATTTTTTTTATTTTATGTATTTTATAGAGCCTACTTGCCTCCATATCTTTAACGTTTAAAAATTTTTTTAAAGGTTTTTTTTTGTATTAAATAATTCCACCAGTTTTCTTTTTTTGGTGGAATTTGCGCCTGTATTGTTACATCATCCAGCTCGTAAACTTTATCAAATTCCTGTTCCATCCTGATTGCTTCAAATTACACTGATATCACTCTTGAAAATATTTACAGTGACACTCTTGCAAATATTTTCTAAGTGGAAAGGGTAAAATCTATCAAAAATGTCAGTTGATTACAATGTTGCTAATATTTTTTATGTAGAAAAAGGGTAATTTATTAAATTGCCGTTTGTTTAAAATGTTGTAATACTGTTATCTATTCAAAATACGTATAAGATGAGAATCTAATTATTAATGAAATAAAATTTATTATACTGACATTTGAGTACAATTTATATCTTTAAGAAAAGTTTAAATTAAATTGTAGTTTGAAAATTACAATGTTGCATAGAATTTTCTATTTACAAATTAAGATAGGATTAAGATGGGATTCTAGTTAAAACAACTAAAATTTATTAAAGCGTCATTTTAATTTAAGAGAATGAATCTGTATTGAATATTTAATATTAATCTAATATTCAAGCATTTAACATGTGAAATTCATATAAAGAAAATGTCGAAAAAAATTATTTTACAAAGGTTTCTTACCGAAACTATAACGCCTTACATAATAGAAAGCGAGAATTCGACATTTGTTAAACGGTTTAATATGAACGGTCATAAAATAAAATTTGTAATTAAATCCGTACCTGAAAATAGAGAACCAATTAGCTGGATTAAGGATGATATACATCAAATAATCAGGATTGCTGTGAAAGATGTGAATTCCACTGATAAGATTGGGTTAACATTTTGTGGAGAGAGCTTTGAACATCAAGGTCCTGCGTACCTCAGTTTTAGATTCGCTCATGAACTTAAATTTAGCGACGTTTGGGATGTAATTTCTAATGTTTTTCAAAGTAATTCTGAGGGTAGTTATTTATAATGCACTTTTTGTTTCATTTATAATAAAGTATATATTTTTATTTTATGTCTATAGGCTTAAGTACAGACACTTTTTGTTTAACAGTTACCCGTGTTAGATTACCCTCTGGTAAAGGTATAAATAATAAATATTCAAATTAAAAAGAGGAATGCTTAAAAAGGAAAGGAATAATAGCAATGAAAAACAGCGATAATTTATGTCTACCACGTGCACTTGTTGTTTCAATAGCTAAAATTGAAAAATTTATTGAATATGAAAAAATTCGAAAAAATATAGGAAAACTTATTAAAATTATTAAAAACATCAAAAATAACAATTCCATCTGAAGGTTGCGGAATTCGTGAATTGAATCAATTTCAAAAATTTTTACATAAACACAAAATTGTTGTATATAAATATGGAACAAGGGGTGCAGAAGTAATATTTGAAGGATTTAATAATGGAAAAAAATTAACTTGCTATACCATAATAATCATTATAATGTAATAACTTCGCTCACAGCTGCTTTTCGCACAGCATTTTATTGTGAAGAATGTCATATTCCGTATTCTAAAAAAAATGAACATAGATGTTCGAAAAGTTGTCCTTGCTGTCAAAACTCACCTGCTTGTTCAATTAATGTTAAAAATATTTTATGTATGCAGTGCAATCGCGCATTTCATGTTCAATCATGTTTTGAAAATCATAAGGCTTCCAGTTCAAAAAATAGAAGCACCTGTGAAGAAATTAGGAAATGCAAATCTTGTTTTAAAGTTCATAAAAGTTGTAGGACCACATATATGAGGTGAATATTTTTGTAAAATTTGCGATAATCATGTTCCTGAAAACCATAAATGCTTCATTCAGCAAGACAAAACAAAAGTAAATTTTGAAAACTGCATTTACGTATTTTATGATTTAGAAACAAGACAAGAAGAAATTAACTCTACAAAAATAAAAGAACAGGTTCCAAATTTATGTGTGGCTCAATTGAGATTCTTTAAATGTATAAACATTGATTCTCTATAGTTCTGTCAAAAATGTAAATTAAGAGAAAGAATTTTTAAAACGAAAAATGTGATAGAGGATTTCATGGAATTTATTATAAAATTAAGAAAGGAATTCAAAAAGATTGTCATAATTGCTCATAATTGCCATGCAATGGCTTATTTGGGAAAAATATTTGAGAAAAATTGATTTGAAATGTGCATTTAATGGAAAAGAAAAACAAATCGGAAATGTTAAAGTCGATGGATTTTGCGAAGAGACTAAAGAAATATTTGAATTTTACGGTTGCTATTATCATGGACATCCAAAATGTTTAACAAACCAGAGGGATATACCATTACATGATAACTCTGTCGATACTTTGAATCTACGATATGAAAAAACATTAATGAGATCAGAGTTTATAAAATCATGTGGATATAAAGTTATTGAGATGTGGGAATGTGAATTCCGGAAGCTAATGAGACACAATGAAAATATGAGATATTTAGAAAATCATTCATTAATTAATTTAGTTCCTTTAAATCCTCGTGATGCATTTTATGGCGGAAGAACGGGAAATACTTACACATATTATAAATGTAAACAAGGAGAAAAAATTAAATACATAGATGTATGTTCCTTATACCCATATGTTTGCAAACGAGGAAAATTTCCCATAAACCATCCTAAGATTTATGTTGGAGAAGATACTTATTCCAAGTTAAGCAGAATGACTATTGACGGTATTATTAAATGTAAAATCTTACCACCAACAAATCTATTACACCCCGTGTTACCTGTCAAACAAAATAATAAATTGATGTTCTCACTATGTAACACTTGTAGTGAACAAAAATATCAAGGAAAATACTGTGAACATACAGACGATGAAAGAGCATTAGTAGGAACTTGGGTAATTGATGAAATTAAAAAAGCAATTGAAAAAGGGTATAAACTTTTAAATGTATATGAAGTTTGGGAATACGAAACAGTAAAATATGACAATTGCAATGGTATTGATGGTTTATTCACTAAAATGATGAATAAATTTATAAAGATTAAACAATAAGCTTCTGGGTGGCCAATAAAATGTCAAACTCAAAAAGAAAAGGAAGAATATATTGATAGTTTTTTTGAAAAGGAAGATATTAAATTAGAATACGATAAAGTAGTTAATAACCCTGGCTTAAGATCTTTTGCTAAGATTATTTTAAACTCATTCTGGGGAAAATTTGGACAAAGAGAAAATCAACAACAAACCACCATTATAAATCAACCATTTAAACGTTATGAGTTAATAACAAACCCTTCTGTAGAAGTATGTCACATATTTCCAGTAAATGAAGAAAACATAGTATACAACCACACATGCTCGTCTTCAAATTTACAGTTATCTAGAGAAATTGGATAGTAGAGTATTATATTATGACACCGATTCAGTATTGTATATTAGCCGAGAAGGAGAATATCAAGAAGGCCCCAAGAACTACGCTTACAAAATTTACTGTACAAAAGATAATACAGAAAAATTTGTTTGTAAAGTTAAAGGATTCTCTCTTAGTTATGAAGCTTCTCTAAAAATTAATTTTAATAGCATAAAGGCAGCAGTTTTAAATTCATTGAATAGTGCAGACACATACGTCATTTCAGAAAATATTCGTCGAAATAAAAATCATGATGTACTTACGATTCCCGAAATAAAAAAATATTAACCAAAATCGGAAAAACGAAAATTTAATGAAGATGGTAGTTCTTTACCGTATGGATATAACAGAAAAAAGCAAATGTTTATAAGTAAATCAAAATAGTATTCAATCAAATTTGAACATTTTTATTTGCATTGTAAAAATATTTGTTTGTATATTAATTTAAAATTTTTAAGAATGTAATAAAGACTTAAACAAAATAATTCTACATGTAAAAGTAGACATTATTTACATACATATTATACAGTTCTATACTTTCCATTTCTTTTATGATCATTACATTTTTCAGAATCGTAATAAATTATTAATTATTATCTTGTTATTACTAGAATATTGTAATTTATTAAAACCAGGAACTATACTATCATAGAATCATTCAATCAACGTGTACATTATATTCTTTTTATATCAATTCCTCTCTTTGACTAGATAACTAGTGATTTGTATACTCGTATATTAATTTAACAATAACAAAAACAAGTCTTAAATTTTTTTTTAGTTTAAAACTAGAAACTTTTGAATTATTTTTTATTCCATACAAAAACAAAAAAACAAAAAAAAACATAAATGCGTTTTCTCTTTTCTTCTATAAATTCTTCTATCCAGAAGACACCACATTTTTATGTAAGCAAAAAAACATCTCTATCTTACTTTAATTTGCTAACAAAAAAAAAAAAAAAAAAACAGGATTACACTTTTTCTTTTCAATTTTAAAGATGCTCTGTGGATTTAAAAATAAAAAAAAATATTCTTTTTTTTATTTTCATACTATACAACCATTTGGAACTTATAAGTTAACAACCCACACATACTACCTAACTTAAAACCTCAACCAAAATAAATTTTTAGCTTAGAGTAACCAAGATACATAAAATCAATTGTTCAGTTCATTAACTCTGCCTGACAACTTACACAATATCAACAACCTTCACTTCCTACTATAAAACTATTTGAAACTTATAAGTTAACAACCCACAGATACAACCTAACTTAAAACCTAAACCAAAACAAGTTCTTGACCTACTAACCAAGCATAACCTACATTAAACCCATAAATCAAAATGTAGGTCAGCATGTTGTGCGATATGGGTTGATTTTTTCCCATCCCAAAGTGCAGGGTTACCTACTAACAATTCATCACCGTTTTGTAAAATAAAAAGTTGTGCAATGGTTACAAAATGGATTAGAATGCATACTGCAAATAACTGGATATACTTTTTACCTAAAAAGACTATATTCAACCTTTCATGTGGCAATAATTTGCACCAACTAACACTTCAGGGAAATGGCATAATTCAGCTTCAACCAACATGTTTTTTGAAACACTCAAGCATGTTTCTATCAGCCGACAGCATATTCACATGCAATATAAGTTCATCATTTTTATTCTAATATTCCAAAAAAATATTTTGCATTTTATATTTAATCAAACTTATACTAACTCCAACTTGCTTCCGATGATACAAAATGAAATTACAGACACAGATTTTCAGGCTGTACATTCAATGATTGCGGAACAAAGATCTCAACTTTCAAATTTGAAGAATAGCAGTTTTCACCACATTCATCATTATACAGTTGCATAGTTACTCTTAATAATAGTAATTATCTTAGATAAATTATATTGTTGTCGCAACTGTCGAAGCATTAATTTACAAAAGAAGAACGTGTCAGAGCTAAAGGTAATAACAGTAAAACCAGAAAATTCTAATTCAACAAATCACCCGCTTGGATATTAAGCTTTGTGGCGGCAACATGTTTATGCAACAAAAAATGTTTAATTTTAATAATATCAAATAAGCGCTAATTTCACTTACTTAGAATATAATTGCTCATGAAAAGACTGCTGCCAGTGATAGAATCAAAAGGATTGATCCCGCAATACCAATTTGGTTTCCGTAAAAACCACGCTACGATTAACTAAATCCATCGTATAGTAAGCAAAATATGGAGTGATCTCGAAGGAAAAAAATTGTTCGGCAGCTTTTTTGGACATTACCCAAGCCTTCGATAAAGTTTGGCATGAAATTGCCAAATTGAAATTTAAATTGCAAAATTTACTACCTTATCAATTTTATCTGATCCTAAAATCTTATATTGACAATAAAAAATATAAACCCAAACAAGGTATAGAACTCACCCAACTTATGGGCATAAATTCCGGAATCGAAGTATGCTAGGTCTTATCTTATATTTAATTTTTACTACTGATTTGCCAAATGGCAAATGGTGCAATCGTTGCCATTTTTGCAGACGATACTGCTATAATGGAATCTAGTATAAGCCCGGTACACACTTCAGCACAATTGCAAGTCTGCTTAAACAAAATAGAAAAGTGGTTAAACAAATGGAGGATAAACGTAAACGAGATAAAATCCGGGTTTGTAAGTTTTACAACAAGAAAGGAAACATGTCCACCTGTACACCTTAATAATACATTTTTGCTGCAACAAGAATCCGTTAAGAATTTGGGTCTACATCAGGATCGCCGTTTAACATGACGAAACCATATATTGAAAAATAAGCAACTGAAAATTAAATACAACAACACAATGTACTGGCACAATGTATGGGGCGAAAATCGCAGATGATTCTAGAAAATAAAATACTCCTATACAAAATGATAATTTAACCCATTATGATATTGGTATAGAGCTGTGGGGCACAGCTAGCATATCAAATATAGAGATACTCGAAAAATTCCAATCGAATGTTTTAGGAAACATAACCAACGCAGCGTAGTTTTTAAGAAACTGTACCATTCGAAACGATTTAAATATACATTCCGTTAAAATAATAGCAACAATATTGAGTAGAAAATATCACCAAAGATTAAGACACCGCCCGAATCAATTAGCAAGTGAGGTATTAAATTAAAACTACTCAAGAAGACTTAAGCGTTGCCTTTAAGCCAAACTCGCCAGCAGATTTACAATTGGCACTATAAATTTTTAGAATATAATATATGAAAATGGTAAAAAGGAATGAATTGCTTGGAATCATTCTTTACAAGCCATTAAACTAAATAGTTCTAAACATTACTAGATAGCTAATGTATATTAATTTTAATTTAGTTAGTTGTAATAAAATCTTGGATGTAAAAAAAAAAAAATCATATCATTTGTTTGTGCCCACGTGTTGAGAGGATGTAGAGTAATGAAGTGCGAAGTTCAGGTGTCTTTAGATTTCCTCAGCAAATTCGTCTCTAAGGTTAACGATAAATAGACTAGTTTGAAGGTCAAGCTTATCCCGGCGGGGAAAATTCCAAAGAGGCCTAGGGCGCGCATTTTGTTACCCAACGTGGACAATGGAAAGATTCTTTAATATCTGAAGCTCTAGAATGCGAATATCTCATTGAATAATTGGAGAATAATTAAGGATGAAGAGCCTCAGAAAAACAGCAAGTCCTATTTCTGCTCATGAAAAGTGAGGAGTGCTAGAGGAACTCATGAATGAATGATTTTAGAATGAGATTCGGCATAAGGTATGCCAAACTAAAATTTTCAGTGCTGCAGCTGACGAGGAGTGTTCAGAGGAGGATCTAGCTTCGAAGTTGATAGACAATATCACGACCCATAGAGATTCTCTTAAACAGAATTCGATACCGGATGGGTACTGCAGATTAATCTCAGGTACTCGAGAAGAACTTTGGGCCGAAGTACTGAGATCAAAGACCTACATCATAAAGACTGCAATCTTTCTCACAAAAAGGAAACAGCTAAATCTAGAGTTTGTACTTTAGTAAAAACAACAGCTCAATGCTTTTCTTCACCCCGATTTTAGCTCATCGGATTTGGCGTCAAAATAAATGGGCTAGGTAGAGAAAGTATCTCTCTGGATATATGTTCATGACAATCGGTCACCACCAAAGGATCCGACATACTATTAATATTATTGCCCATATTAACAATCCATTTATCTAGGTTGTTAATATTTATCTAACTCCCTCAATAACATTGAAGGACGATTCCAGGTAATTAAACCCAAATAAAAACTTATCAAAACGAGTTTCAAGTGATCCAATCCGAGCGTCTTGGTTCTCGACTCTAGCCGTAATACCATCAACGTAATTGCTGAGGTCGTCTACCTAGGTGGATAAATTTTTATTTTCTACCAAATGTCATTTTGACCACACGTGTTTCGCTGTTTTATAAATTTTTCTCTACCTATCCCGTCTAAATGAATGAAGGTGAGGAGGACTATAGCTATAATTTTCAAGAGAATTCGAGGAAATTGAACAAACGAACGTTGAATACAATCTACTTTGAAGGTGAAAAATACAAATGTAGGTAGCTACCATAAACAACGAAATAAAAAGAAATCTAATTACTTTAGTAAAAGTAAGGCCCATTTTGTGGGATTTAACTAACAGTAACTATGCAAATAAATTACTATGCGGCAAAACATGAAAGTAGATAAGTTCTGCTATTTTTTCCCTTAGGTAAAGATTTACCCAACATTTTCTTTTTTTTTTAATTTGGTATTATTGAAATGATGCATATGATGTAGCGAGCGAGCGAGAACCAGCGAGAACCAGACAAATTTCTAATTCTTTGCCTCAGAAGAATAGAAGGAAAATCACTAGAAGAAAAATCTTTAAAAAGTTGAACCATAATCTAAATTTATACTTCTTGATTTTATAGTAAATAAAATCAACTCACTTTTTTTATTACGTAACATAAAATTCACATATTTTTTTTGAAACTGTCAAATGTTTACAGGGGTAAATATTTCCTCGTTTAAATTTTTTTGATAGCAAGTGAGAACTATTTGTATACCAAGCTAAACTTATTTTTTTAATTTAAGGTGAGATAGATGAAATTCGTCAAATAAAATGTAAAGAAGCAGCAAAACAAGTAAAGGGAACTGTTCTTGTTGATACATGCATAGATAATACATAGTAATAATAGATGGCTTACTTAACATTTTTATATATTAGCGCCGCCATCGCTGGATGTGCTCCAAGTTTCAATAATACATCTAAAAGGCCAATAGATGTCGCTAAATAGTTTAATTTTAAAATCACTAGATGTCACTTATATTTCTTTCCTATTTTATTTTTCGAATTTATAAATAAAAAAAAGAAATTATATTGTAATAACAAATTTTATTTCAATCATAAAAATTAACAATCATGATTTTTACCTTCACAGTAGTAGGTAACCCTGCACTTTGGGATGGGAAAAAAATTTGACCCATATCGCACGACATGCTGACCTATATTTTAATTTATGGGTTTAATGTAGGTCATGCTTGGTTAGTAGTTCAAGAACTTGTTTTGATCGTTTTGGTTTAGGTTTTAAGTTAAGTTGTATGTGTGGGTTGTTAACTTATAAGTTCCAAATGGTTTTATAGTAGGAAGTCAAGTGTTAAACAATTTAAAGTAGGGTCGGCCCTTAATAAACAAAATTGTATAACTGAAGTTTAAATACTAGGCGCACATATAAAACTAGTAAGAAAATTTCTTATATGAAAATAAAAAACAGAAAAAATTTTTTTATTTTTAAATCTACAGCACATCTTTAAAATTGAAAAGAAAAAGTGTAATCCTGTTATTTTTTTTTTTTGTTTTTTGTTAGCATAAAGAAAAAAAAATAAAGTAAGATATAGATTTTTTATTGCTTACATAAAAATGTGGTCTCTTCTGGATAGAAGAATTTATAGAATAAAAGAGAAAACGCATTTATGTTTTTTTTGGTTTTCTATTTTTTTGTTTTTGTATGGAATAAAAAATAATTCAAAAATTTCTAGTTTTAAACTAAAAAAAAAAATTTATGACTTGTTTTTGTTCTTGTTAAATTAATATACGAGTATGCAAATCAATAGTTATCTAGGCAAAGGAAGGAATTGATATAAAAAGAATATAATGTAAAAGTTGAATGATTCTATGGTAGTACAGTTCCTGGTTTTAAAAAATTAGAATATTCTAGTAATAACAAGATTATAATTAATAATTTATTAAGATTCTGAAAAATGTAATGATCATAAAAGAAGTCGAAAGTATAGAACTGTATAATATGTATGTAAATAATGTCTACTTTTACATGTAGAATTATTTTTGTTTCAATCTTTATTACATTCTTAAAAATTTTAAATTAATATACAAACAAATATTTTTACAATGCAAATAAAAATGTTCAAATTTGAATGAATACTATTTTGATTTACTTATCAACATTTGCTTTTTTCTGTTATATCCATACGGTAAAGAACTACCATCTTCTTTAAATTTTCATTTTTGCGATTTTGGTTGATATTTTTTTATTTCGGAAATCGTAAGTACATCATGATTTTTATTTCGACGAATATTTTCTGAAATGACGTATGTGTCTGCACTATTCAATGAATTTAAAACTGCTTCTTTTTAATTTAAAGCTTCATAACTAAGAGGGAATCCTTTAATTCATCAGTCATGTCTTCTATAAATTCACCTACTTCTGATTCATATTCTCCTTCTCGGCTAATATACAACACTGAATCGGTGTCATAATATAATACTCTACTATCCAACTTCTCTAGATAACTGTAAAGTTGCAGAGGAGCATGTGTTGTTGTATAAGCAGCGATACTTACGTTGACAGTAGATAAAGAAGTTACTGCTTCTTCTTTATATTTCCAGCTAATCACTATGTTTTCTTCATTTACTGGAAATATGTGACATACTTCTACAGAAAGGTTTGTTATTAACTCATAAAGTTTAAATGGTTGATTTATAATGGTGGTTTGTTGTTGATTTTCTCTTTGTCCAAATTTTCCCCAGAATGAGTTTAAAATAATCTTAGCAAAAGATCTTAAGCCAGGGTTATTAACTACTTTATCGTATTCTAATTTAATTTCTTCCTTTTCAAAAAAACTATCAATATATTCTTCCTTTTCTTTTTGAGTTTGACATTTTATTGGCCACCCAGAAGCTTATTGTTTAATCTTTATAAATTTATTCATCATTTTAGTGAATAAACCATCAATACCATTGCAATTGTCATATTTTACTGTTTCGTATTCCCAAACTTCATATACATTTAAAAGTTTATACCCTTTTTCAATTGCTTTTTTAATTTCATCAATTACCCAAGTTCCTACTAATGCTCTTTCATCGTCTGTATGTTCACAGTATTTTCCTTGATATTTTTGTTCACTACAAGTGTTACATAGTGAGAACATCAATTTATTATTTTGTTTGACAGGTAACACGGGGTGTAATAGATTTGTTGGTGGTAAGATTTTACATTTAATAATACCGTCAATAGTCATTCTGTTTAACTTGGAATAAGTATCTTCTCCAACATAAATCTTAGAATGGTTTATAGGAAATTTTCCTCGTTTGCAAACATATGGGTATAAGGAACATACATCTATGTATTTAATTTTTTCTCCTTGTTTACATTTATAATATGTGTAAGTATTTCCCGTTCTTCCGCTATAAAATGCATCACCAGGATTTAAAGGAACTAAATTAATTAATGAATGATTTTCTAAATATCTCATATGTTCATTGTGTCTCATTAGCTCCCGGAATTCACATTCCCACATCTCAATAACTTTATATCCACATGATTTTATAAACTCTGATCTCATTAATGTTTTTTCATATCGTAGATTCAAAGTATCGACAGAGTTATCATGTAATGGTATATCCCTCTGGTTTGTTAAACATTTTGGATGTCCATGATAATAGCAACCGTAAAATTCAAATATTTCTTTAGTCTCTTCGCAAAATCCATCGACTTTAACATTTCCGATTTGTATTTCTTTTCCATTAAATGCACATTTCAAATCAATTTTTCTTAAATCTTTTTCTCAAATAAGCCATTGCATGGCAATTATGAGCAATTATGACAATCTTTTTGAATTATTTTCTTAATTTTATAATAAATTCCATGAAATCCTCTATCACATTTTTCGTTTTAAAAATTCTTTCTCTTAATTTACATTTTTGACAGAACTATAGAGAATCAATGTTTATACATTTAAAGAATCTCAATTGAGCCACACATAAATTTGGAACCTGTTCTTTTATTTTAGTAGAGTTAATTTCTTCTTGTCTTGTTTCTAAATCATAAAATACGTAAATGCAGTTTTCAAAATTTACTTTTGTTTTGTCTTGCTGAATGAAGCATTTATGGTTTTCGGGAACATGATTATCGCAAATTTTACAAAAATATTCACCTCATATATGTGGTGCTACAACTTTTATGAACTTTAAAACAAGATTTGCATTTCCTAATTTCTTCACAGGTGCTTCTATTTTTTGAACTGGAAGCCTTATGATTTTCAAAACATGATTGAACACGAAATGCGCGATTGCACTGCATACATAAAATATTTTTAACATTAATTGAACAAGCAGGTGAGTTTTGACAGCAAGGACAACTTTTCGAACATCTATGTTCATTTTTTTTAGAATACGGAATATGACATTCTTCACAATAAAATGCTGTGCGAAAAGCAGCTGTGAGCGAAGTTATTACATTATAATGATTATTATGGTATAGCAAGTTAATTTTTTTCCATTATTAAATCCTTCAAATATTACTTCTGCACCCCTTGTTCCATATTTATATACAACAATTTTGTGTTTATGTAAAAATTTTTGAAATTGATTCAATTCACGAATTCCGCAACCTTCAGATCGAATTGTTATTTTTGACGTTTTTAATAATTTTAAAGCTATTAAAGTTTGAAGTTTTCCTATATTTTTTCGAATTGTTTCATATTCAATAAATTTTTCAATGTTAGCTATTGAAACAACAAGTGCACGTGGTAGACATAAATTATCGCTGTTTTTCATTGTTATTATTCCTTTCCTTTTTAAGCATTCCTCTTTATAATTTGAATATTTATTATTTCTACCTTTACCAGAGGGTAATCTAACACGGGTAACTGTTAAACAAAAAGTGTCTGTACTTAAGCCTATAGACATAAAATAAAAATATATAGTTTATTATAAATGAAACAAAAAATGCATTATAAATAACTACCTTCAGAATTACTTTGAAAAACTTTAGAAATTACATCCCAAACGTCGCTAAATTTAAGTTTATGAGCGAATCTAAAACTGAGGTACGCAGGACCTTGATGTTCAAAGCTCTCTCCACAAAATGTTAACCCAATCTTATCAGTGGAATTCACATCTTTCACAGCAATCCTGATTATTTGATGTATAGCATCCTTAATCCAGCTAATTGGTTCTCTATTTTCAGGTACGGATTTAATTACTAATTTTATTTTATGACCGTTCATATTAAACCGTTTAACAAATGTCGAATTCTCGCTTTCTATTATGTAAGGCGTTATAGTTTGGGTAAGAAAGCTTTGTAAAATAATTCCGTTATACGAATTTCAGATGTTAAATGCTTGAATATTAGAATAATATTAAATATTCAATACAGATTTATTCTCTTAAATTAAAATGACACTTTAATAAATTTTAGTTGTTTTAACTAGAATCCCATCTTAATCCTATCTTAATTTGTAAATAGAAAATTCTATGCAACATTGTAATTTTTAAACTACAATTTAATTTAAACTTGCAAATGGTGCAATCGTTGCCACTTTTGCAGACGATACTGCTATAATGGAATCTAGTATAAGCCCGGTACACACTTCAGCACAATTGCAAGTCTGCTTAAACAAAATAGAAAAGTGGTTAAACAAATGGAGGATAAACGTAAACGAGATAAAATCCCGGTTTGTAAGTTTTACAACAAGAAAGGAAACATGTCCACCTGTACACCTTAATAATACATTTTTGCTGCAACAAGAATCCGTTAAGTATTTGGGTCTACATCAGGATCGCCGTTTAACATGACGAAACCATATATTGAAAAATAAGCAACTGAAAATTAAATACAACAACACAATGTACTGGCACAATGTATGGGGCGAAAATCGCAGATGATTCTAGAAAATAAAATACTCCTATACAAAATTATAATTTAACCCATTATGATATTGGTATAGAGCTGTGGGGCACAGCTAGCATATCCAATATAGAGATACTCGAAAAATTCCAGTCGAATGTTTTAGGAAACATAACCAACGCAGCGTAGTTTTTAAGAAACTGTACCATTCGAAACGATTTAAATATACATTCCGTTAAAATAATAGCAACAATATTGAGTAGAAAATATCACCAAAGATTAAGACACCGCCCGAATCAATTAGCAAGTGAGGTATTAAATTAAAACTACTCAAGAAGATTTAAGCGTTGCCTTTAAGCCAAACTCGCCAGCAGATTTACAATTGGCACTATAAATTTTTAGAATATAATATATGAAAATGGTAAAAAGGAATGAATTGCTTGGAATCATTCTTTACAAGCCATTAAACTAAATAGTTCTAAACATTACTAGATAGCTAATGTATATTAATTTTAATTTAGTTAGTTGTAATAAAATCTTGGATGTAAAAAAAAAAAAATCATATCATTTGTTTGTGCCTACGTGTTGAGAGGATGTAGAGTAATGAAGTGCGAAGTTCAGGTGTCTTTAGATTTCCTCAGCAAATTCGTTTCTAAGGTTAACGATAAATAGACTGGTTTGAAGGTCAAGCTTATCCCGGCGGGGAAAATTCCAAAGAGGCCTAGGGCGCGCATTTTGTTACCCAACGTGGACAATGGAAAGATTCTTTAATATCTGAAGCTCTAGAATGCGAATATCTCATTGAATAATTGGAGAATAATTAAGGATGAAGAGCCTCAGAAAAACAGCAAGTCCTATTTCTGCTCATGAAAAGTGAGGAGTGCTAGAGGAACTCATGAATGAATGATTTTAGAATGAGATTCGGCATAAGGTATGCCAAACTAAAATTTTCAGTGCTGCAGCTGACGAGGAGTGTTCAGAGGAGGATCTAGCTTCGAAGTTCATAGACAATATCACGACCCATAGAGATTCTCTTAAACAGAATTCGATACCGGATGGGTACTGCAGATTAATCTCAGGTACTCGAGAAGAACTTTGGGCCGAAGTACTGAGATCAAAGACCTACATCATAAAGACTGCAATCTTTCTCACAAAAAGGAAACAGCTAAATCTAGAGTTTGTACTTTAGTAAAAAAAACAGCTCAATGCTTTTCTTCACCCCGATTTTAGCTCATCGGATTTGGCGTCAAAATAAATGGGCTAGGTAGAGAAAGTATCTCTCTGGATATATGTTCATGACAATCGGTCACCACCAAAGGATCCGACATACTATTAATATTATTGCCCATATTAACAATCCATTTATCTAGGTTGTTAATATTTATCTAACTCCCTCAATAACATTGAAGGACGATTCCAGGTAATTAAACCCAAATAAAAACTTATCAAAACGAGTTTCAAGTGATCCAATCCGAGCGTCTTGGTTCTCGACTCTAGCCGTAATACCATCAACGTAATTGCTGAGGTCGTCTACCTAGGTGGATAAATTTTTATTTTCTACCAAATGTCATTTTGACCACACGTGTTTCGCTGTTTTTATAAATTTTTCTCTACCTATCCCGTCTAAATGAATGAAGGTGAGGAGGACTATAGCTATAATTTTCAAGAGAATTCGAGGAAATTGAACAAACGAACGTTGGATACAATCTACTTTGAAGGTGAAAAATACAAATGTAGGTAGCTACCATAAACAACGAAATAAAAAGAAATCTAATTACTTTAGTAAAAGTAAGGCCCATTTTGTGGGATTTAACTAACAGTAACTATGCAAATAAATTACTATGCGGCAAAACATGAAAGTAGATAAGTTCTGCTATTTTTTCCCTTAGGTAAAGATTTACCCAACATTTTCTTTTTTTTTTAATTTGGTATTATTGAAATGATGCATATGATGTAGCGAGCGAGCGAGAACCAGCGAGAACCAGACAAATTTCTAATTCTTTGCCTCAGAAGAATAGAAGGAAAATCACTAGAAGAAAAATCTTTAAAAAGTTGAACCATAATCTAAATTTATACTTCTTGATTTTATAGTAAATAAAATCAACTCACTTTTTTTATTACGTAACATAAAATTCACATATTTTTTTTGAAACTGTCAAATGTTTACAGGGGTAAATATTTCCTCGTTTAAATTTTTTTGATAGCAAGTGAGAACTATTTGTATACCAAGCTAAACTTATTTTTTTAATTTAAGGTGAGATAGATGAAATTCGTCAAATAAAATGTAAAGAAGCAGCAAAACAAGTAAAGGGAACTGTTCTTGTTGATACATGCATAGATAATACATAGTAATAATAGATGGCTTACTTAACATTTTTATATATTAGCGCCGCCATCGCTGGATGTGCTCCAAGTTTCAATAATACATCTAAAAGGCCAATAGATGTCGCTAAATAGTTTAATTTTAAAATCACTAGATGTCACCTATATTTCTTTCCTATTTTATTTTTCGAATTTATAAATAAAAAAAAGAAATTATATTGTAATAACAAATTTTATTTCAATCATAAAAATTAACAATCATGATTTTTACCTTCACAGTAGTAGGTAACCCTGCACTTTGGGATGGGAAAAAAATTTGACCCATATCGCACGACATGCTGACCTATATTTTAATTTATGGGTTTAATGTAGGTCATGCTTGGTTAGTAGTTCACTTGTTTTGATCGTTTTGGTTTAGGTTTTAAGTTAAGTTGTATGTGTGGGTTGTTAACTTATAAGTTCCAAATGGTTTTATAGTAGGAAGTCAAGTGTTAAACAATTTAAAGTAGGGTCGGCCCTTAATAAACAAAATTGTATAACTGAAGTTTAAATACTAGGCGCACATATAAAACTAGTAAGAAAATTTCTTATATGAAAATAAAAAACAGAAAAAATTTTTTTATTTTTAAATCTACAGCGCATCTTTAAAATTGAAAAGAAAAAATGTAATCCTGTTATTTTTTTTTTTTGTTTTTTGTTAGCATAAAGAAAAAAAAATAAAGTAAGATGTAGATTTTTTATTGCTTACATAAAAATGTGGTCTCTTCTGGATAGAAGAATTTATAGAATAAAAGAGAAAACGCATTTATGTTTTTTTTGTTTTTCTATTTTTTTGTTTTTGTATGGAATAAAAAATAATTCAAAAATTTCTAGTTTTAAACTAAAAAAAAAAATTTATGACTTGTTTTTGTTCTTGTTAAATTAATATACGAGTATGCAAATCACTAGTTATCTAGGCAAAGGAAGGAATTGATATAAAAAGAATATAATGTAAAAGTTGAATGATTCTATGGTAGTACAGTTCCTGGTTTTAAAAAATTAGAATATTCTAGTAATAACAAGATTATAATTAATAATTTATTAAGATTCTGAAAAATGTAATGATCATAAAAGAAGTCGAAAGTATAGAACTGTATAATATGTATGTAAATAATGTCTACTTTTACATGTAGAATTATTTTTGTTTAAATCTTTATTACATTCTTAAAAATTTTAAATTAATATACAAACAAATATTTTTACAATGCAAATAAAAATGTTCAAATTTGAATGAATACTATTTTGATTTACTTATCAACATTTGCTTTTTTCTGTTATATCCATACGGTAAAGAACTACCATCTTCTTTAAATTTTCATTTTTGCGATTTTGGTTGATATTTTTTTATTTCGGGAATCGTAAGTACATCATGATTTTTATTTCGACGAATATTTTCTGAAATGACGTATGTGTCTGCACTATTCAATGAATTTAAAACTGCTTCTTTTTAATTTAAAGCTTCATAACTAAGAGGGAATCCTTTAATTCATCAGTCATGTCTTCTATAAATTCACCTACTTCTGATTCATATTCTCCTTCTCGGCTAATATACAACACTGAATCGGTGTCATAATATAATACTCTACTATCCAACTTCTCTAGATAACTGTAAAGTTGCAGTTGAGCATGTGTTGTTGTATAAGCAGCGATACTTACGTTGACAGTAGATAAAGAAGTTACTGCTTCTTCTTTATATTTCCAGCTAATCACTATGTTTTCTTCATTTACTGGAAATATGTGACATACTTCTACAGAAAGGTTTGTTATTAACTCATAAAGTTTAAATGGTTGATTTATAATGGTGGTTTGTTGTTGATTTTCTCTTTGTCCAAATTTTCCCCAGAATGAGTTTAAAATAATCTTAGCAAAAGATCTTAAGCCAGGGTTATTAACTACTTTATCGTATTCTAATTTAATTTCTTCCTTTTCAAAAAAACTATCAATATATTCTTCCTTTTCTTTTTGAGTTTGACATTTTATTGGCCACCCAGAAGCTTATTGTTTAATCTTTATAAATTTATTCATCATTTTAGTGAATAAACCATCAATACCATTGCAATTGTCATATTTTACTGTTTCGTATTCCCAAACTTCATATACATTTAAAAGTTTATACCCTTTTTCAATTGCTTTTTTAATTTCATCAATTACCCAAGTTCCTACTAATGCTCTTTCATCGTCTGTATGTTCACAGTATTTTCCTTGATATTTTTGTTCACTACAAGTGTTACATAGTGAGAACATCAATTTATTATTTTGTTTGACAGGTAACACGGGGTGTAATAGATTTGTTGGTGGTAAGATTTTACATTTAATAATACCGTCAATAGTCATTCTGTTTAACTTGGAATAAGTATCTTCTCCAACATAAATCTTAGAATGGTTTATAGGAAATTTTCCTCGTTTGCAAACATATGGGTATAAGGAACATACATCTATGTATTTAATTTTTTCTCCTTGTTTACATTTATAATATGTGTAAGTATTTCCCGTTCTTCCGCTATAAAATGCATCACCAAGATTTAAAGGAACTAAATTAATTAATGAATGATTTTCTAAATATCTCATATGTTCATTGTGTCTCATTAGCTCCCGGAATTCACATTCCGACATCTCAATAACTTTATATCCACATGATTTTATAAACTCTGATCTCATTAATGTTTTTTCATATCGTAGATTCAAAGTATCGACAGAGTTATCATGTAATGGTATATCCCTCTGGTTTGTTAAACATTTTGGATGTCCATGATAATAGCAACCGTAAAATTCAAATATTTCTTTAGTCTCTTCGCAAAATCCATCGACTTTAACATTTCCGATTTGTATTTCTTTTCCATTAAATGCACATTTCAAATCAATTTTTCTTAAATCTTTTTCTCAAATAAGCCATTGCATGGCAATTATGAGCAATTATGACAATCTTTTTGAATTATTTTCTTAATTTTATAATAAATTCCATGAAATCCTCTATCACATTTTTCGTTTTAAAAATTCTTTCTCTTAATTTACATTTTTGACAGAACTATAGAGAATCAATGTTTATACATTTAAAGCATCTCAATTGATCCACACATAAATTTGGAACATGTTCTTTTATTTTTGTAGAGTTAATTTCTTCTTGTCTTGTTTCTAAATCATAAAATACGTAAATGCAGTTTTCAAAATTTACTTTTGTTTTGTCTTGCTGAATGAAGCATTTATGGTTTTCGGGAACATGATTATCGCAAATTTTACAAAAATATTCACCTCATATATGTGGTGCTACAACTTTTATGAACTTTAAAACAAGATTTGCATTTCCTAATTTCTTCACAGGTGCTTCTATTTTTTGAACTGGAAGCCTTATGATTTTCAAAACATGATTGAACACGAAATGCGCGATTGCACTGCATACATAAAATATTTTTAACATTAATTGAACAAGCAGGTGAGTTTTGACAGCAAGGACAACTTTTCGAACATCTATGTTCATTTTTTTTAGAATACGGAATATGACATTCTTCACAATAAAATGCTGTGCGAAAAGCAGCTGTGAGCGAAGTTATTACATTATAATGATTATTATGGTATAGCAAGTTAATTTTTTTCCATTATTAAATCCTTCAAATATTACTTCTGCACCCCTTGTTCCATATTTATATACAACAATTTTGTGTTTATGTAAAAATTTTTGAAATTGATTCAATTCACGAATTCCGCAACCTTCAGATGGAATTGTTATTTTTGACGTTTTTAATAATTTTAAAGCTATTAAAGTTTGAAGTTTTCCTATATTTTTTCGAATTGTTTCATATTCAATAAATTTTTCAATGTTAGCTATTGAAACAACAAGTGCACGTAGTAGACATAAATTATCGCTGTTTTTCATTGTTATTATTCCTTTCCTTTTTAAGCATTCCTCTTTATAATTTGACTATTTATTATTTCTACCTTTACCAGAGGGTAATCTAACACGGGTAACTGTTAAACAAAAAGTGTCTGTACTTAAGCCTATAGACATAAAATAAAAATATATAGTTTATTATAAATGAAACAAAAAATGCATTATAAATAACTACCTTCAGAATTACTTTGAAAAACTTTAGAAATTACATCCCAAACGTCGCTAAATTTAAGTTTATGAGCGAATCTAAAACTGAGGTACGCAGGACCTTGATGTTCAAAGCTCTCTCCACAAAATGTTAACCCAATCTTATCAGTGGAATTCACATCTTTCACAGCAATCCTGATTATTTGATGTATATCATCCTTAATCCAGCTAATTGGTTCTCTATTTTCAGGTACGGATTTAATAACTAATTTTATTTTATGACCGTTCATATTAAACCGTTTAACAAATGTCGAATTCTCGCTTTCTATTATGTAAGGCGTTATAGTTTGGGTAAGAAAGCTTTGTAAAATAATTCCGTTATACGAATTTCAGATGTTAAATGCTTGAATATTAGAATAATATTAAATATTCAATACAGATTCATTCTCTTAAATTAAAATGACACTTTAATAAATTTTAGTTGTTTTAACTAGAATCCCATCTTAATCCTATCTTAATTTGTAAATAGAAAATTCTATGCAACATTGTAATTTTTAAACTACAATTTAATTTAAACTTTTCTTAAAGATATAAATTGTACTCAAATGACAGTATAATAAATTATATTTCATTAATAATTAGATTTTCATCTTATACGTATTTTAAATAGAAAACAGTATTATAACATTGTAAACAAACGGCAATTTAATAAATTACCCTTTTTCTACATAAAAAATATTAGCAACATTGTAATCAACTGACATTTTTGATAGATTTTACCCTTTCCATTTAGAAAATATTTGCAAGAGTGTCACTAGTTCTAAAGTTTTTATTTTGTTATAATATTACTCGAAATTTGTATATAAATACATCGAGATTTTATAAAAATATCAGTTTAATTTGAAGCAAGCAGGATGGCACAGGAATTTGATAAAGTTTACGTGCTGGATGATGTAACAATACAGGCGCAAATGCCTACAAAAAAGAAAAAGATGGCGAAAATGCCACTTGATCATGAGCAACAACAACAACAGCAACATCATCATCAACAAGAGCAACAACAACAACAACAACACTCATTTTATCAGCCACCAGAGCAAATTGAACATTTGGTGGCGCATCATTTTCCCTATCATGAAACAACACCAAATTCCACCAAAAAAAGGAAACTGGTGGAATTATTTAATACAAAAAAAAAACCTTTAAAAAAATGTTAAAGGTTAAAGATATGGAGCCAAATAGGCTCTGTAAAAGACATAAAATAAAAAAAATTAACACCGTTTACGGTGAAAAATGGGTCTTCGAGATCCTAAATAATATTATATTTATACAGCAACAAATTGCGGTAATTGAAGATAACGACTTCCGAGAGGAAATCGAAAAAAATACTTATTTGAGGAAAATGAGTTAATTTTAAAAGAAGAACGTGGTGATTTTTAATTCGCCACAAAACAATGATTATAGTTTAAGCTTTTATGTTATATCATTTATAGAATAAGAATTATTATATATTAAGAATTATGTTTTTATATTCAGAATTTTATATAAAGAATTTGTTCAATAAAAAATTTTATTTCAAATAAATTTTGTACTGTTCTAAATTTATTTTCATTTTTCAGATGTTAGGATTTTATTATATTTTTCAGATTTTAAGATTTTATTTTATTTTTCGATGTTATCAAGTTTTTCAGATCCTTATTAAAGTTTTATTTTACAGATATTAAACAATATTTGTTGAATTTATCCATGTGTTATGTTTTTCGTCAAACCCAAGCCATTTAACAAAAACTTTATTGCCTTTTTTCTTTAAAATTTTCTCGACAAGATATACGTTTGGGTGTATAACAGATGTGAGTTCCTCCTCATAAAATCCACCAAATATTGAATCAGTTTTATAATCAACCAGCTGATATGTGATCGGAGAGGTACTGTTTACTTTGATAATTTTAAAAATTTCTGTAGACCAATTCGGTTGATAACCTTTTTCGAAAATTTTTTTGTATTTACTTATTCTAACATAGTCTCCAACTTTATATTTAGCTTTTAGAGAAATTTTAGGTTGCATGTAAACAGTTATTAAAATAAATTTTTCGTTTTTCTTAGAAATTTTTTCAGGAGGTAATTTAGTTGTTCTATGTTTAGTGGAATTATAGGTGTTTAATAAAGATTGCAATATATTAATCCATTTGCAGTTTCCTTGTAAACTAAATATTTTCCACAATTCAATTTTTTAAAGTTCGATTAAAGCGTTCTACAATAGATGCTTTAATTTCAGAGTAAGTATGATAGTGATTAATACCCTTCTTTACAACAAAATTTTGAAATATCGAATTGAAAAATTTTGTACCTTGATCTGAATGAATGTTTTTAGGTAGGTTTTTACCTCGTTTAATAATTTTCTTTAAAGCATTTAAAACATTACTACCGGTTTTAGTTTTATTTGCGTCAGCATAAGCATATTTAGAAAATATATCTATAACGGTTAACATATATTTAAAACCTTTGTTGAATTTTCCATAAGGAATCATTTCCACTAGATCAATTTGCCAGGTATCTTTACTCCTTTCTGCTTGACTTTCTTTCTAAGATACCTTTTTCTAGCTGGTCTTTTACTATTTGAGATCTTGACATGATTTTTACACCATCTAACTAGTTTTAAAAATCCAATTTTACATTTCTTTATTTATATACTCTGAAAACTTTAAATTTTGACTGTATTCTACAGTATATAATGCGGTTCAATTTTACTGGCAAATCATTAATAACTCAATTTTTGTAAGATATTTTACAAAACTGGCAGCTGATTCAACAACATTTCCATTTACTGAGGAAACTGCAATAGTCAGTACACAAAATGAGGTTCAAGTTGATGAAATTGCATATACTGTAGATGACACGGAATTAATGGAAACTGAAGAATTCATACCACCGTTTCAAGTTTTAGATGAAGATACAGATGAGCAACAAATTTGGGAAATAAATATTCAAGAAGGAGATCCTGACTAATTTGCAGAATTTTTTAGAAATAATTTATAACCTAAAATAATATATAAGAATATTTGTATAAATGTATATGTATCTATAAGTATTTCATAATAAAAACAAATTAAATAAATTTTATAAATTTTTCATTTATTGTTGTTCTTGACTAAAATATTACAAATTTTATTTTCTAGTAGTACAGGTATTTCAAAAAACAATCTAGAATAATTACATTGAACACTATAACGTTGTATTGGAATATATATTTCTTCATGCAATTTCATTACATGCTTTTCTTGACACGTTTTTATATATTTAATAACATATTCCCGTAGATTTGATTCAGCACTTTTATTGTGTATCATTACAGATTGAAGAAAATCAATTAAGTTGTAAAATGTGTCAGCTTCCTCCTTGTTAATACTAAGACATCGACCAATAACAATTCTTAACCCATATTGTAAACATAATTTTGTATTCTTTATTGATTGTTTCGAGTACCTTTCACAAAATTGCTGATGGAACTTACACCAATCATGATATTTTAAAATAGCTGGCTTTTTTCCAATACGGTGAAAAATGCAGTTGCTACAAGAGATTCTGTATCAAAACCAACAAGAACTTTTAATGACTGATTTCTGTTGAGAAAATATGTATAGCTAAACATCAAATTTGTGTTCGAACCTTGATCTTCCATTACTACGTTTTAACTAAAGCTTTTTAATATTAATTATATTGCTCAGAAAAATTTGAATTTACAAATAAATTATAGAACATATTAATAATCAGATTGTCGTTTTCTATATGATTATCTTTGTGAAATTCATTCAAAAAAGTTTGCATACTTAAACCAAAACATCTATACCAGCCAAAAACGCAACAGTATTGCCCACATACATCTGAAAGAATACCGTGTATCTGCTTATTATTAAAAACTATGCACTGATTTTTCAAGTATTCCAAAATTTCCGGTTTATCTGGAACTCCACCATACAAATCAAAATATTCTGTGCAACCATGCTTTGGAATATAAAGGGCAAACCAATGTGTTCCCGGATCTTTTATCTTGGCAGTGTTTACAATTAAAAATGTTGGTTTTTCTATTATTTTTGGAATTTTGTCTAAAGCAAAAACTCCCTTAAAATATTTGTTGGTAAATTTGTTACATTTTAAAACACTAATTATTTCTAAAGTGTTCACGACTCAAACTGACTCAAATCATACACTCTACTTAATTCATTAATGTAGTTCATTAAAAACTCCTTTTTATTTTTTCATTTGTTATAATAACATCAAATTTTTCTAATACCTCTCTTAATTCTTTATTAATTTTATCATTATGTACAGTTCCGAAAGAGTAATTTTCGAAATTTTCAATTATAATTTCTTTGGTTGGAAATTTGTAAGTAAACTCTTTTACAAATTTTTTACAAGGTTCTTTAATTCCAACTAAACAAATATCTTTTACAAATAAAGTATTTTTATCATCACAACAAAACTTCACATCCGCAAGTGCACAGGACGATGACATTTTGTCGAATATTCAAATACATGTTTCAGTATTCTATTTATAGATTTGTAAATATATTTCGATTTTTATCAATTTGTATGCTTGCATCAAATTCTCCATAAACAATAGCAGTGAGTGTAGATGTAAGTGGTTTTGATAACCTTGCCTCAATTCTAACCGTACCCTGGTTTAGTAAACCTTGACATACTTCATTTCCAGATGCATCTGGAGTTAAATCAAAAGCTAGTATAAAAAACCCATTACAAAACATAGACTTTATTATCTGATGACCTTTATCATTGTGGTAAATTCCAGTTCCTGAAAAAAGTGTACTGTATGCTCTTGTACAGGAATTATTTTCATCTGAAAAACTGGTTTCAATTGCTGAATTAGGTATTTGAACACCATTTAGGTTTAACACAAATTGTGAAATATCAAAATGTTTAAAATTGTATGGGTTTTTTGATCTTTTTCCAGAGTAACCCACATTTTCTGTCATACAAAAAATTATTGTGTTTGGCAACTGTCCAATAAAAACATTATCAAACGATATTGACGAGCTGTTCATTGGAATTGTAAAACTTTTTACTTCAACGCGTTTATAATTATATTTAGCATTGGATTTCCCAAGAACAGCATTGTGTGGTAACAGTACGCTTGGATTAACGGTAACATGCCTCATAAATAGCGTGGCTTCTATAATTTTTAATTGTGATTCATCAGAATCGTCTGTAAATAGATAAAAATCTGGTTTTTCAAGTGTTAAAACTATACGAATGTCAACATTATTTACAAGTAGAGTAGGTTGATTAAACATATCTACGTGTAGTTTACCCATAAGTTCCACTACATTGCTATTATGATACAATTTTTGGCGCTCTTTTGAACCATTATTAGCAGATTTAGCTATATTTCCTTTATCTAAAATCCATCCTGCACATTCTAAACGAGTTGCAGCAGCATCTGTACCATAATTTAATAAAGATTCAATATAAGCTCTATAGTGATAATTTCCATCAGACGGTGTTATATTTTTAACATTTAATTGAACATTACATTATTTTATTAAAAAATGTAAAATGTTATTAACTACACTTGGTTGTGTTATTTTTCCTTCAGCATTTTTATCATTATTCCATTGTGTTCCATCTTTCTTTAAGATCTGTACTTTCTCAAAGATCTGTAATCTCAAATATGTAGAAGACAAATCTCTAAATGTATCGCCATGACCCAGTGAAACAAATTCAATAGTTGAAGGGTTGTCTAAAGAAGCAATAGGATTGTAGGAAACTTCTTCAGATCGTAAGCTGCTAGACTGAATGGGTTGGGTTTTAAAAATATCCAATTCAGATTTCATACACTCAATCATAATTTATTAAAAATATCTTTTTGTTTCTTTTTGTTATTATCTTTTTCTTTCTTTTGTTATTAGCTTTTCGTTTTCTTTTACCAGAACCATACATTTCATTCAGTTTTCGTACAGCACCACCTCGTACATTTTTAACAATCTCTTTACTACGATCTTGCATAACTTCTTTTACATTTGTACCAGATGCAATATCAGATAAAGCATTGATACCAGAGTTAATAACCTCTTTTTTCAAAATATCAGCGCCTGAAGTAAATAATGGTTTCAAATATCTAAAAAAGTCCCACAAAACAGCTTCCCAATCCACGACCTCTTTGAAAAGGTACGGTTGAATGTGATAAAGGGCCATAACAGTGATAATGTCTCCTGTATCAGTTTCAAAAATTTGTACATTTTGATTTCTAATTGATTTTCTTTTTCTAAGACGTTCTCCAACTGAAGCAGCTGACAATGCTTTTTTTAAAACATTTTCCTGAATTTCATCATCAAATACTTCGTCATCAGCTTCTTTTTCATATACTTCTTCTTCTTCAGGAACAACTTGTATTCCAACATTCTTATATTCAGGAAAATGCGATTGAGTTTCCGCATCTATATATATTGGTCTTGCACGAGTTTGAATACCTTTTGTTTCCGTAATTTTTATTTTCTCCTCTTTATTTCTAGGAAGTTCTCGTTTTTGTTTCTTATTTTAAATAAATTTTGTCTGTATAAATACTATTTTTGAGTGTCCGTGAGATGTTTATTTAACAATATTTTTTTCAAATTTTTATCCAATTCATTAAGTTCAATGTCCGCATTTTGCTTCATTTTCTCATAAATCTCAGGTTTTAAAATTATCATTTTATCAAATGTTGTATTATTCATTTTATAAAATTTCCGATTATCCCTGATAGTATTGCACCAAGAAGTGTAGGTAAAAATCCACCACGTTGAATAATAATTTTTCTTTTGCTATTTATAGATTTCTTCCGGTAATTAAGTGATCTTAATTCTTTTTTATACTTTCGTAATTGGGTTGTTGCTTTTTTACTCAGATTACAATTACCTTTTAAAATATTTAAAGAGATTTCGCAAAATGGTTTTATTACTTCAGGGTTACAGTGGTTTATAATTACTTTCTGGAATTTTGGTTCAGATGTTTTTAGTAGGTGCAATATATGTCGATTGGTCTTCAAACGTTTCATATTCCTCCCCAAATTGTTCTAATTGATCTCTCGTACAATAACACAAACCTTCCCCAAATATATCACTTCTTAATCGAAATACATCATTAACGTCTTGAGTAAGATCTATTAATATATAGCCATATGGGACTGACGTCACATCATTATATACTTTTTCAAATGCTTTAATTTGATTGGCGAGCTAGAGGTAATGTCTGCGATTTGGATTTTTGAAAAGTACTAAATATTTACAGTTGAGTGATATATCTCTTGAAAATTTACTCTGGTGAAAAACATTTTGTGTTAAAAATATTACAGATAAATTTCTATGATGTGATCCTCTAGTAAATAAATCACTTAGATACTTATCATGAGAATTTAACATCATATCATCGATAATAATTAACAGAGGTTTTTGATTATCATTAAAATCTGGAATAGTGTTACTATATTCCATATCTTTGACATATTTTGGAACGGCATTTTTGTCTGGATTACACCAAATTATTCTATTAATATGTGGTTGTATATTTTCCTTTTTATGTTTTATTAAATTATGAATAAAAGTGGTGTTACCACAGCATGGTGGACCAGCCACCATCATAGTAAACGGGTGAAACAGTATAATTGTATTAGTTAAAAACTAACTCTGATAACCTTTATTTATACGAAAAGCTCTTTTCCCGAAGTGAATATAAATGTAATTTAGTTATTCTATGGAACATTCTTCCATAAACCTTCGACATGGTTAAAGAAGTTCTCATAGTTGACCTACAATTTTTACAAGGAAATGAAAAGCAATATTTCCTAAAAGAGTTAGCCATACTTGAAAAACGAAGTTTAATTCCAACTGTGTATCACTTCAAAGTACCGTACTCCGCAGAAGAACTTAGTCAGGATATGAAATATAATAACCAGTATTGCGAAAGTAAAATAAATGGATTAACGGTTTAGTTGAATATTTAGATGTAAAATGTATATTAAAACACTATTTAGAGTCAGCTGAAAAAATTTATGTAAAGGAGAACAAAAAAAAACTTTTTCTGCAAAAGTACATTGACAGTGTTAAAATAGAAGATCTAAGCAGAAACTTGCCGTCATTGCAAAAGATTGATAACTTTAAATCAAATTGTCCTATACACTTATCAAACAACAATTTCAGATGTGCTGTTAAAAATTGTTATAATGTATTATGTATCTTTTAAAGGAAAAAATGTTAGATTAAGATTTTTAATTTTCATACTTGCAGGATATGAATTTAAATAACAAAACTAAAAAAGTTCATTTCAATATTAAACAAGAAATTCACGTTATGCATGTATGGGAGTATGCTTACAGATCAGCAAGGAAAAGTCATTGGGAAGAATACGCACTTGATACAAGTAGATTTCAAAGACGTATAGAAAAAGTTGCTCTCACTGGTTGATTTCTGCAATTTTAACATCTGATCATCGTAAAAAAATGTTAAAAGTTAGATTTAACATAAACATAAACTTTTATTTTTATCTTATGTTTTTAAAATAGATACCATTTAAGCTATCATTTAACCTATCTTTGAATTATTTTCTATTCTATACAAAAGCAAAAACAAAAAAAAAAAAAAAAAAAATAAACATAAATGCATATCAAAGAGTAAAGAGTATATCTTTAGTTTAATCAGTTCCATATTTTTGATTTGCTGTTTGTTTTCTTTTTATTCATATTTTCTGAACATTCTTAATTAAAAAATAAAAAACATATCTTACACGACATGCAGTCAGCAATTAATGACTTTCGTTTTCTCTTTTCTTCTATAAATTCTTCTATCTAGAAGAGATCACATTTTTATGTAAGCAAAAAAAATCTATATTTTACTTTAATTTGTTTTCTTTATGCTAACAAAAAAAAAAACAGGATTACACTTTTTCTTTTCAATTTTAAATATGCGCTGTAGATTTAAAAATAAAAAAAATTTTTCTGTTTTTTATTTTTATATAAGAAATTTTCTTACTACTTTTATATGTGCCCCTAGTATTTAAACTTCAGTTATACAATTTTGTTTTTTAAGCGCCGACCCTACTTTAAATTGTTTAACACTTGACTTCCTACTATAAAACCATTTGGAATTTATAAGTTAACAACCCACATATACAACTTAACTTAAACCTAAACCAAAACGATCAAAACAAGTTCTTGACCTACTAACCAAGCATGACCTACATTAAACCCATAAATCAAAATATAGGTCAGCATGTCGTGCGACATGGGTCAAATTTTTTTCCCATCCCAAAGTGCAGGGTTACCTACTCACAGTATACTAAAGTACAAACAGCTTCAGCTGATTTATCTTCCTAGACTTCAAGCATTTTGTACAGTCCTTCTGTAAACATTTATCTTCAACCAAAACTGTTCCCTTTACTTGTTTTGCTGCTTCTTTACATTTTTTTTGACAAATTTCATCTATCTCACCTTAAATTACAAAAAAAGTTTATTTTTAAATTAAATATAATTATTTTTTAAAGTTAGAAAATTAGGAATAATTACCACAAAATAGGGATAACCACAATCCAACCTTGGAATTCCGATAAATCTATCTTCTTTGATTGTAAGGATTTAAAATAAAATAAAATATAAAATTTTATCTCTTCAATTAAATCAAAACTTACCTTTTAATTTTTAAAGCATTAATTTATTAATAAAACCAAAACAAAACACTAAACTGTTGCAGTTGAACCAATATTTGATTCAAAATGGATTCAAAACTGGCTAACATATTACTTTTGATAATTTAAAAAATTTCATATGGCGCTAATAAAAAAAATGGCGCTATTTCTGACATTAGGTGGACTAACTTTGATTTTTCTAAAATTTTTGACAAAAAAAATTTGTTCTAAGTCAACCACCCGTGGATGTACAAAGGACTGTACAAAATGCTCGAAGGCTGAGAAGATAAATCAGCTCAAGCTGTTTGTACTTTAGCATATTGTGAAGGTGAAAATCATGATTGTTAATTTTTATGATTGAAATAAAATTTGTTATTACAATATAATTTCTTTTTTTTATTTAAAAATTCGAAAAATAAAATAGGAAAGAAATATAGGTTTGATGACATCTAGTGATTTAAAAGTGAAACTGCTTAACGACATCTATTGCCCTTTTAGACACAGTAGTTTATTGAAACGAGGAGCACTTCCAGCGCTGGTGGCGATAGCATCTAAAAAATTTTTTATTTTAAATAATTTATTTTATTTTAAATAATTTATTTTATTTTAAATAGAAAATTTTAAATAAATTTTAAAATTCTGCTATCTATTATTACTATATATAATCTATGGTTTGGGTTCGAATCCCACACACGTTGTAAGTATAATTCCCTCTTACGACATTTACAGCCACGTCCGAAAAGGAAAGGCTGTGTAATTTCTTCGTCACATTTATGTGGCATGGCAGGAAAATGCACTAAAAAAAAGAAAAAAAAAATTTTGACCATTTGTTTATTTTAAAAAGTTTGTTTATTTTTTTGACACTTCAAAATTTAAATGCCATAGTAGTGAGATATTTTTTTGTAAAATATTTATAGGAAAATATATTCAGAGAACATATTTTCGTGAATACTTATGGTCACTTTCTTGGATATTTTCAAATGTTTCATGGATATTTATCTAGCTTTATCTCTTTTCAACAAATACTTATCATTTTTGTATGTTTTGCCCATGATCTAACATTTTCGTGGATATATCGGTCGAAAGAGAATCAGCCTTAACCCTTTTAAACACCTTCCTGTTCAAATATATTTGTAAAATAAATAATTTGGAAAGAATATTAGTTTTGGTTACAAAATTAGGGTTATACGCCTTTTACAAAATATGAATATATATGAGATTCTAAATTAGGAAGGATTTTAGAGTTCCGTGATTTTGAGTTCCAAGATTTCAAGTTCCAGGATTTCGACCCCAACCCAAAAAAATTATCAAATAAATGCTTCCCGTATGGGTTTACTTGCCGAATTTAGAAAGAAGATTGCTTAAATTATCAGCGGAGATCCAACTATAAAACATTTCAATTTTCATACAAAAGAGTCAGCATTTCATACAAACAAAAAAATTATCAAACAGATGCTTGCCGTATGCGATTATTTGCCGAATTCAAAAACAGGACTACTTAAATTGTTAGCGGGGGTTTCCGTAAATAAAAAATTGCAATTTTCATTCAAAAGAGTTAATAATTTTACGTTTTCAATACAAAAAGGTCAAAATTTTAATATTTTGTATAAACTTAAAGTTTTGCATTTACATACAGAAATTGCTAAGAATCTTGACATTTACGTTTATGTCAGTTAAATATTGAAATAAATGATAAAATATTTTTATTTTTTCTTTTAAATAAGTCAAAATGATAACTCAGTTTTTATTTGTACTCGCATTTTTAAATTTTGTTATTTATTTTTTCATTTTTAAAAACAGCAACATAAGAAAAACAACAAAGAAACAACATAAGAAAAAACAACAAAAAAATTTTGTACGCTTTGGCAGTTTTAAATTTTAAATGCTGGACGTACAGTAGGCCGCGTATTTCGGGTGTTCTCATGTAAATGCATGTATTTAAAAATATTTTGACGGAAATTATACGCCGTCCGCGTTTATTTAGGTTGGGCCCTTAATAAGCTTAAAATTTTGTATTTACATATAGAAATTATCAAAAATGTTGACATTTACGTTTAAAATGAATTAAAATTAATTAAAATAAATAATATTTCATTTAAAAAAATTAAAATTAATATTTTTACGTTTTCAATAATAAAAATATCAATAATTTTTTATTTTATGTAAATTTGAATTATCTGTACTATCTAAATGTTTTTTGTACAACCATTTCTTTTTTTATCATTATTCATTATTATCATTATCATTATCACTTTGAATTTTATACAAAAGAAATATATCACGCCAATACTTTTCAAATATCCATGTATGGGTTTTCGAATTTGAGTAATATGATGTCTTTTAAAAAAAAACACACCAATTGTTAAGAAAATTCAAATGTTTTTTATTTAATTTGAAGTACAATCGATACAATTAAGTTCTGAATAAAACGTCATTCAAATGGCCTTCACTACTTCTTTTGCAGGAACGAATTCGATGAACCCAATTTTCGAGAACTTTTTCCACTAAATCGAATCGTATGTATTGCGGTAAATAAACAGAACTGTCGATTCTGGTGCGAAGAAAATTCACAAATTAATCATGGACAACCATTACATTCACCTAAATTGACAGTTTGGTGTGGTTTTTGGTCTGGTGGAATCATCCGTCCGTACTTCTTTCGAAATGAAGCTGGTAACACCGTTAATTAAAGTTAGATGAAGAATAAGTAAATCCATTTTATAGTTTTAGAACATAGATAATATATATTAATAATATATAGCCTACTTTAAATTTTTAGATACTTTTCAATAAACTACTACATCTAAAAGGCCAATATATGTCGCTAAACAGTTTCATTTTAAAATCACTAGATGTCGCCTATATTTCTATACCTATACCTATATTTCTTTTTCTATTTTATTTTTCGAATTTATAAATAAAAAAAGAAATTATATTGTAATAACAAATTTTATTTCAATCATAAAAATTAATAATCATGATTTTCATCTTCACAATATACTAAAGTACAAACAGCTTCAGCTGATTTATCTTCCTAGCCTTCGAGCATTTTGTACAGTCCTTCTATAAACATGTATCTTCAACCAAAATAGTTCCCTTTACTTGTTAAGAAAATTAATTATAGGGATAATTACCACAGTCCAACCTTGGAATTTCGATAAATCTATCTTCTTTGATTGTAAGCAAAGAATATACATATATACAGTCTTTGGTTATATGTAAGGTTGTACGTATTTTGTG